>OY723240.1:1895921-1935593 GCA_963210315.1 Rhynchopus euleeides | reverse complement strand
CTGGATGCTGGCCAACCTGGAGAAGAAGTTCCCGGGGTGTGCCGCCTTCGAGGTGTCCCGCCTACTCAACAACTTGCTGGGCGGGGATGAGAACAAGTATCGGCACAGACGGTGGGTCGAAGTGCAGATGGAGTGTCTCTCCGGAGTTGCTGTGTCATCGCTGGAGACCATCCTCGGGGAAGTCGAAGAACTCAGGGAGGACTGCACGCCGCAGGAGGAAGCCGATCTCTTCGAATCGTGCGCCGGGAAGATCCGTGCAGCCCTCCGCCAGCCGAACGAGGCAGTCTCCACCGCTACCACCCTCAAGGATATCCTTCCAGCAGCGCATGCTGTTCTCGACGCTGCAAAAAAGAACAACACAAAGGAGAAGGTGCCGGCTGTGAAGTGCCCCCTCCCAGGTGATACTCGGTACTCGTCTCGCATCGAAGTGTACACCCACGTGCGCCAGCGCATGAAGGCGCTGTTCGTGTTCGTGAGCACCGAGCTCCAACAGGGCAGTACGACACCCAGCATGGGGAAGCTGGGCCAGCTGCTCAAGGATCTGGGGGTCACACGGCTGGAGAAGGAGTTGCTGGAGATGGAGCGGGCAAATTCGCCGATCATGGAGCTGCTGGCTTCCTACACCACCCCCTCGAAGAAGTCGCACAGCCACTCTGTTTGGGGTGACATGGAGGGGAAGATTCAGGACCTTGACAACATCGCGTACGCCAAGACGGAAAAAGAGAAAGAATTTCTCGAGCGGGAAAAGAAGTCCCTGGAAGACCTGCTGGATGCCAAGTCCCCAGTCGCAGCTGTCCTCTCAGAGGAGCTGAAGGTGCGGTGGTGGGGGAACAAGTCGGAGGGGTCGTACTACTACTGGAAGGCGATGAGACACGTGAACCCACGTGCTGTCAAGATCATGGGGAACACTGACAACCTGATGTCCTTCCAGGATATCACTGCCTGGATTCCGGCGTTCCGTGAAGTCGAGGAGGCGGCGTGGGTAGAGTATGTGGATCACTCCAAGAAGGAGGGCATGAAGGGCGATGTGGACTCCTTCTGGCTGAACTACGGGGAGTGCGCGCTGCGTACTCTGTGCCTTGATCTGCTGGCGGTGACTGCATCGACTCTGGGGTGTGACAGCGTGTTTTCTATCGCGCGCCGTGTGCTCCCCCCGTCCCGCATGGCAGCGCACGCATCAACTCGGGCCCGAATCCTCTTCCATGCCTGCAACCAGGACCTACCCAACCAGTTCGACCGGACCCTGCGGAAGGGCTATCCTGCTGCGACTGGGCCGAAAGTCGTCGAGTGGGAGGACGACATTCTCCAGCCCACCACCATCCCGAAGAATGTGCTGGCTTCTTTCGAAGAGGCAGTCTCTGCCATCAATGCACACGCGTACACCGCGTGAGATGATCCGCTGAGCGGCAAAACTCCAACCTGTATTCTGCTGCCGCTCTGTGACTCAAGCGTACTTTTGCAGTGTGGCATTTCTCTCACACTATGTTGCCACTTGCTGCCACGCAAATAAGAGTTCTCGTGGGGGATGTGAGTGTTGGAGTCAACTGAGTGTGTGGTGGGGGGGGGGGGGCACGAACGTGCGTGTGGTGGGGGCGCGGGGGGCGGGTGTGTGCAGGAACCTGCTGGGTTCACCCGCTGTCAACGTAATATTGCTGAAGATCGAACTAAGGTCTTAACCTCTGAGTGTAAGACCTTAAAGAGGTTACACTAAGAGGTTTAAGACCTTAATTAAGGGGATTCAGATGTTGGGCTTTTTTGGGCCGTTTATGGACTAAGGTCTTAATCTAAGAGGAGGAGGAGGTAGATTTGGCGAAAAAAATTCCTCTCTTATTAAGATCTGAATACATCCATGTAATAGAAGCATATATGCTTCTATTAGCCTGGTAGAAAATATTGGGTATTTTTGGGGTTTTTGGGGGGTTTTCCACCACAAAAATATAAATTTTTCTACCAGGCTAATACAAGCATGTATGCTTGTATTAGCCTGGTCAACAAAAATTGGGTTTTTAGTATGCTTGTATTCGCAGTATAACCATTTATAATTTTTCCAGAAAGCCCCGCATTATGCGAGCTGGCACGCTTAATACAAGCATATATGCTTGTATTTGCCCCCCCCCCAGTAAAACGTAAAGTTTTAAATGGGGGCTAACAACAATGGGGGGGGGGGGGTCGGCCTGCAGCAACCTTTCACATGCATGGACTGTTTGCATTACAGCCAGCTCGGGTAACCCTGTCATGCTTGACGGGGTGTCGGGATCGGCAGTGCTGTTGGCACGCTTTCACTTAGGGGGTGAGGGGGTGGGGAAGGGGGGGAGTGGGGGTGGTTTTAGACGCAGTCGTTGAAAGGAAGAACTGCCTCACTGCCACCCGCCGATCTCCTCGCCTTCCCTCCCCCCCCCCCTCCCTCCCTCCCAGGCAATTCAGTTCACGTTTTTTTTCCCGGGGCGGGGTAAGGTTTTGAGAAATGTACCGCAAGAAGACCATAGGCCACAGACACCCATCCTGTAAAAGCATTGTTTCGACAAATAAAAAGCGTGTTTTGGCATCGCAAACAGGAACCCTGCGAAAGACTGGAACACCTCCCCCCTCCCCCCCCCCCCCCTCCCCGCAGGGGAAAAAATACCGAACACGCCAAACCCCCTTTGTCGGGAACAGCAAGCCTTTTTGCGTTTCTTTTTTTCGCACTAAAAAAAAATCAAGATTATCATGGCATTTGGTTGGGCGGTCTCCCCACCCAGCCTCCCCTGCGCAATGCACAATCAGACACGCTTTGAACTTCTCCCCCCCCACCCCCCCACCCCAGAGCAAAACAAGGCAAAGGTGGATTGTGGTCGCCACCCAAGAGCGCTTACGGCTCATCATACCATTCTTCTGTAACCTCATGCAAAGCCAAATGAAGGAGGAAGAGGAACACAAGGGAAGCAGGCCCGATTATTGTTACAATGCAAGGAGACACGAGGAAGTGCCTGCATTGCAGAGCCACATCTCACCGGGGTCACAGAGGTGTGT
Organism: Rhynchopus euleeides; assembly: GCA_963210315.1. Classification (NCBI taxonomy): domain Eukaryota; phylum Euglenozoa; class Diplonemea; order Diplonemida; family Diplonemidae; genus Rhynchopus; species Rhynchopus euleeides. The sequence continues at coordinate 1,932,584 of OY723240.1, read as the reverse complement.
GTGTGTGTGTGCGTTTCACAACAACAACCAGCAACCACTCCCATTCCCATGCCCGCGTATTATTTAAGCCTGCTGTGTTCCATCACTCATACTCCTTTGTGCGGGCAATTCTAACCTGGCTAACCGGGCTAGGGGATTCTGTGGGTGAACCCCCCAGGGCCAGATCGACTTGCAGAAGGGGGCGGGGGGGTAGGGGGGGGGGGGTATTGAAATAGAAGTAGAAGGAAGCACAAGGATGATCTCTCTTCACTCTTTATGCAGGTTTGTTGGAGAAGGGTGCGGGGGGGGGGGGGGGTGAGGGTCAACTCGAGCTGTCTGTATGTGCGGTGTATGTTGTGTTGTGTGTGCACGCGGTGCACAAAACCCGTACTCCTTTCGCTGTAATAAGAGAAACACCCTGCCCAGGAACTGCAAAAAAGGCAGATCCGGGCTACTTTTCGTTGAGCGCACACCCCTGTGTCAAAGGCTGTGTAAGCCCCTGTGAAGTGACATGAAGGTGATCCTTAAAGCTTCAGTCGCACGATTTCCTTCGTTACTTCGCGACTTCGCTACGCTTCGTCACTCGTAACTGGCAAAAAAAAATCCCTGAAAGAAGGAGAATAGTCGAAAGGCATTTGTCAATCGTGAGAACACCCCCCGTCGCGGGAACAGAGAAGGGGGGTGGAGAACGTACCTGCATTGGTGCCCCAGGAAGGTCCAGGAACGCCGCCAATACACCAAAAGGGTGCGTCCCGGTGGGGTGGGGTGGGGCGTCGATTATTCAAAACTTTGCATGAAATATCGGAGAACCGGGAAAAAAATGGAACACTATCGACACATGTCACTCAACACGGGGGAATGGGGAGGGGAGAGGTTGTGGTGAAACGCACACACCTCGACCTGTGATGAGGTGAGATGTGGCTCTGCAATTACGGCACTACGCGTGCCGTAAACTCGAATGACCTGCTTTCTCCGTGTTCCATTTCCTCCTTCATTGCATGAGGCTACAGAAAAAAATGGAACACTATCGACACATGTCACTCAACACGGGGGAATGGGGAGGGGAGAGGTTGTGGTGAAACGCACACACCAGAGGGTAACCCTTTTAGGGAGCCAAATCGGCCGAAAATCCGAAAACGCATTTAGGTACCCTGGGTACCGAATTTAGGTACCCAGGGTACCTAAAAAATGGGTTACCCACAGGGTCCGACATCGGGTGTCTTACCCCACCGTGCACGGTTGGCTTTCCTCGAGCGCTTCAAACACCCCCCCGCAAACGACAGGGGGGTTGTTATGGTGTGCGCCAAAAGAAAACCCAGGGGCAAAACAAAGGTAACCCACCCCCTGCAGCCGCCGCTGCGGGGGTCGTCTTTGTAGCCGAAAGAGCTGCCGCCCCGCCCCACCCCTCCTCCCCTCACATCACCACCCACTCTCAGCCTGTATTGACCACGCTCAACACGCCCAGAGTGGCGTGTTGAAAGATGCGCGGATTTCACCCGGAAGATGACCAAAACGAAGTACCAAAGGTGAAGAACGTCAAAAAAAAAAGTACAACACTGCTCGTCGTACGTCGTACGATCTCCTGCAAGATGGTAGTTCATTGAAAGCAAGACGGGGCGGGGAAAGATCGATACCCCGTGCAGGGTAGTATGGACACATGTCATGGGGTGATGTGGGCGTCACATACAGGTTTGTTTCAAACAAAAAGGAAGTACGATGGAGGGTGGATGGGTGGATGGGTGGGGTGTTGTGGGGTGGGAATGCAAAAACTGTGTGTGCATGAGGCAGGGGTGCACAAAAATAACTCTTGGGCCCCGAGCCTTTTGGGCAAGACTGGGGGAGAAAAAAACGGGAGAGGTGGGTGGTGGGTGGGTGGGTGGGTGGGTGGGGGCTGCTGTTGTGTGTACCAAATTCAAAAAAAATCAGAAAATGCAACTCACCACCAGCAGCTGTCTTAATGCTGCCACCCAAAAAAATGCGCTGCCCCACGATCAGTTCGTTGAGTGAGAAGACAGTCGAGAAAGGCTCGTAATGTACTGCTTTGTTCGTCCCAGCGGTGGTGCTGCGGGTGTGGGTTACACCGAGCGTTGCGACAAACCCTTCATCTCTTTTTGGTTAGAATTGGCCTATTTTAGTTATGAAAAAAATACGTTGTGGGATGTGGGGTCTGTCCACCACCGTTTTTGTTTCTGCACGCATGTGTGGATGAGTGTCCATACGTGCGCTTCCAACAGACCTGAGACAGGCCCACCTGATTTGCTGAATCATATCATCCTCCCCTGGTTTCTGGCCCGCAACACCGCCCAACACTGCCAAAACTCCTCCAAAAGTTGGCCAAAAATCAGGTGGGATTATACAAAAACAACAACAAGAATCAATGCAAGGCTAGAAGGCTCCCAAAAATGGTGGCCCCTATCACAAGGGACTGCCGGGAGCGCGCAGCCAAAAGTGACACTTCAGCTCTGCCCCCCTGCCGTTCTTCCTCTGCTTGTGCTTCGTTTGATGCATTGACGCTTCCACACACACTGACAAACCCACTTGCCGGATGAAGGGGGTGGTGTGCAGAGCACGGTTGGCTGAGCTGAATGACACTTTCCGCGCGAAAGTCGTGTGCGTCATGAAGAAAATGCACAGATATTCAAAAGACAACAGGGTTTTCGTTGGGACATATCACACACGGACCCACACACTGTCCACGACACTCATGCCCGAGGAGGTGTGCGTGTGGGGCGGGGGCTGGCAGGGGGCCGGCTGGGTCTGCAGCGCCGAGGGCCGACACCAGAGGGGGCACATATCACACTGATTCATTCCGTCCATTATGGCGGAAGCACCCTGAAATCGTAATTATTTCGCGAATAATAAGAGAAGAAAAAGCACGCCCTGCCCAGGAACTGCAAAAAGGCAGATCCGGGCCACTTTTCGTTGAGCGCGCTCTCCTGTGTCAAAGGCTGTGTCAGCCCTGTGAGGTGTGATCCTCATTAAGCTTCAGCCGTACGATTTCCTTCGCTACTTCGCAACTTCGCTACGCTTCGTCACTCGTAACTAGTTACAAATCAGAAAAAAGATGGGGTTGCTGTGTGTACGCCAACGTGTGGGGTAGGTGTGTCACAAGATCCAGATCAAGGTTCAGATAGTCGCACCTCACACGCCACCCCACCATAATCACCTCGCTGCGTTGCGTTTCTCAAGAATTCCAAACCATGACCACGCAGTGGTCGGAGAGGTTTGCCAGATGGTTCGCACCAGGCTGTAGGAAGAACAGATCAGCGAGATGACACAACGCCGGCTGAAGTGGAATCACGTTGCCCAGATCAGTCGAGGAGTCGTTTCGCTTTCGTGATCAGGTCTGTGACGCTTGCCTGTTGGAGGTTGGTGGTGGCAGTTAGGGTGGAGGGGTTGTTTTGGAGATGGACTCACCCCCACACACTCGACTAAAGCACAGAATAATGCCGCGATACTCCTCACGTTACACCTTGCTTGGCAGGGCAAACCTCGCGAAATAATTCAGGGCAAATCAGTCGCGGATCACAACAGCACACATGAGACACATTCATAAAACCAGTCACCACTCCTTCCGACTTCTTTTGAGAGCAATGCAGCATGCAGACACAGCTGTACAGCTCATTCAGAGCTGCAAGACTTACTGCTAGTTGACTGCGACTGTCTCTTGACATTCGCACTTATTCCGTTGAACGCTGCCAGAGGAGGGACCCCTCCGCGACATACCCTGCAGGTGGGACACTTGTCGTTCTCTGCGATCCAAATGTCAATGCAATCGACGTGGAAGAGGTGCAGGCAGGGGAGCGCCCGCACCCTGTCCCCCTTTGCGAAGTCCAGGAGGCACACGGTGCAGACCTTCTTGTCATCCGCCAGCGAGGATGTGTCCTGCAGGTCGAACGCAGCGCAGGCCTCCTCTATTTCCTGCGGCACGACGTTCGCGATGTAGCGGCACAGATAGGGGAGCACGGAACCCAGGTGAATCCGCTCGACCCCAGGCAGCCCTCCCAGGGCGGTGTAGGGGTCGTGGCGGAAATCAGGCGACCCTTCCAGGCTGGAGTAAGGGTCATGGCGGAACGTCGCCACATCGTGAAGCTGCAAACCCCTGTCGCCCACCATCAGGTCGAGCAGCAGCCGGTGCTGATGCTGGTGCGGCTGCTGCTGCTGGCGCTGCTGCCGCCTCCCCGGCGCAGGCCGCGGGCCACCGTCCACTGCGTCGCCCTCTCGCATCGGCGGGGGCGTCGGCGTCGGCGCCGCCGCCACCCGCTCCTGCACACCCCCCGGAAGTGGCAACTGCGACCCGAACAGCGATTCGCGAAGCTCACCCCGGGTGTCACGGCGTGGCTCTGGGGCAGGCACGCGATGCCGATCACCACTCTGTTGCTGCTGCTGCTGCTGCTGCTGCTGATGTTGATGCTGATGTTGCGAACCCCTGCGCCGGAGATGCGGGGGGACATAGGCCCCAGCAGTCTCTGTTGGCGCCGCCGGTTGCTCCTGCTCCTGCGCCTGCTCCGCCTGCTGCTGCCCTACGTGGTGCGCCGTGTCGGGGCGCAGCCCCGCTGCCCCACCGGTGCCCCACCCCTCCCGCAGCCGCTGTTGCGGTCGCCGCGGAACGCCCTGCGCCTGGTGGCTGGGCTGCGGCTGCGGCTGCACCACCACCGCCTGCTCACGCCACTCCGGCGCGCGCCTGTGCTGGGCATGCCACGCCTGCGGCACACCATGACCCCCAGCAGCATCCACGGCAGGGGCTGCCGGGCCACCCTGCCCCTGGGCAACGGGGCGGGGCACAGGGCCCCCCCCTGCCGGGGCCTGTGGGCCTGGCCCCTGCTGAGCCACCTGGGCTACCGGTTGAGGGTGTGCCGTGTGCCCTGGCATGCCCGGCGCCGCCTGGGGCCCCCAGTAGTGGCTGCACGGCGGCAGGAAAGGTGTCTGTATGTAAGCATCGTTGTACATTGTGTAGGCTGCGTGGAGGTGTCAAGCGAGAGATGGGCGAGCAAGAGACAGAGACAGGAGCGGTGGTGGCCGTGGTGAATGTGAGTGTTGGGGGTGGGTGAGGCGTATTGACCCTCGTGTAGTGCATTTTGGTGCATGTGCTGTTGAACTAGCTGAAAACTGACGAAGATTGACAAAGGAGAACAGGAAGACCACCTATGAGAGCAACAGCAGTTGATGCTCTGCTTGGAAACACTGCACACAGCGGACGGTCGGACGAAATATTTTGAAGGGGTTATGGTGATACGCAGGCAGCGATCTGTGCGAGGTAGGATGGGGGTCTTCTTGCAACAAGCACCGGGTAACGCTGCCTGCTGCGGGTGCTGCTCTTTTGTGTTCGAGATCCCCATTCATTGCATGAGATAACACAACAAAGGATTGCTGGACTTCTTCAGTTTTGTTTGTGCAACCTTCTGTCTACCTGCACGTTAGGGCGTGGAGTGTAGGTGAACAAAACATTGCTCCCACTGCAACCTTTTCAGATCTAAACGCTTTCCGTGAGCACGGTGCGTTTGTCAAAAAGATAAGGCTGTTGTTTGCAGGCTTGCTCCTAACATGGAATACGGAATACACTCTCCGAAATTTCTCGATTTTTTTCTAAGGATTTTTAGGAGGGGAGATTTATTTTTTTCTAAGGATTTTCCTTAGGAAACTTTTTCCGAGTGGGGGGTGAGGATGAGTCCTCCAGACACCCGCCCCTTTTCTGTTTCTTCCTGGCAGCCAAAAAACCGGTGTTCTTTCCAGCCAAGACCCAGATGTTCACTACCGTGGCCTCCGGCGGCTGGGGGCTCTGCCCCCCAGACCCCCCTGTGGCTTGTGCCTGTCTTGTCACCAAGTCCTTACGCGTATGCCACTATGGCAGGTCAAGAAGGGGTGTCGTGGGAAAAAACGGTCCCGAAACCCATTTTTGCTTTCATCCGGCAGCTGATGATGGCGGGATCACTGGCCACAGGAGAGATGAGCCGTGGACGCCGGATACCCCATCTAGCGAGTCGAACCAGTGGGAACTGTCAGCTGGCGCCGACCCTATAGGAGGTCAGGTCGCGCAGCGCCTCATGCTGTTGAGGCAACCTGCATCGGTCGTACGCGCCTTACAGCACAATGAAAGCAAGGCGGTCATTGCCGACATTTTGTTTGGCCGAGGATGGCGAGCTACCGGACCTGGGGCTGCCAGTGGTGGTCTCGATCGAGGAGGCCTTCATCATGCGGTTCCGGTTGCGGCAGTCGTGCCGCAAACGAGCGCCCATGAGTGACTTGTGACAGAATTTTCCAAGGCAGTGCACTGCGTGAGGTTGTGGGACTGGCACAGGGAACTGCTGGGTCCAAAATCCAAGGCAAAAATCCTTAGAAAAAAGCAGGAATACATTTCCGGGATTTTGGCTATTTTTCAAGGAATACGGAGCAAGCCTGGTTGTTTGTACGCCAAACCCCGGTGAACAAACCTCACGTGTTTTGCCTGATGAAGCTTGATGTGAATGTGCGCACAGTCACAGCAACAAGGCAAGGTAGATTGTGTTTGTCACCCAAATCGCTGCCAACTACCTCTTTCGCTGTGACAAGCTTCTTGTTGTGTCACAAAAAACAAGCGGGAACACTGGGTCAGTCGCCTGACCTCGATTGGCCTCGGGGAAAGCACATTCCCCGCAACCTGTTCCTTCAGGGGCCCTCTCTTCCCTACAGTTTACGACAACCCTCGGTGGGCTCCTCGTCGAACGAAGTGCAAGGAGGAACTGCACGAAAGTGCCCTCATAGGGAGAACGTAGAGAAGACACCCTCATGATAACACAGGGGCGGATTGAGCGAACTACACGTGTCTGAGCCGTGATCATGTCCGTGCCAACATCCTCTTCCAGTGTCGGCACAAGGAATGTGTCATCAGGTCGTGAACACAGTAGTTGAGGAGGGGTTTGGGGAAACAAAACGGTCCTTGCTCTGTGCCAAAGTGTGCCACATCATGGTGGTTCACTGACCACTTTTACCAGCAAAGACCAATGGGAAAGATGTGTAGTACGCGTGGCACGAGTGTCAGTGCGATGCGTGGGGGTGGCGTTGCAGAACAGACCACCCTGCTCAAGACAAAAGAAGAAGAACAACCAAGGGCGTGTGTGTGCCCTCTGCCATGCTGCGTCATCAAACTGCACACACACGGCGTGCGTCCGATATCCTTCGTTAGTTCGCTCCTTCACAGAGATTCGTCTCGAAAGTCGTAACAAAGAGCTGCATTGGACTTTGGGCCTCATGGGCATATGGGAAGGGAAACAAGAAAGGGGGTAGGGGAATTCAACCAAAAAGATCGGTAGAAGCGAACAGCATCGCATTCAATATTTCGCACTCAAGCAGTTGGGACAGAGGGTGTGTACACTTCTCTGCCTCAACTGGGCCAGAACGACATGCAAGTTGTCACAAACACACAGATGTTGCAGACTCCAGGGACCAGCACCTGCCGTGACCTGGGGAACACAAAGGCTCCAGAGACACATCATTCTGTGACAGGGTTGCTTCCAGGTGGGAGCTCACAGCCCGGACAGGTCCCACACAAGCAGCTGGCCATCGTGGCCTGCCGTGGCCACACGTGTGCCCTTGGGGGAGAAGCTCAGGCGGCGCACACCTCCCGCGTGCCCCACAAGCTCGGCCACCTCTGCCCCACTGCTGGTGCCCCACACCACCACCGGGCCCACCCCGACAGCGGCAACGAGGCGCCCGTCGAGCGAGTGCTGCACGTCCAAGACGAACCCAGACCCGTGCACCAGCCGCAGCCGTTCGCTGCTGCTGCTGTTCGCACCCGCCCACAGCCCCACACGCACCGTCCCGTCGTCCATCCCACGCGCAAGCTCGTCCCCGTTCGGCGAGAAGGACAGCGCCGTCACATGCGCCCCAACAGAAACCACCGCCGCCTCCTGCTGCCCGTTGTCCAGGGCGAAGATGCGCACGGCCTCCCCAGCCTCGCCTTGCACAGTCGCCACCAGTGCTGCCCCGCCAGCACCAGCACCAGCAGGTGCAAACGCAAGGTCACGCACGTGCCTGGGAAGCACCAGCTCTGGCCGCATACCCGCAACAGCGTCGTGCACGCGGGCCACGTCCTCCCCCACCCCGCCGGCCAGAAGCAGACGCCCGTCCGGCGAGAACCGCACACGCCGCACAGGTGCCGCCGCCACATTCCCCTGCTCCAGCTCCAGCAGCATCGCCCCAGTCGTGGCATCGCACACAACAACACGCCCACCGGCACCGCCCACTGCGACACGCGCCCCGTCCGGCGAGAAGGACACGTCGTGTGCGGCAAAGCCACCGCACGCGAGCGACCGCAGCTGTGCCCCAGTCACAGCGTTGAACACGCGGACCACCCCGTCGGCCCCGCCTGCCACGATCTCCATCCCGTCGGGCGAGTGTGCCACGCTCAGCACGCTGCCCGTGTGCAGGATGCGCAGCACGCACCGCCGCGACGTACCCGCACCGCACACACCAGCGGCCGTATCAGGGACTTCGCAGGACAGAGGTGCAGGTGTTGCAGGTGTCGTTGTTGGAGGCATGGGTGTCAGAGGTGCAGGAGTCGAAGGTGAAGGCGTCGGGGGTGCAGGTGTCACAGGTGCGGGAGTCAGAGGCACAGGCGTTGTTGGTGTCTGTGTAGGAGGTGCTGGGGTCAGAGGCGCAGACGTTGGAGGTGCAGCTGTCACAGGTGCCGGCGTTGGCGGTTTTGGTGTTGGAGGTGCAGGCGTTGGAGGTGCAGATGTCGGGGGTGCAGGTGTCAGAGGAGCGGGTGTCAGAGGCCCGGGTGTCGCAGGAGCGGTCGTTGGAGGCTCGGAGGTTCCAGGCGCAGATGTAGGCGGCGCAGGGGTCAGAGGTGCAGGCGACATACCGGCACAGCCAGATAGCGCCGTCAACGGTCGCAAGACGTTCTCGTCAAATTGGTTCTGATAGTTACCCGCTTCCTTGTAGTTGCACATCACATACACGGCTACATAGCTCGACCTCCTGTGGCACACAGCACACCCGATCTCAAGCGACTTCTTCCACACCACCTGCGTCATGTGCCCTGTGTTGCCGCTGAAGCCACCATTGTTGTAGTCGTAGCAACCCTCCTCCCCGCAGTACCAGTTCTTCACACCCTCGGCAGGGTCCCACGTTGCGGCGTCGATACCCCACTTCCCAACCATCGCAATGTTCTCGCCATAGCCGCTCCCGCTGTTGCGCGTCAGAGAGCCCGTGTTGCAGGTTGCGGCAAACCCAGCACTGCCCAGGGTGTAAGCTGCGATGTCGTTGTTGTACGTCATTGGGCAGGCCCCGTGCTTCTCACGGTACAGGTTGTGCTGTGCCAACACACTGGCCACCTGCCAGTCCAACAGCGCCGACTTGCATGAGTCCGGCGACGACCCACCACACGCGGCGCTGCCTGCAGATGCAGGTGCCACCTGCGGCGTGAAGGAGGCGCACCAAGAAAGGTCAGAGTCGTATTGTCCGTGTGCACCCACAGCGCACAGAACAGTGACTGCCGCTAACGCCCCTCTCATGATGTACCGTGTGCTGTGTGCTCTCGAACCTATCTGTGGCAGGAGGGTGATGGTCGTCAAGAATACACAGACCCCTAGACACAACAAGCGGGCAGGGTTCCAGGCCGTGACCCCTCCACACAGGGGACACGTGAGCTGGGGTGGACAGCTAATCAGACAACACTGGTGTGCACCTCAACCAAGGTCACGGGAGTGGGTGATGTCTCCGCCTTCGAGTCCGCACTGCACGCCCCAAGGAGGTCCTGCAGCGTGGTGTGGGGGTGTGGGGGCGGGTGGTGTGCAGTCGAAGAAAAGGGGATCACAGAATTGACGTCCCTTCGCTTGGGTGGGCGGGCAGGGGGGGAGGCAGACGGGTGTGTGGTGGGGCTGAAGCTCTGCTGGCAGCTCAGGCGGCACAGATCGAGTCACAGGCAGTGGTCAGGAACCAAGCCAGTGCAGTGTGCATGGGGTGAGCGCGTCTTTGAGTGGGCTGACTCTGTGAGTGTCAATGCCCGCTCGCCGTCCCACCCCACAGGCGAGAAGCCCCTCGGGTTAGAGTGGGGCCAGCTCAATGCACCGCCTCAGCATGCTGCCAGACAAACCCTCGAACATACATTCTGTCTCTGTCCGAAGCAACAGTTCCGCACGTGGCACAGGAGCGGATATGGCACCTGCTGGCCGTGCTGCATCAGGAAGTGCCGGGATACTATGATCCCGCCCAAATGAACACCTTGAATCGAGACATGTTGAAAGGCAGACTCGTCGCGACTCATCATTGGGGTGTTGAAAGTGTTTGAGCCGTGATCATGTCCCGTGCCAACACCCTTCCAGGTCGGCACGAGGAATGTGACATCAGGGCGGGAGCACTGTTCCGGGGGAGGGGTGGGGAAACAAAAGGGTCCTCACTCTGTGCCAAAGTGTGGCACAGGAAGGTGGCTCATTTCTGCCCTTCTCAGCAGAGGCCAACAAAAATGTAGTACGCGTGGCACGAGTCGGTGCGATGCGTGGGGTGGCGGTGCAAGAACAGCACACCCTGACGAGGAAGCCTCGGACGGATATCGGTCCGAAAGAGAAAACCCCTGGTCAGCCACAGAAAAAAAGACAGTCGAGCATACACTGCGTGTGTCAAGGCTGCGGAAGCCACTGTGAAGATGAACGTGCGATTCGCAGACAGCTTCAGTCGTACGATGACTTCCTTCGCCACTTCGTGCCATCGCTCCGCGGCGCCACTGGGAACAGGCAAAAAAAGAAGGGTTTCAAATTGTGTGTGCCCTCTGCCATGCTGCGTCATCAAACTGCACACACACGGCGTGCGTCCGATATCCTTCATTAGTTCGCTCCTTCACAGAGATTCGTCTCGAAAGTCGTAACAAAGAGCTGCAATGGACTTTGGGCCTCATGGGCATATGGGAAGGGAAACAAGAAAGGGGGTAGGGGAACAAAGGGGGTAGGGGAATTCAACCAAAAAGATCGGTAGAAGCGAACAGCATCGCATTCAATATTTCGCACTCAAGCAGTTGGGACAGAGGGTGTGTACACTTCTCTGCCTCAACTGGGCCAGAACGACATGCAAGTTGTCACAAACACACAGATGTTGCAGACTCCAGGGACCAGCACCTGCCGTGACCTGGGGAACACAAAGGCTCCAGAGACACATCATTCTGTGACAGGGTTGCTTCCAGGTGGGAGCTCACAGCCCGGACAGGTCCCACACAAGCAGCTGGCCATCGTGGCCTGCCGTGGCCACACGTGTGCCCTTGGGGGAGAAGCTCAGGCGGCGCACACCTCCCGCGTGCCCCACAAGCTCGGCCACCTCTGCCCCACTGCTGGTGCCCCACACCACCACCGGGCCCACCCCGACAGCGGCAACGAGGCGCCCGTCGAGCGAGTGCTGCACGTCCAAGACGAACCCAGACCCGTGCACCAGCCGCAGCCGTTCGCTGCTGCTGCTGTTCGCACCCGCCCACAGCCCCACACGCACCGTCCCGTCGTCCATCCCACGCGCAAGCTCGTCCCCGTTCGGCGAGAAGGACAGCGCCGTCACATGCGCCCCAACAGAAACCACCGCCGCCTCCTGCTGCCCGTTGTCCAGGGCGAAGATGCGCACGGCCTCCCCAGCCTCGCCTTGCACAGTCGCCACCAGTGCTGCCCCGCCAGCACCAGCACCAGCAGGTGCAAACGCAAGGTCACGCACGTGCCTGGGAAGCACCAGCTCTGGCCGCATACCCGCAACAGCGTCGTGCACGCGGGCCACGTCCTCCCCCACCCCGCCGGCCAGAAGCAGACGCCCGTCCGGCGAGAACCGCACACGCCGCACAGGTGCCGCCGCCACATTCCCCTGCTCCAGCTCCAGCAGCATCACCCCAGTCGTGGCGTCGCACACAACAACACGCCCACCGGCACCGCCCACTGCGACACGCGCCCCGTCCGGCGAGAAGGACACGTCGTGTGCGGCAAATCCACCGCACGCGAGCGACCGCAGCTGTGCCCCAGTCGCAGCGTTGAACACGCGCACCACCCCGTCGGCCCCGCCTGCCACGATCTCCGTCCCGTCGGGCGAGTGTGCCACGCTCAGCACGTTGCCCGTGTGCAGGATGCGCAGCACGCACCGCCGCGACATACCCGCACCGCACGCACCAGCGGCCGTATCAGGGACTTCGCAGGACAGAGGCGCAGGTGTTGCAGGTGTGGGTGTTGGAGGCATGGGTGTCAGAGGTGCAGGTGTCGCAGGTGTCGGTGTTGGAGGCGCAGGTGTCGGAGGTGCGGGTGTCAGAGGCACAGGCGTTGTTGGTGTCTGTGTAGCAGGTGCTGGGGTCAGAGGCGCAGACGTTGGAGGTGCAGATGTCACAGGTGCAGGTGTTGGAGGTGCGGGTGTCAGAGGAACAGGCGTCAGAGGCGCAGATGTTGGAGGTGCGGGTGTTGCAGGTGCAGGCGTTGGAGGTGCAGATGTCAGGGGTGCAGGTGTCGGAGGCGCAGATGTTGGAGGTGCTGGTGTCAGAGGTGCCGGTGTTGCAGGTGCAGGCGTTGGGGGTGCCAGTGGTGGAGGTGAAGATGTCGGGGGTGCAGGTGTCGGCGACCCACCCGCACAGCCAGAAGGCACCGTCAACGGTGCCAAGACGTTCTCATCGTATTGGCCCCCGTAGTTACCCGGTTCCTTGTAGTTGCACATCACATACACCCGTGTGTAGCTCGACCTCCTGTGGCACACAGCACACCCGATCTCAAGCGACTTCTTCCACACCACCTGCGTCATGTGCCCTGTGTTGCCGCTGAATCCACCGTTGTTGTAGTCGTAGCAACCCTCCTCCTGGCAGTACCAGTTCTTCACACCCTCGGCAGGGTCCCACGTTGCGGCGTCGATACCCCACTTCCCAACCATCGCAATGTTCTCGCCATAGCCGCTCCCGCTGTTGTGCGTCAGAGAGCCCGTGTTGCAGGTTGCGGCAAACCCAGCACTGCCCAGGGTGTAAGCTGCGATGTCGTTGTTGTACGTCATTGGGCAGGCCCCGTGCTTCTCACGGTACAGGTTGTGCTGTGCCAACACACTGGCCACCTGCCAGTCCAACAGCGCCGACTTGCATGAGTCCGGCGACGACCCACCACACGCGGCGCTGCCTGCAGATGCAGGTGCCACCTGCGGCGTGAAGGAGGCACACCAAGAAAGGTCAGAGTCGCATTGTCCGTGTGCACCCACAGCGCACAGAACAGTGACTGCCGCTAACGCCCCTCTCATGATGTACCGTGTGCTGTGTGCTCTCGAACCTATCTGTGGCAGGAGGGTGATGGTCGTCAAGAATACACAGACCCCTAGACACAACAAGCGGGCAGGGTTCCAGGCCGTGACCCCTCCACACAGGGGACACGTGAGCTGGGGTGGACAGCTAATCAGACAACACTGGTGTGCACCTCAACCAAAGCTCACGGGAGTGGGTGATGTCTCCGCCTTCGAGTCCGCACTGCACGCCCCAAGGAAGTCCTGCAGCGTGGTGTGGGGGTGTGGGGGCCGGGTGGTGTGCAGTCGAAGAAAAGGGGATCACAGAATTGACGTCCCTTCGCTTGGGTGGGCGGGCAGGGGGGAGGCAGACGGGTGTGTGGTGGGGCTGAAGCTCTGCTGGCAGCTCAGGCGGCACAGATCGAGTCACAGGCAGTGGTCATGAACCAAGCCAGTGCAGTGTGCATGGGGTGGGCACGTCTTTGAGTGGGCTGACTCTGTGAGTGTCAATGACCGCTCGGCGTCCCACCCCACAGGCGAGAAGCCCCTCGGGTTAGAGTGGGGCCAGCTCAAGGAGCAAGACTGCAAGATCCGAGGCGTGTGGACATCTGTTGAGATTATCAGTGAAGAGCCCACAAACCTCCGAGTGCTTGTTCTGCAAGCACGAGTCCGCGTGTGAAGAAGCACCTTGGTCTCCTAGACTCACTCACATGTGATGCAGATGCACACATACCACCAGTGAAGGTGGCGTTGAGCAAAACGTTGAGACGATTCCCACGCGTTTTATACGTGATCAAACGTAATAAACGCTCAACGAGGGAGCTTCAGGCAGAACTGACGACGAAAAGAGAAAACCCCTGGTCAGCCACAGCAAAAAAGACAGTCGAGCATACGCTCGTGCGTCAAGGCTGCGGAAGCCGGAAAAAAAATACGCGTACTAGACGTCCTTCTGTCGATATCTTACTTGGCGCTATGGAAACACAAAAATGGAACGAAGAAAAATGTTTTGTTGACCGCTTCCACCACTCCTCTGCACAAATCTCACGACCGGCTATTGTGTGTTTGTGTTGTCTGAAGTACAGAAGGTGTGGTGGAGCACGAAGAAAGGGAAACATGACAGAGGTGATGACGCCAGTCCTTTCTAGTATCGTATTTCCTCCTATACACAATGCTGCGCTGTGTTTTGGATGGTATAGAAAAAAAATTCTCGCGCGCTTCGCGCGCGAGTGCGTCATGCAATGCACACGTATATCCGCAACAACATTCGTTCTGATCGATACTCTCTGCAGTGTGCGGTGTGAGTGGACAGCGAGGAAGTCGTACAGACTTCGTTGTGCAGGGATGGTAGTCTGCACGTACTCCGTCTTCACTCACAACCATGCCGCACTCCTGGTGGTGTGCCGCTTCCCACTTGCCATGGTACACCAAATGGTACAGGCACACTCGACAGCCGCACGGCACGGGGGGGGGGTCTGGGGGGCGGAGCCCCCCAGCCGCCGGAGGCCACGGTAGTGAACATCTGGCTTCTCCGTCGCGTTCTTGGACTCTTTGGATCAATCGCGGTTCGTAGTGGGGCAGGAACCAGAGACGCTCGTTGTTGGGAAGTTGTGCACGTCGCTGAGTGGGAAAACCGTCTAAAATCTGTGAAAAACCCCACCGCCAAAAAAAAGGCGAAACTCGCCATCGGGCTTTCGGGGGAAAACATACAATTGGCGACTTTCGCCCCCAAACTCGCCATCGGGAGAACACTGCGTGTGTCAAGGCTGCGGAAGCCACTGTGAAGATGAAGGTGCGATTCGCAGACAGCTTCAGTCGTACGATGACTTCCTTCGCCACTTCGTGACATCGCTCCGGGAGCCGCTGGGAACAGGCAAAAAAGAAGCGTTTCAAATTGTAGGTGCCCTCTGCCATGCTGCGTCATCAAACTGCACACACACGGCGTGCGTCCGATATCCTTCATTAGTTCGCTCCTTCACAGAGATTGTCTCGAAAGTCGTAACAAAGAGCTGCATTGGACTTTGGGCCTCATGGGCATATGGGAAGGGAAACAACAATGAGTGGGTAGGGGAACGAGGGGGGTAGGGGAATTCAACCAAAAAGATCGGTAGAACAGCATCGCAGAAAATATTTCGCATTGAACCAGTTGGGACAGAGGGAGTGTACACTTCTCTGCCTCAACTGGGCCAGAACGACATGCAAGTGGTCACAAACACACAGATGTTGCAGACTCCAGGGACCAGCACCCGCCATGACCTGGGGAACACAAACAGATGCAGGTCGCATGCAGGAGGTGGCGGTAGCGGAACACTTCTGGCTGAAGGCTCCAGAGACACATCATTCTGTGACAGGGTTGCTTGCAGGTGGGAGCTCACAGCCCGGACAGGTCCCACACAAGCAGCTGGCCATCGTGGCCTGCCGTGGCCACACGTGTGCCCTTGGGGAGAAGCTGAGGCGGCGCACACCTCCCGCGTGCCCCACGAGCTCGGCCACCTCTGCCCCACTGCTGGTGCCCCACACCACCACCGGGCCCACCCCGACAGCGGCAACGAGGCGCCCGTCGAGCGAGTGCTGCACGTCCAAGACGAACCCAGACCCGTGCACCAGCCGCAGCCGTTCGCTGCTGCTGCTGTTCGCACCCGCCCACAGCCCCACACGCACCGTCCCGTCGTCCATCCCACGCGCAAGCTCGTCCCCGTTCGGCGAGAAGGACAGCGCCGTCACATGCGCCCCAACAGAAACCACCGCCGCCTCCTGCTGCCCGTTGTCCAGGGCGAAGATGCGCACGGCCTCCCCAGCCTCGCCTTGCACAGTCGCCACCAGTGCTGCCCCGCCAGCACCAGCACCAGCAGGTGCAAACGCAAGGTCACGCACGTGCCTGGGAAGCACCAGCTCCGGCCGCATACCCGCAACAGCGTCGTGCACGCGGGCCACGTCCTCCCCCACCCCGCCGGCCAGAAGCAGACGCCCGTCCGGCGAGAACCGCACACGCCGCACAGGTGCCGCCGCCACATTCCCCTGCTCCAGCTCCAGCAGCATCGCCCCAGTCGTGGCATCGCACACAACAACACGCCCACCGGCACCGCCCACTGCGACACGCGCCCCGTCCGGCGAGAAGGACACGTCGTGTGCGGCAAATCCACCGCACGCGAGCGACCGCAGCTGTGCCCCAGTCGCAGCGTTGAGCACGCGCACCACCCCGTCGGCCCCGCCTGCCACGATCTCCATCCCGTCGGGCGAGTGTGCCACGCTCAGCACGCTGCCCGTGTGCAGGATGCGCAGCACGCACCGCCGCGACATACCCGCACCGCACGCACCAGCGGCCGTATCAGGGACTTCGCAGGACAGAGGCGCAGGTGTTGCAGGTGTGGGTGTCGGAGTCACAGGGGTTGCAGGTATCGGTGTTGGAGGCATGGGTGCGAGAGGTGCAGGTGTCGCAGGTGAAAGCGTGTGAGGCATAGGTGTCGGGGGTGAATGTGTTGGAGGCACAGGCGTTGCAGGTGTCGGTGTTGGAGGCGTGGGTGTCAGAGGTGCAGGTGTCGGCGACCCACCCGCACAGCCAGAAGGCACCGTCAACGGTGGCAAGACGTTCTCATCGTATTGGCCCCCATAGTTACCCGGTTCCTTGTAGTTGCACATCATATACACAGACAGAAGAGAGGATGGGTTGATCCAGAACCTCGACCTCCTGTGGCACACAGCACACCCGATCTCAAGCGACTTCTTCCACACCACCTGCGTCATGTGCCCTGTGTCGCTGCTGAAGCCACTGTTGTTTTTGTCGTAGCAACCCTCCTCCCCGCAGTACCAGTTCTTCACACCCTCGGCAGGGTCCCACGTTGCGGCGTCGATCCCGCTTCTCCCAACCATCCCAATGTTCTCGCCATAGCCGCTCCCGCTGTTGCGCGTCAGAGAGCCCGTGCTGCAGGTTGTGGCAAACCCAGCACTCCCCAGGGTGTAAGCTGCGATGTCGTTGTTGTACGTCATTGGGCAGGCCCCGTGCTTCTCACGGTACAGGTTGTGCTGTGCCAACACACTGGCCACCTGCCAGTCCAACAGCGCCGACTTGCATGAGTCCGGCGACGACCCACCACACGCGGTGCTGTCTGCAGATGCAGGTGCCACCTGCGGCGTGAAGGAGGCGCACCAAGAAAGGTCAGAGTCGCATTGTCCGTGTGCACCCACAGCGCACAGAACAGTGACTGCCGCTAACGCCCCTCTCATGATGTACCGTGTGCTGTGTGCTCTCGAACCTATCTGTGGCAGGAGGGTGACATGCATGCTGCTAAATGTGAGATTTTTGAGCCAAATTTCGGAATCCCAATACATTTTTTTTGGGGGCGAGTTTGTTAGGAAAATGGGGGTGGCACAGCGTCGTTCTTCCACACAAGAGGGTCGTTTTTGGCATCAACGGTTCAAACTCTCTTCACGGCGACCCTACTCAATTTTTTTGAGTTATTGGGGGCCATTTACTGTGCGTCAAAGTGTCGACGATTGGCCACCTTTGGTGCCGTGGCTGGTGGGTGGCCATGGGCACACGCTACAAGGGGGGTCTGGGGGGCAGAGCCCCCCAGCCGCCGGAGGCCACGGTAGTGAACATATGTTCATTGTGGGCGTAGATCCTGTGTGAGTTGGCTGCGTCCTCCTGAGGCCTGAGGCTACTGGAGTGGTTGGATTCCCTGACTTGATGGGTATCGAAGGGCTCCAGGGGGGTCTGGGGGGCGGAGCCCCCCAGCCGCCGGAGGCCACGGTAGCGAGCATATGTTCCTGCAAAACCTTCGACGTCGACCGTCGAACCAGTGTAGCCGGGTTGCCGCTTTTTTATGGGGGGTGGAAACCCAAAATCACGGGGTCGACGGCCGACGCTTAGCGACATGCCTGCCACCGGGTGGGTGGGTGGGTGGGGGGGCTGCGCCCACCCACCCCCACCCACCCAATCTCGCCCCCAATAAAAATGCACATATCTCGCCACCAAAAAAAATGCGAGGACCCCGAAAGTCCCAATCCCAATATCATTTAGCAGCAAGCATGGAGGGTGATGGTCGTATTTTTTTTTGTGCGGCCTGTGGCAAGTGTATTTCTAGTGGCGGATGAGGGACCGTGGCGGGGCAGATGGGGGAAGCTCGCGGTTCCTGTGCCAGGAATGGGGCGTCCCATTCGTGAGCTGTGTCGCTCACCTGGCCAACAACGTGCTGGGTGACTTCGCGTCGTTCGTGAAGGGGGACTCATCGAAGTTGGGTCTCGCCTACCGGGTGATCAGGGCGATGAACTACGTCCTGTCACCCGGGTGCCGGCAGACGCGGTGGAAGGCGATGCAGATCAGTGTGGCACGTGGGGTCAGGAAGTCGCAGCTCCTCGAGATGAAAAGGCAGGTCCCGCTAGTTACTGCTCGGATGGTGGCCAGCGAGCGCAGCCGTCTGGTGGAGAAAAAGAAGGTTGAGGCGCTGAAATGTGTTGTGCGCGATGAACACCGCATGGCAATCACAGAGGCGACGACGGTGGAGGCCTTCTTCTCCGCCCTGAATACCATTACAGCTTCCCTGCAGCTTGACGACGATAGCTCCAGCACCCCCTGTGTGCGTGCCCCGCTCTTGTTTGACACAAGGTTCATCTCACACCTCGACAGCTACCGACACTTCGCAGTTCGGGTGAAGCCACTCTTCCTGTTCATCGCACAGGAGATCAGGGCAACAGCGACACCGTCGGCCTCGCTCATTGCTGCTGCCACCATCTTGCAGTCCACAGGTGTGTCAGGGGTTCTCGAAGCCCTGCAGATGGCTGTGCGGGTGACGGATCCGCTCTTCGACTTCCTGTCCAGGTACCAGAACGCACAGGTCCCAGCCTGCGGGGGGCCGGACGAGGTGTGGAAGGACATCGACGACCTCATCAGCACCTACACTGCAGCAGGCGAGCTGGATACTCCGGAGGCAGCGGCACACAAGGTGTTGGGTGACGGAATGGCCACCAGATGGACTAACTCGAGCGAAGCCAGCTACTACTTCTGGGGAGCGGCGAGATACCTCAACCCGATGACATTGCAGGGGTGTGCATCCCTGGATGAAGAGCCGGCCTACATCGACGTCGCGTTCCCTCTCCGCTTCGCACAAAACGGGGTGACGCAAGCTATGTGGGAGCGGTACACTGCAGTGGCCAAGACGTACGGTGGAAACTTGGAGGACACAGCCCTTGACTTCTGGAAGGGTTACAAGGTTGACCCACCCCTCCACAGCCACGCGCTCGACATCCTCTCCCTGTCGGTGACGGTGACAGCTCCTGACTCGGCATTGTCGGCAGCAAAGCATGTACTGAACGACAGGCCCTTCGGGGTGCAGGGGACGAGCGACTTGTTCTTCCTCGCCCTCAACCAGGACGTGGCCCACGAGTTTCCCACTGTCCCCGGGCTACGCAGAGGATTCCCCGCCGTGCCAACGCAGGCGTCAGAGACCGAGGGAATATTCTCACGGGAAGTGGGCGATCTCTCCGCCTTGCTGTTGGTGCGAGTGATAGGCAAGCACCCCCACACCCCTGGATGTTGCCACAAGACAGGCACGCGCATGTGTTGGTGTGTTGATTACTTTTGAAGGCGGGTCAACCCTGCACGGGTCCTCGTGTTGGTGTGGGTGGGGCGGTCTGACAACCGCAATCCGTCCCATTCATCTTCGGCTCATGTGAGTCAGACCGCCACGTGGGCGGACAGGGGGGCGGATGGGAAGGGTGGGGTGGGGTGGGGGTGGGGGGCCTGGGATCACCTTGAAGAACGGGCTGCCATCCTTCCTCATCCGGCAGAAGGGGGCAAGAACTGTATGCCTTAACAGAGAGACCAGCAAGCAGGGTAACAACCTCGGCAGAGATTTGACATAAGTGAAGAAACCCTGAACGAAGTGAGTGGGAGAGGGAGGGGGGGGGGGGGAGGCAGTAGCGGACAGCCGCACACTGTCAAGTCGCTGAGAGAAAGAGAGGCAGGAGAGGCAGGAGAGAAGGGTGTCAAGGTGGAGCCGGCGGGCGGCGGCCCTCGTCGCTCGTCGCGAAAAGCCCCTGCGTTTTGAACGATTTTTCGAAAGGCCCTGCGTTTTCACTTCTTGACAACGTGTTGCATCATGGCCTGTAGGAACTACATATGGCCACCCTGCTCAAGGTTCCTCGTTCCGACCTGGGGGGAGGGGGGAGGGGGGGGGGGGGGCCAGTGATGGTAAAAACCCGACCCCCAGAATAAAAACCGGAGTAAATAATAAAAACCCTAAAAACCCGATAAAAACCATAAAAACCCAATAAAAACCCAATAAAAACCCGATAAAAACCCGCCCCTACGCTAGTCGAGCGCTCTTTCGAGAGGCCTGCAGTGGGTGCGGTGGTGCCTGCTCGCGTCCGCGCGGCCCGCAGCTGCTTGTTGGGCTTGAGCCCAACGGTCCGCAGCAGGTTCTGGGTTTCAGAGGCGACCAACAAAGATCCAGGGCAAACACACTGCGCACCGGCTGGGGTTGAGCCGGAACCACCACCTTCAAACAATCATCAGCATCCTCCTGCTGATGAACGTTGCGGAGGTGTGTCGGCCCTTAGCTCAGTAGCTCACTAGAGTAGAAGGGCACGCCGGGCCCTCATCGGACAGACAGCATTGAGCAGGGTGACGATGATCCCCAGAGCAGTTCATCGGGGGGGCTGGCAACCGTCCGTCAGCGACTTCCTTGTGGACCCGGCCTGGCCTTCACAGGGGTGTCCATGGGGAGGGGGAGCAAACATCCACCCAGCCTGGGGAACCACGCGTGCGCTACACACGGAATGTGCAGCGGGCGGTCACGCATAACGAAGGGGTCAGGGGAGGTGGGCAGTTCCGTCGCAGGTTTGCTTCGAGCAAAAATGCGGCGGGGCAACCTCCCAGTACGGTGGTTCGGTCATTGAAAGGCCCCAGTGCCGTGAAGCTGCCTGTGACCAAAAAACCCCAATAAAAACCCTGGGAATAAAAACCCGCGTAAACTAATAAAAACCCGGTTTAAACCCGAATTTAAACCCTCATAAAAACCCAGGTGCCATCACTGGGGGGGGGGGGGTATTGAAATCGAAGTATACGGTGGTCGCTCGCGGCAGTCAGACCCCCGCTCCAGGGGGCGGGAATCCACCGTGTAGAAGGAATCACAAGGATGATCCCTTCACTCGTTATACAGGTTGGGTCTGGAGATCCAGTGTGAGACTCGTTCGACCTGGAGGGGGGGGGGGGGGTTTGTGGCAAATTTAGAGAGGAGGGTTCTTGCCTGCCGAACTATGGTGCATTTTGGGAGGCACTTGGGCTTGTGGCATGGACTGCCAAAAGACCTCCTTGGATGAGTGAGGACCCGTGTGCAAATCTGGGTATTATTTTTGCGGTTGTGCTCGCAGCGTCCCCCCCTCCCCACACGTCGGCACTGCCGAGACGTATATCTCACCCACTTCTCCTTTAGCAGAGGAACAGGCTGTGGTGGAAAAAGAAGCCCTCCCCGACACGCCCCCACACCCCAGCCTACGACCCGGAAGAGATGAGCGCGCCGAAGGAGAGGAGGTCATATTCAGGAGGCGTTGCAGAAAAGCTGATTGTTAGCCCTGGGCTTTTGGACATCCGAGGCTATTCGCAGAAACAGCGGCTGCAACACACAGGTGCCTTCGCTCAGAAATGCAGAGAAGTGAGGAAGGGGGAAACCGCCTCACAAAACTGGCTGCAATGCGACACGGAGCGAGAGAGAGACAGAGGAGTCACACATGTGTTTCTTTTGAAGAAGAGCGCTGAAAACTATCTGTGCCCCCCCGCTGGATCGTAAAGTGGCAGCAAAAACGAGACAACAAACCATTTCTTACAAGTTGTTTTGTTGGAACACGGGCCCACACTCTTTGTGTACACCACCCCCCCGGTCTGATGAAGTGGTGTGACTAGGGGCCGCACGATCCAGCTAAAGGCACAGAAAGATTCCCCAGCTGGCTACGCCGAACTAACAAAAACAAAGCCAAGAGGGACCTTCGCTCAGTAGTCTTTCGTGGAATTTCTGTACGATGCAGGTCCGCTAATCCAACATAGCCTTCGCCGAGTAGCGCAGAACAGTGAGTCGCCTCGCAATAGGGGAGGAAAACTGACACAGTTTGACACACAGACCGAAGGCCCCCAGTAATGTCAAACGGCGGAACCCTGCCCTAAAGGGTAGACCAGTGTATACCGCCCTGACACTGCAGCGGACAAACAGCCGGTACAGGCTGAGCGTAAACCCCTACACCCCCACACCCCCCACACTCCCTATCAACGGCTCGAATTCCTCACTGGCAAACAGGCTCCCCGAACCCCTCCACCTCCCCCCCCCCCCCCCCCACCCCACCATCTCCGCATCCCAGGCATGTCGCTAAGCGTCGACCGTCGACCCAGTGATTTTGGGTTTCCCCCCCCATAAAAAAGCGTCGACCCAGTGGACTGGGTTGACGCTTGGTCGAGGCTTGGAGCGTCGACCTAGTGGAACTGGGTTGCCATTCAAGCCTGGACCAAGCGTCAACCCATTTATTACACTGGGTCGACGCTAACCTAGCGTTGGCCCGGTTACACTGGGTCGACGCTCACCAAGCGTCGACCAAGCGTCAACCCACTTTCACTGGGTCGACGTCGAAGAGAGTATGGTTTTGCAGGAACAGATGCTCACTACCGTGGCCTCCGGCGGCTGGGGGGCTCCGCCCCCCAGACCCCCCTGTGGCGTATGTCTCGTACTCAAGTCATTCGATTCCCATCAGGTCAGGGAATCCACCCACTCCAGTAGCCTCAGGAGGACGCAGCCAACTCACACAGAATCTGTACGCCCACAATGAACAGATGCTCACTACCGTGGCCTCCGGCGGATGGGGGGCTCTGCCCCCCAGACCCCCCATCTCGCGTGCCCGTCTAGTAACCAAGTCCTTGCGCTTTGACGGCCGTGACATATCAGGGGGCAGCGTCGAAATCATGGTCCCGAAAGCCATTTTTTGGTTTCCTCCGGCACCCGACGGCGCGAGCGGGAGAGGAACCACGGAAGGAACCCAGCGCCTCACACCGTGCCCACCTAGTGGTCCACCGATGGGAAAATTCAAAATTTGGCAACACGAGCGCGCGCGAAGCGCGCGCGAGAAAAATTGACCCCTAGTGTTTTCCCCCCTGATCCCCCCCCAAAACAGGAGCGTCAACCCACCAAATCTCCAAAATCGAAAAGTTAGCGACAGGCCTGTCCGCATCCACTCTCACCTGGGGCAGTTGCTTGTGCTGCTGACATGAGCGGGTGGACATTGCATCACCCGGTGGGGGGGGGGGGGGGGGCTGGGGGCACAGCACCGTGGTTCTGAGAACGCACACACAAACGCAGGATCCGTGCAATGATTTACCCCATTCCTGAAAGTGGTCAGCACACACCAAAACCACCCCCCCCCCCTAGGGGGGGTCAAATGCCACCCTTTTACGTGGACAAACACGATTTTTCAAAAAACCGGCGCAGAGGCCCCAAAGCCCCCGTAAACCCTCCAAACCCCCCCAGATCGGTCCGGAAACCCATCGAACCCCACTTTTCCACCATTCCGGGCACCTCAGGTGCCCGAATTGGGGTACCTAAATTTTGTGCCACCGTTTGGTACCGGACAGTGCCACTGTGTGGGAGGTTGGAAAAGAAAATGCCCCAACACACCACATCTGAGGGTTGCAATGCCTGTTGCTTGCCAACCACGTCATCCGGTGGGTGTCAGGCGCTATGTAGGTGGCATTAGCCAGGTCTTCGATGAGTTCTGGCTTGTATATGTACCTCCCTGCCACCATGCACCGGGAGGCTGCCTGTAGGTACGGAACAAGTCCAGATGGTCGTGTGATTCCTGTGCAGCAGTGCTCCACAACCGGGATGTGTTGACAACGACTGTTGCAACACGAGCTGTACATTCCGGGAACACACGAAGTGCGCTGTCGTGGTACCCATTGTGCCAGAATTGGTAGTTGCTGCGGTCTACTTTGCCTGGCCCAAGAGCACTGGTACTGAACGGTGCAATATGCGTGGCGAGGTGAATGCAACGGAAGGGCGCAAAGTCAATACAGCTCTCGGATGGCGGGTGGTGGTGCCACTAGTGTGTGACGTTCACTCGAGGATACAACGCATCACAATGAATCAGCAACCGTGGACCGAGTACAATACGCTCTCTGTGGCTGGTGTGGGGGACAAAGGCAGTGCCTGTGCCGCAGGCAGGGAGGTACATATACAAGCCAGAACACATCGAAGACCTGGCTCATGCCACCTACATAGCGCCTGACACCCACCGGATGACGTGGTTGGCAAGCAACATGCATTGCAACCCTCAGATGTGGTGTGTTGGGGCATTTTCTTTTCCAACCTCCCACACAGTGGCACTGTCCGGTACCAAACGGTGGCACAAAATTTAGGTACCCCAATTCGGGCACCTGAGGTGCCCGGAATGGTGGAAAAGTGGGGTTCGATGGGTTTCCGGACCGATCTGGGGGGGTTTGGAGGGTTTACGGGGGCTTTGGGGCCTCTGCGCCGGTTTTTTGAAAAATCGTGTTTGTCACCCCCATTTGACCCCCCCTACCCCCCCCCCCCCCCCCGCTCTCCTCCGCACGGTGGGATCTTGTAAATTTTACATGTATAACTACAAGTATATACATGTATTATACATGTATAATACTTGCATGTCAACTATTATACATGTATAATACATGTATATGCCTGAAATATACATGTAAAATACATGTATATCAAGTAAAAATACATGTATAATACTTGCATGTCAACTATTATACATGTATCTTTACTTGATATACATGTATTTTACATGTATATTTCATGCATTTACATGTATTTTACATGTATAATACTTGTCATGCAAGTATTATACATGTAAAATACTTGCATGACAAGTAAAATACTTGCATGCAAGTAAAATACATGTATTTTACTTGCATGCAAGTATTTTACTTGTCATGCAAGTATTATACATGTAAAATACATGTAAATGCATGAAATATACATGTAAAATACATGTACCGTATACGTAAATATTTTGGAACGTAAATATTATGGAACGTAATTATTATGGAACGTAAATATTTTGGAACGCTGGTGGGTTGGCGTTCCAGATTTTTTTCGTTCCATAATATTTACAGGGCTTTCTGCGACTCGGGGACTTGGACCAGGTGATCGGACGGCATACAGAGTCCCTGACGGGACCTACTCGTGCACTTTTCGCGCGATTCCTGAGGCAAGCCATCCTCACCACCGAGTCCCCAACTGGCCCTGTAAATATTATGGAACGTAAATATTATGGAACGGACCGGGCAAAAATGGGCCCGTTCCATAATATTTACGTTCCATAATATTTACGTATACGGTATATCAAGTAAAGATACATGTATAATAGTTGACATGCAAGTATTATACATGTATTTTTACTTGATATACATGTATTTTACATGTATATTTCAGGCATATACATGTATTATACATGTATAATAGTTGACATGCAAGTATTATACATGTATAATACATGTATATACTTGTAGTTATACATGTAAAATTTACAAGATCCCACCGTGCGCCCACACACACACGTTAGTATTTTTTGTTGAGTGCAGGGTCGCCCCGAGCGAGCTCTTCGTGACACCCTCCGCACAAAACGTGAATCCCCTCTTTTCGGGGTCTTCGCTGGTCGTTTTCCTCCGTCATCCTTCGTCAGTTTTCAGCCAATTCAACAGGAAATTCACTAAAATGCACTGACGACCGTCAGCTGATTGAGGGTGTGATATGGGGGTTCTATCCAACAAGGATATCAAGGCGGCACTTTCAAACTGACGACCACCCCGTAGCGAAGACCCCCCTTTGTATTAATTAGCAGAGCGGGAGCCTTCCCTCAGAAGTGCAGGGAAGTGGGAGAAGGCGGTCCCCACCTCACAACACTACTGGGTTCCTTCGCTCTAAAGTGCTGAAAAGTGAGCCGCCTCACAATACATGGGTTGCAGCCTGGCACACTTTGGCACAGAGCGAAGCCCCCCCAATACGGATAACCGCCCCCTACCCTGCTATGTGGGGGAATGGGCGTCTAATGGGGGCATTCGCTCTAAAGTGCTGAAAAGTGAGCCGCCTCACAATATATAGGTTGCAGCCTGACACACCTTGGCACAGAGCGAAGGCAGGCGGCAGACCCTCAGGGGGGAAGAAGGGCACCCACGCACGCACCCCCTCCCGCAAAAAAGTTGCTTTGTAAGCCGCATGCGAGTGACGTGCGCAACGCCAGCGGAATGGGCTCTTCGCCACCCTGCTGTGGTAAAAGGTGGGAAAACGATGAGGGTTTGGGGGGAGGGGGGGGGGGGGGGGTGCGTACCCTGCTTCCGCCCTTAGTTGACTGACGACCCGTGACGAGGGGGGTGGCTGGGTCGCGAGGCCCCCTCGCGAGGGAGGGTGGGTGATCTGGGCAGGCCAAGGTCGAAGCAAGAAAAGTGTCGCGTCGATAGAAAGGCAAAAGAAAAATAACGGATGGGTCATGAGCAGGGTAAAAGATAGGGTTCCGGGCTGCGCGCCGAAAACCGGGGGTAATCGGGGGTAAAATTTCGGCCATTTCCCCAAATGGAAGGGCTTTCCCTTCCCACAACACACCACAACACGCCACTCAACTGGGATGGGCAGGGTGGAGAGTCTGCAGGGGACTGACTTCGCCGCCGCTGCCAGGTCCGAGAGGAGCGCGCTCCTTCTTGTCGTCAACGCGAAGGAGCCAGTCGATGAGGAAGGCGTTCTTGAGAGCGTGGTGGTGTTGAAAGCACCGCAGGTTGCCTTTGCGGACTTGGTTCTGGACATGCACAGGCCACAGGGGGGTCTGGGGGGCGGAGCCCCCCAGCCGCCGGAGGCCACGGTAGTGAACAGCTGATTCTGCTCCATAGTCGCACGCCGCATGTCGTCAACGCGCACCTTGTGCTCAACAGGTTCATCGGGCGAACGCCTGGGGCAGGGCACTGTGCTCTTGGCCCCGGCCTCCTCTGGCCAAAAAGTACCCTGGAATAGTACCCGGACAGAATCTCAGAAAAATCCCGGTGAAAAAAAAAAGAGGCACCCCCGGTTTTTCGGGGCAAAATCTCAAAAACCGGGGCTAAGCCCCGTTTTTCATAACAGTATCTTAAACACTGGTCATGAGGGGGGGGGGGGGTAGGGGTGGGTATACCACGGTGGGATCTTGTAAATCTTACATGTATAACTACAAGTACCGTATACGTAAATATTTTGGAACGTAAATATTATGGAACGTAAATATTATGGAACGCTGGTGGGTTGGCGTTCCAGATTTTTTTCGTTCCATAATATTTACAGCGCTTTCTGCGACTCGGGGACTTGGACCAGGTGATCGGACGGCGTACAGAGTCCCTGACGGGACCTACTCGTGCACTTTTCGCGCGATTCCTGACGCAAGCCGTCCTCACCACCGAGTCCCCAACTGGCCCTGTAAATATTATGGAACGTAAATATTATGGAACGGACCGGCCAAAAATGGGCCCGTTCCATAATATTTACGTTCCATAATATTTACGTATACGGTATATACATGTATTATACATGTATAATACTTGCATGTCAACTATTATACATGTATAATACATGTATATGCCTGAAATATACATGTAAAATACATGTATATCAAGTAAAAATACAAGTACCGTATACGTAAATATTTTGGAACGTAAATATTATGGAACGTAAATATTATGGAACGTAAATATTTTGGAACGCTGGTGGGTTGGCGTTCCAGATTTTTTTCGTTCCATAATATTTACAGGGCTTTCTGCGACTCGGGGACTTGGACCAGGTGATCGGACGGCATACAGAGTCCCTGACGGGACCTACTCGTGCACTTTTCGCGCGATTCCTGACGCAAGCCGTCCTCACCACCGAGTCCCCAACTGGCCCTGTAAATATTATGGAACGTAAATATTATGGAACGGACCGGCCAAAAATGGGCCCGTTCCATAATATTTACGTATACGGTATAATACTTGCATGTCAACTATTATACTTGTATTTTTACTTGATATACATGTATTTTACATGTATATTTCAGGCATTTACATGTATTTTACATGTATAATACTTGTCATGCAAGTATTATACATGTAAAATACTTGCATGACAAGTAAAATACTTGCATGCAAGTAAAATACATGTATTTTACTTGCATGCAAGTATTTTACTTGTCATGCAAGTATTATACATGTATTTTACTTGTCATGCAAGTATTTTACATGTATAATACTTGCATGACAAGTATTATACATGTAAAATACATGTAAATGCCTGAAATATACATGCAAAAATACATGTATATCAAGTAAAAATACAAGTATAATAGTTGACATGCAAGTATTATGCATGTATAATACATGTATATACTTGTAGTTATACATGTAAAATTTACAAGATCCCACCGTGACCCCTGTGAGAAAATGGGTATTTTCAGGACACGCTCTAAACACCTCTCAGCCCCTACCTGACACACGCACCGACCCCAAAGGGTGCCAGAATGATATCCTGAGGCCACCAACACCATTTGTGGGGCCTTATGGGGTGTTTTTTGGGGTTCCGGAAAATTTGCCCACCGGTGGTTCCTGGTGGTACCGTAGGCCCGCCTCTGTTTGCTGGACACGCCCTTTTGCTGGCACAATACGGGGTAGGCGTGGTGAAAGGGGTGTCGGAAATTGCCCGGACACGAGTTTCGACGATTGTGCCCCTGTCCCACTGATTTTTGCGCGAATTACATGCACGTGTAGGCGTGCCTTGGCCTGTACAGGCCTGGATAGGCACAGATTGCCTGTATGGATTGATCTCGATGTGCATATCCCGACAGGTATGGGCCTGTATGGTCTTGTTATCCTGCGTGGAGCCCTGCTGAAAAATCAGATGGCTGTCGGTATTCACAGCCAGTTTATTTCTTTCACAGAGCACCCGAAGCTCGTCAATACGATTGCGCTTCAGGGCGCGCCTGTGCCTCGCCTGATGGGCAATTCGTCCATCACACCCCTCAACAGAGCCAGGTGTCACAGGAATGACTTCCATCGATTCGGGTGGTTTGCAAAAGCCTCCTCGTCATTTGCTTCGAATTCAGCAAATTTGTGCATAGTAACTCAGTTCACCTGCTGCGTGTCTGTGCATTCCTGCTGTTGACAGTGCTGCAGTGTGCGCAGCCAGGCATTGGTTCCCAGGCTGGCAGGCAGGTGTTTGGACTTGTGAGCTGTTTATACGAACGGTGCATGTTAGTACACCATGACATGCGTGCATCAGCACAGGGGTGCCGAACGCTGCCACAAATCCCATTTGGTGCGACACGATAGCTGTTCTTCAGATAAAAAATAAGACTGGCCTGCTGATTGAATCAGACGATAGAATGGGGAGTGGGGGGGAGGGTGGGGTGCTGGAGTTCTTCGAGCGCAGTGCATTTTACTGCACGGCCCCCATCCAACCTTTCGAAGCGCACAAGCAGGCGCAAGGAAGCGCCACAAGCCGGGTCACGGGGGGTGGGGGAATTGTATTTTCTTTTCAATGGCTGTTCGCTACTGTGTGCACAAGCAGCGCACATCATTTCTTCGCACACAAGCGTCGGATTTTGGTTGTGCGCTGGTTCGTTCCCTGTGCACGTGGATGAACATGATCTGCAAACAGGCCAGGAGCCTGGTTCGCGCAAAAAATATCCAATGCGAGTGGTGCCCATGAAGGGGCCGATGTACGTAGTTCTTACGCAGTTGTTACACGGTTCTCAGGGGCACTCGCGGGGCTGTTTTTTGCACGTCAAAGCCAGGTGTAATACAAATGAACCCCCCCACCCCCCCTTCCGACCCCCTGATGGGTGCCTTCGCTCAGAAATGCAGAGAAGTGAGGAATGGTGAGAGTCGCCTCACAACACTGGCTGCAAGGTGACACAGCTTGACACACAGTGGCACAGAGCGAAGGCTCCCGATATCTTTTTGACACGTGGCAGGATGTCCTGTTGACAACAGTTGTGGTGTAATAACAGGGGGATCCACAAAATTGCTTTGTCACCCGTTGCTTGGACACGAAGAAAACAGGTATTCTTTAGCCCCACAACCGGGAAATGTGATTGTGGAATTGCAGCATGCAGCGTGCTGCACTGTGGCAAGCACGGCACAGAGTCGCATGCCTTAATGGACAGAACCAATTTTCGAACGAACGCGCGCCAATGCAGGGGGAGAGGGGGAGGGGGAGGGCTGAGGGAAAGCCCACACGATGAAGGCCCGCAGGAAGTCAACCATGATACAGGATCATGCCGTCTGCTGCCTAATCGGGGCCACCAGGCGGGGAGGGGGGCACAGAGTGGGAGGGGTGGTGCGAGGCACTTGGGATGTGTTTGCGACCCTCAAAAAAAAGCCTTCGCGAGAAAAAATCCCCCCCCCCCCCCCCTCCCCGCCCCGATCATTTGAATTGCCTTGTTATCGTTGGGTTGCATATGAAAAGCGGGGGGTTTCCTTTTGCCCCTGGCGTTGGGCAATCTGTGTCTGTTCGCGGAAACACTGCACGCGGCATTTTCTTTTGAACGAATACTTTGAGCGTGATCCCATGCAGGCCCCCTCACCCACCCCCGGTGAGGGGCAGTGCCTCGACGGCACAAGCCCATTCAGGGACGGGCCTCATGCCGTGAGTAAGGAATAATACATCGCTGGCTTCGAGCAGGGTTTGGGGGTGTGGTGTCGAGAAATAAGCAGGTTACAGAGTCGGCCGCCCCTTCACTCTCTATGAGGGGCAGTGTCTGTGGATCTAGGATACGGGGTGTGGGCATGCAGGGGGGAGGGGGGGCGGTGAAACAGAATATAAGGTAAACGAGGGATGGCCTCCCTTAAACACCCTTGATACGAGGGGTGTGTGGAGGTGTGCCTGCGTGCTGTCAGGGGCATCGGCTGGTCGGATGTCATTTTTTTTGTTTACTGCGGCAGGGGCTCCTGCAGGGGTGGAGCTTGAAATTTGGGGTTACGGGCTGGATCGGGTCAGATCGGGTCAGCCAATTTTTCTCACAAGACAAACACATGCCATAGGGGGGGTCTGGGGGGCGGAGCCCCCAGCCGCCGGAGGCCACGGTAGTGAACATCTGTGACTTGCGGGCGTACGGATTCTGTGTGAGTTGGCTGCGTCCTCCTGAGGATACTGAGGGCGGTCTGTACTCCATTCCCTGATGTAAAGGGCTTGGGTACAAGACAGGCACATGCCACAGGGGGGTCTGGGGGGCGGAGCCCCCCAGCCGCCGGAGGCCACGGTAGTAAACGTCTGTTGCACGGTACGGGTTGGGCAGCTCCATTTGTCCTCTATTGTGACTGTTTGAGGCCTGTGCTCATGTCGCTGGGGTCACTTTGCTCACGAAACGCCTCCTGGTCACCTTGAGACCCCAAGGCGAGGAGCCAACTTTTCCGGTTTCCCGAAAATCTATATTTTTTTTTCTTTTTACCCTGACCTGATTTTTTGTGAGGGCCTGCAGAAAATCAGGTCAGCTGACCCGAAAAAACCCCCAAGCTCCACCCCTGGGCTCCTGTCAGTGTCACAAAAAGATAGCAGGCAGCGCTTTGGGCAACAAATGCAACATCCTCATCAGGCTGCGGTGTTGCTTCTGTTTTGCCCGGAGTTGGCGCACAAACACTAGCCTTATCTTTTTGTCACCGGTTGGCGGCCAGGTCGACCAGTTGTGTGGTCGGTTTCGGACGGTCGACCGACCGGATGGCTTGACAACTGACCAGCACGTCGTGGGGTGCACCACTGAGGGAGGCCGTTCAGATTGGTCCCTGGGTCCGTTGTGGGCATTTGAGCCCGATTTCGAAGGAAGTATTTTGTGATAAGTCTGCTGTGCGGCATGTAGTGGTTTGGCAAGTCACGAAACGAAACCAGTCGGGCCCCTGACTACTGCGTCGTGTGGGGTATTTGCACCAAGAGCCGTGTGCTCAGGTGCACTCTGCACTGCATAGATTTGCTTGCCGCGGATCTGAAGGTCACGGTGCGCGGCTGATGGGAAGAGCTGGGGGAGTGTGGGAATGGGGAGGGTGGAGGTAAAGAGTAGAATGTAGAAGTGATTGTTCCACGGTATTAAAAATCCACACGTGGGGGAGGGGGGGGGGGGGCTGCGGGAGTGTCAAAAATGAACTTGTTTTCATCTTGTTCGTTCACGGAAAAAAGGTGCCAGATCTAATATCCTTGCAAGTGTTTGGCGAGGCGTGTGTGTCCCCCACCATACACGACAGCAATAACCCCCACCCCCTCCCTCCCCCTCCGCCCCATCCCACCCCGCTTCAGCCGTAGGATTTTCATTCGTTACTATACGGCTTCGGTTCGTCACTTGCAACTCGTAAGACAAGAAAGTTGGAGCAGGGGAAACGGGGAGAGGGATGACGAGGCAAAAATCACGGAACTTGGAAAGTAGAAAGAGCCGAATGGATGGCCACAACGGTACAAGATACAGACCAGGTACAAAATAGCTCCAGTACCAAGTGTGGAAAACGCACTCCCCTCCGACCGGCAACCTGTCTACGCGATCATACAGTTTCTGTGAGGGTGTTGTGGGATGGTTGTGAAGCTCCCCCAGCGGATGGTGGCTATGGTGAATGCGGGCAATCCGGTTATGCATGTACGACGAATTACCCACGGCACGTCGCCTCCACTGCAGGGTTCTCCCCCATGGTTGCGTTTGGGTGTCCTGCTGGGAAGACCCACGGATGCATAATGCCTCACGGCACCACGTTGCCACTCCACAGCGGTGGTCGGTTCGTGGTGGCAATATTTTGAACTATCAAAAACGTTCT
This sequence comes from Rhynchopus euleeides, assembly GCA_963210315.1. Taxonomy (NCBI): domain Eukaryota; phylum Euglenozoa; class Diplonemea; order Diplonemida; family Diplonemidae; genus Rhynchopus; species Rhynchopus euleeides. The sequence goes on along the minus strand of OY723240.1, from coordinate 1,899,628 downwards.
GTCGTGTGGCACCTCCCACACCGAAGGGGGTGTCGCAGTTCCTCAATCGTATTGCTAAAGAGGGCACACCCTTGCGTGATGCGATGATCACAAGAGATTTGATTTAGAAACCACCCCAGCTCGGTCAGATGCATACTTTGGTGTTGTCGGACGCCACTCTACTACACCATGCTCGTGCACTGCAACAATGGCAGTGGTGCCTGCTAGCAGCTGTGCGGGGAAGGGCATGCAATATGTGAGCATGATGCAGGCCCTCTCTCAGAGAGAATACATTACACATATGCACTCCAGCCACTGTTCGCACACACAGCAATCGCAAAGACAAAAAAAATGTTTGCTTTGGAAAGGCTCCCGCACACACCACACACACGGCACCGACACTGCTCCAACCCCCCCCCCCCCCAGACCAGACATACCAACCGAGTGACAGCCCCAACCCCAGGGGGGCAAGGGTTCTCCCACATCGCAGGCCCCGTGTAGGTGCAGCCGTCCGACCCACCCGCAGCCTCCAAGATATACACCAGGTCGTACACCCTGATGCACGCCACATCGCAGACCACAAATATCCCGTCCTCCGCACACCCCGCCAGGGCGATCACCGAAAACTCCGATACGGGAACCTCCACGAGGTGACGCCCTGTCACAGTCTCCCACAGGAAGGCGTGCATTCGGTGCTTCGTCGCCAGCACGCTGTTGCACGCGCTGAGATGCGTCGCCGACCGGATGGAGCACGGGAAGCTGGTGAATCTCCGGAACCCAAACCTCCTCCCCACACGGAGGAGCAGATCAGGCTGGCTGCAGGTCGTCAGATCCGTCGTCAGCCACACGGCGAGAGCAGAGTCTCCATCCAACGCAACGATATAGGGACACTCCACCAGAAGGGTGGTCCACCTGACCTGGGCAACGCTGCTCTGCAGCCCCACTGATCTCCTGTGCGTCGGGCTCTGCGAGAGATTGCTCAGCCTGAGTGGCCCCTTCTCCTGACCAAACACCAGAGCGCCCCCACCTGCAGCCAGGACTTGGATGTCGCCCGCGGGGATCTCCCACCGGAGGCTCCAGTTGGGGCTCGTCACGCAGCGCAGCGTGCCTGCCCCTGCGACAACCAGGTTGTCCCCATCGGAGGCGAGGCACTGCACGCCATCGAAGGGGTAGGAATCCAGCTCCTTGCCCTGCTTCCCCAGCTGGAAGACCCGGACACAGCACCCGCCCCGGTCGGCGCAGCAGCACACCTTGCCACTCCCCGCCTGCAACGACGCCACCACCGCGACCAGCTGGAAAGGCCACCTGTGGGGAATCGCCCTCCCCAACTGCCACGCCTCGACTAACCCCGTCTCCCGCACACCCCCACCGGGCTGTCTCGGAATCCGCACCATCTCACACCCCTCGTCGGGGTCTGGTTCTGCCTCCGATGGAGACTCATCACGCCCCTTCCGCACCTCCGAGGGGGGGCCACCCCCGGCCTGCGGAAGCCCCGGCTCAACCTGCGGGGCTGGCTGCCGTGCTGCCCCCTGCAGGGAACCCGAGGAGGCCTCCCGAGAAGAAGCAACGGGGCTCCCTAAGCAGCCCTCGGCAGGGAGGCGGGGGGTTGACCCACCGGATGCATCCGCGGCAGCTGGGGGGAGATGCCACCCTCGCAGGGGGGGCTTTGTGGGCCGCGCATTGCCCACCCCGACGCACTCCCCCCCCTTGGAGGCGGATGCGGTTGGGGTGGCGGCAGGGGTGGGGGTGGGGGTGGGGCTGGGTGTATCGGAGGGTGCCCCAGACGCGGAGAGGGGTCGCTCTTCCAACCCGCGGAGCAGGCTGGAGGTGGGGGTGCCATGGTGCTGCGGCGGGGTGGGGAGAGCGGGGTGTGGCGTGGCGGTTGCGCCGGGCGCGCTCCTGGAGAGGAGTGAGAGTCGTGGGGGGCCCATGCTTGCCGCGCTGCTGCTGCTGCTGCCGCAGCGCAGCACAGCGGGGGGTGATGCTGAGGAGAACGACGGCTCCCCCAGGAGCGACTCACCGAGCAGCGCAGAGGGCGGCGTCGGGGTGGCGGCACGCCACGCAGGCTGCGCCGCGTGATGCTGCTGCTGCTGCTGCAGCCAACCCGGCACCGCCACCCCCGACCCAGCCCCCCCGAGCCCCCCCCAGGGGGTCTGGCCGCCCTGCTTCGGGTGAGGAGGAAGGGCGAAGCCACCACCCCCACCGCCCCCACCCCCGACCTCCTGCGGGGAGGGGCTTCGGGGCAGGGGGAAGGAAGCTGCCCCGTCCGCAGCTGTGGGCCCCAACCCAACCCCCACCCCTGCCGAGCTGCCCTGCAGCAGCGCGGGGGTGGGGGTGGGGGTGGGCGACGCGGGGGGGCATGCTCCCACGGGTGGTGGCGGCGGCGGCGCAGCCGCTGCCGCCACCTCCTGCGTGAGGGGGTGGTGGTGGGGTGGGTGGGGTGCGGTGTGGCGCCACACCCCGCCACCGCCGCCGAGGCCTCCGCCGCCCCGGGTGTCGTGGAGTGTTAGCTCGAGGGGGGCGGGTGTTGAGACCGAGGCTGCTGCTGCCGCAGCGGCGAGGCTGCGGAAGGGGATTGCGGCGGGGTCGGTGGTGGCGGAGCTGCCCCCGCCGCCCGACACCGGGATGCCGTTGTGGAAGAACCTCTGGCGGGCGGGGGGGATGCCTGCGAGGGAGGACACGCCGTTCACCACGTCATCCAGCGACGCGACGCCATCGATCACCACGGCGCCGCCGCTGGGGAGACGGACCGGCACGGACATGCCGGTGCCACCCCCTCCGCCACCCTTCTGCAACAGAGGCCTGCTTGCCCCCCGAAGCGACACCACAGGATTCGGCACGGCCACCCCACCTGCGTCTCCGGTGTGCCGGGCCACCCCTGCCGTGCCCCCCTCCAACGGCCTCCAGTGGGATGCAGTGGTGGCGGCGGCGGTTGCGGTCAGCCCTGCGGCAGCAGGGATGGAGCCCCCCCACAGACCTCTCCGGGACTGGTGGAGGGGCTGAGGTGGGGACGGCGGTGGTGGCGCAGTGGTGCCGGCGGTGGCTGCAGGAGGCACCCGCCCCGGCAAAAGCGTCGGCGGGTCTGCCGGCGGGTGTATGAAGCAGTGCACCTCGCGCAGGGCCTGCGCTAGCGACGGGTTGAGGTACAGCTCAGCTTGGTTGGGCCCGCCGAGAAGGCCCCGCTGCCCTCCCGCATCTGTGTGGGCGGCTGTGGGGGTGTCGTTTGGGTTGTCTGAGAGCTCCGCCTCGAGGGTCGAGATGAGGAGCTGCTGGCGGTGAATTTTTGCGGCGAGCTGCTGCGCTCGGACCGCATCGTCGCCGACGCCGCTCCCACAGCTGCTGGAGCGCGACTCGGCAGAGGTGCGATCGACACATACCATGGTGTGCTGGTGTGTTACAGGAGGAGGAGGAGGGATGGGAATGGGAGGGGGGAAAATATCCCCTCCTCCTATACCCCCCCGAATACTGTTTGCTTCCACGGAGGCTGGTATTCACACTCGACAGCAGGATCTCCTTCTTCCTGGATCTTGCGACGGCAGGATCCGAGACAGAGAGAGAGAGAGGGCAGACAGACAGGGGGTGGGGATGGGAGGGGGGGGAAATTATCCCCCCCCCCCCCCCCGAATATTGGTTGCCTCCACGGAGGTTGGTATTCACACTCGAAGGATCCGAGACAGAGGCAGAGGGAGAGAGAGGGGAGAGAGAGAGAGAGAGAGAGAGAGAGAGAG
>OY723240.1:1611721-1895721 GCA_963210315.1 Rhynchopus euleeides | reverse complement strand
CATTCCGACCCCCGGAGAGCCTATTTTTGGGTAGCTGTTGGCCGATATGTGGTGGAAAACAGGTTTTAGGCCCATTTCGGTGATTTTTGACACCCGGGAAGGCATTTTTCGCCCATTTTTTATTTTCCTACCAGAACTTGTACCTCGGGGTAGTAGCGTGGCTTCGTCATTTTTTGACTACAACCACTGGGAAGAGGCATTGTATCAAGTTCCGCATACATATCGTCCAGGAGGTTCTCCTGGAGCTCAAGTATGGTGAATTCATCCTGGTGGAGCCCGCTCTCCTCGGCGCGATCCATCAATTCAGCACCCCGTTTCCTTCCCAGAAAGCTGCGGATCTCGCCCTGCTTGTGGGGCAAGTATCTCCCGGAACGCTTCCTGGGCAGTTGTCTGAGGACGCGGTCGCTTCGCAAATGCGCGCACATCCTCTGCCGAGGGTACAGGGGGATTTCCCCACCTCAATATTCACTCTTCCGCTTGCGGTGACCTGTGCGAGTGCAGTCACCGTTGAGGCTGTACACTGAAAGCGGCTGATCAGCTGTACTGTCATTGACGAGAGGAGACCCTCCAGCCAGTCGTGCACCACACCTGTTTGAATTCGATCCACACCGACCTCGGCTCACGTCAGCACTAGGGTGCGAGCGCTGCAGTGGAGTATATGTTCGTACAGGGGCAACCGTGCCACCTGTGCTGCACCTTCACCACGGTGTGCTTCCGGTACAACAACCGGTAGGTACCTTCTTGTGCGATATCTGCGACCTGCAGCACCGCTATCTCACAGCAGGGCTTGCACCGCTGTTCCGATAGACTCCACAGGAACCTCTCGGCAGCTTTGAAGGGTGGAACAGAGCTTTTCTTGGCCCATTGCATGTTGATCACGATGAGACCTTGTCCACCGGGGGTGGGCTCGGTACAAGTTGTGGTATGGAAAATTAGGATGGGGTCTGAGAGGGTAACAAGGCCACAGATCATGTTGTAGTGGGGGTATTTCCGGATTCCGACATATTCTGGACCGGTTTTTCATATTTTTTTGGCCCAAAAATGACCTCCGAGGGAAAGTGGAATTTTGGGGTTTGTCCCCCCCAGTGACCCCCCCCTAGGCATACTTGTCCCCCCATATGGGGAACCCCCTAAATTTGGGGGAAATATGGGGGGTCTCAAAACCCCGTCCCCATATGGGGAAAAAGGCTGAAAATATGGGGAAAACCCGGTAAAATATGGGGGAATATGGGGGAAATATGGGGCCCATATGGGGGGATATGGGGGTATTCGTGCTGCAACGGGAGAACATCAAACCACTCAGGCACAGACACACACGAAGTGCGCGTCGAAACCGGCCTCATGCCTTGTTGGGGATCCTCCAGGAGTCCGATCCTGGGGAGGTGCGCGCTCGTTCAGGTGTGGCCAGGTCTGGCCCCCCCTGGAAGATCCCCCAGGTGGGTCGCACCGACCTCCTGTTCCTCTCCTGCGCCGATACAGCGGCAGCGGAGAGCGAACGCTTCCCGGTTTGGCGGGGCACTGCAGTGACAGCGGCAGCGGTGGTGGACACATACGCACAGACACACATAGCGCGTTCAGGGTTAACAGCTCCTCACAACACACACTCCTGTGTTTTGAAGTCCTGTCCGGCACGTCACTCTCACACTCGCTGTCCTCCTCCTCTGGTGTGTTTGCGATTGCGAACTGCCCCCTGGGATCCTTAATTAGACAAGGGAATTCACAAGCAGTGCATTCTGGGGTGTCAGGCGCTTCCGCCGCTTTTGACCGCTCCGAGCGCCGAAAAGTCGGAGTCGACGCTCGTCACCAGGCAGCTTGACATGTTCAAGCTGCATCTGCCGGGTGGAATGAGACCTGTGAAGGCCAGTACAAGGACTGGCTGCAGGACGCAACTGTTCTGCCAGCAAAGACAGGACTACTGTACAGGATGCTCTGATGACCGCTACTCAGACTTGAAGAAAGTGGCGGTCGGCACTCTCACAGCACCTTTTGTGGTCTGACTCGAGCACTTCAGCCGGGCGTTTCCTCTCTGCAGAAAGCGACGAGGTGAGATGGCACTGCAAGGTGCTAGACGTCCCCTGTCAGTGGCTGACTTCACACCCTGTGAAAAGCAGAACGAGGAGAACTGTTTGCTGACTGCTTCCACCTGAGGAACCCCTGGGTTTTCCCCCATATATCCCCCATATGGGGGAAATATGGGGGAACAGGACTTGAAAAACCCCCCATATTCCCCCCATATTTTCCCCATATTTTTGGCCTTCCCCATATGGGGGTACAAGTATGCCTAGGGCAGTGCTCGCCGAATACGGGCATACGTATGCGTATTCATACGTATGCACGTATGCAGATTTCGGAAAAACGCCTCCATACGTCTGTTAATACTTTTGCACTGTACGCTGCCAGGCAGGGTTTCCCCTACACATGCCACTCTTTGGTGCCTGCCCACTGTGCCTCCTGCTGTTCTGGCACGAAGAACGTCGCTACTGTGCCCAAAAATGCCCGGAAACACATTTTTGGGACATATGCGCACCCAGAGAGCCAGATTTTGCCGTTGGGGGAAAATCAGATTTTGGGTCCACCCAGGCCCAGGTACATGTACCAAGTACCTTGGTACATGTGCCAAACGGGCCGTGGGGCCTGGCCCATACTTATGGGCTTTCCCCGACCCAAGGTACCAGGGGCCGAACCAAGGCACATGGGCCCACTGCGCACTGAGAACCTAGGCCACAGTACGACAGGACGCGCACAGGCACCGGGCCCACTCTCCTCCACCTGTGACCTGCCAGCCGTATGCGTATTCGAGCCGTATGCGTACTCATACGTATGCACGTATGCAGATTTTGGGTTTTTCGAAGAATACGCGTATTCTGCAAGCACTGCCCTAGGCATACTTGTCCCCCCTTTATGGGGAAGCCATTTTCCCCCCGATTCAGCCCCTAAAAGGTCCCGCATATCGCGACGGGTGGAATATGGGGGGATTATGACGGGGATATGGGGGAAATACGATGAAATGGGGGTCTTCGCTCCGGGTCAATTTGGGTCAACTGGGGGTCTTCGCTCCATCCGCCAAAAAAAACCAAAAAAAACCGGAAAAAACCCGTGAAAAAGTCGGAAAAAAAGAGTGTGGGGAGTTGGGTCCAGTTTAGCAAAGTGAGCTTATTTTTCGAAAATTGAAAAATTGGGGACACCAAAAGTCCCCAGAAAAATCTTCGACTTGGCCCGCAGAGTGATTTTTTTTGGTGAAAAACGATTTCAACAGTTGTCCAACAGTTGCTGTACAAGACGGCACACCGTTCTCTGCGCATGGGCTGCTGCACGTGAATCATTTGGATGTCCGAGGGGCTATCGGAACGAGGAGGGCCACGAGCCTGAACTACCCGCCAGCAGTGATCCCGTGCCAGGGCTGGCAGGGGGCCGCGGCCCCACCTCCCTTTTTCTGTAATTGTTTGGGAGGGTGGGCCGCCAGGGGTGGCATGGCCCTACCCTCGGCCCCACCTCCCGGGTCAGATTTTGGGGCTTTGGGTTCGGCCTTGTGGCCGAGTTTTCATGCGCCGCAGCGTATGAAAACCCAACGGCATGCTGGGGGCTTGATGGTGTTCATCGAAGCGCACCTCATCATGCCCCAAGCGAAGGACCATCCCCGCCTGGAATGTGCAACAGCACCAACCGGTGTGGGGACTAGCCTTCGAAGACTTTCAGGATGTTCACTACCGTGGCGGCGGCTGGGGGGCTGGATTCCTGATTTTTGATCGAGCAGGACGACCAAAGGCAGCAACATCCGGTGCCTCTCGAATTGGGTGAAAATGTTCTGTGGCCGTGCATTCGATCCTGTTTGCATCATACCACGGGAAGTCGGGGCGGGGTTGGGCTGCACTTTTTTTCTCGCGAGCTCGGCCACCCTGTGCCCGACTTCTTTTTTGGTTTGCCCGACCCCCAGCGAGATCACTGGCAGCCAGACCTTGTTCAACATAAACAGCAGACAAGAGAGCAGAATGGAGTGTGGGGCAGCTGCCGTGCTCCCACACATAAACATCGCACCTCTCGCGCTGCCTGCACGAAAGAGACGGGTAACCTGCAGGTCACCCACAGCAGCCTACTGCCTACGTTCTATACAAGATCAGCGCCGACCACACGAAAGGCTGTTCGACCTGCGGCGCAACAACAAGCTCCGGTGGGAACAGAACTGAGCGGCAACAGGATGCAATGCAGGCCCACATCCGTTGCCCTGCGGCAAGAGCAGTCACATCGATATCGTTGACAGGGCCTGCCCACTGGTGTGTGACGGGGTGACCTACAGATGGTGACCTGGCCCACGGCAGAACACCTGGGTCGGGGGATGGCTGCGACTGGGCATTACCTAACTCTTCATGATGCAGGACTGCGGACAAATGGTCCAAGAGAGCAAGTATGGCTCCCGCTCAGCTCTCACTGAAGTTGAACCAGATGCAAGTGGCGGGAGGAGGAGGGGGTCCCGGGGGAGGACACACCGGCCGGCAACCCACGAGGACTGGCCCGTCCCAGTCGACAGAAGAACAAAGCAGGAACACGGACTCACATGAAACGACATACTGAAGTGTGGGAGGAGGAGGCGAGCACAAAAGGGCGTCGGCTACCGCACGCCCTTTGGCCGCAGCCGACGACGACCGAACCGGCCACCGGCCGGGAGGTGCGTGTGGCGTGGGGGGCGAAGCCCCCCACGCAAGGGGGGTCCGGGGGGCGAAGCCCCCCGGAAAAAAATTTGGGGTTTTTTGGCCTATTTTTGGCCATTTTCCGCTGCATTTGTTTGATTTTGGGTCGGGAAAGGTATGGCCAGGAAGTGGGAAAAATTGAGGAAAAAGTCGGAAATTTTCAGGTTTGCCCATATAAACCATGGGTCACAGATTCCGATTTTTGGGTCAGACTCCAAGTTTGACACAAGGGAAAATAGGCAAAAATTTTCACCTATTTTTGGTCACCTAAGGGGGGGGCTTCGCTCCGGGTCACTGACCCAAGCTGACCCAGATTGACCCGGAGCGAAGCCCCCCATTTTCCTAAGGTGAAAAACCCCAGGGTGACCCAAATTGACCCAAGTTGACCCAAATTGACCCGGAGCGAAGACCCCCACTTGGGTCAATTTGGGTCACCCTGGGGTTTTTCACCTTAGGAAAATGGGGGGCTTCGCTCCGGGTCAATCTGGGTCAGCTTGGGTCAGTGACCCGGAGCGAAGCCCCCCCCTTAGGTGACCAAAAATAGGTGAAAATTTTTGCCTATTTTCCCTTGTGTCAAACTTGGAGTCTGACCCAAAAATCGGAATCTGTGACCCATGGTTTATATGGGCAAACCTGAAAATTTCCGACTTTTTCCTCAATTTTTCCCACTTCCTGGCCATACCTTTCCCGACCCAAAATCAAACAAATGGGGGTATGGAAATTTAGGCAAAATTAGCCAAAATGGGGGTATGGAAAAGTCGGTGAAAAAAAATGAGAAAAAATGAGAAAAAATCGGCCGAAATTTGCTGTTTTTCGCTTAAAAAAGAGTGTGGGGAGTTGGGTCCAGTTTAGCAAAGTGAGCTTATTTTTCGAAAATTGAAAAATTGGGGACACCAAAAGTCCCCAAACAAGTCTTCGACTTGGCGCGCAGAGTGATTTTTTTTTGGTGAAAAAATGCCCCAAAAATTGTCGGGTCAAAAGTTGCTGTTGAAGACGGTGCAAGATCTCTGCAGGCTGGGTGGGCGCTACGCTGACGGACAACGACAAGCCGGAGGCTGCGACTGTGAAGAATCCAAAGAACGGCCCGGGTCCTCCTCGAGATGGCGGTGCTGGCCCCTGTTCCCACCGGTGTGACACGGGGCATTCCGGGACGCGATAGCGCTGCTGCACGGATGCCAACGAGGAGGGCCACTCCGAACCCTGAACACCCCGCCAGACCTGCTTGTTACATCACAAACAGCAGACCCAGAGTGGAGTGCCTCGCCCCGGTAAACTCAAACCCTGCCAGATTGACGAGGCCACCACCTCCTGGCACTGCCTGCCCGTGCACGACAGGAACGGGTGACCTGCAGGTCGTCGTGAGCAGGACCATGGCAAACCACTCGAACCTGTGTGGGGTACGGCTGCTACCGCAACTCGTCATGTGCGGTGTGCAGCGGGTGCGGGTGCGCCACGACCGGGTGGTGCGTACTCCTCCAGGAGAAGTGGGCGAGCTCATTCCCGCAAACGCCTGAGTCGGGGATGAACTACCTCCTTCAAAAAGCATCGGAGCACATTGGTGGTCGTGGCGTCAGGGAAACCGACCGTCCTGATGAGAATACGGTAAGTGATGAGAGGATGTCGGCGCCGTTTGCCCACGTCGTCAACTGTGGGGAGAGTCTGTCGGAGGCGAGGCGGGGAGGGCCGCGACACAACACGGGAACCGGGTCGCAATTGAAAAAGGGGGACCGGTTCGCGTGTGGAGGGGGGGTGCGGGGGGGAGGCCCGGCAGGCCAAAGGACCGATGCGCCACAAACCCGCGACCGACGCACCAGACATGTGTGGGAAGGGGGGGTGCGGGGGGGAACAGGATCCCAGACAACAGGACAGACCAGCCAGGACCTCAGCTGCACGAGTCTTTGTCACGTGGGCTTGACATCAGGTAAAAGGCCATTGCTACCAACCTGAGAGCAGATAGTGGCCTGGTCTCGGTGACAGCACACGGAAGACTTGCTCTCAACGCGGCATGCGGGTCACAGAAGTCAGAGCGTGGAGGCAGGGTGACGCGTCATGAAAGAGGACAAAGAGGTGTGGGAGGGAGGAGGCGAGCACAAAAGGGCGTCGGCTACCGCACGCCCTTTGGCCGCAGCCGACGACCGACCGTACCGGCCCCCGGCCGGGAGGGAGGTGGGAGGTGGGGGGGGGGGGGGGGGGCGGGGGGCGTGGGGCGTGGGGGGCGGAGCCCCCCACATGGGGGGTCCGGGGGGCGAAGCCCCCCGGAAAATATTTTTTTCGGCCAAAAAAATTTTTTTTTCGACATGTCGAAAATCCGGCCACCCTGGGGCAGCAGCCTGGACTGGTGGCCACCCCAACCAAAAAAAATCGAAAAAAAATCCGAAAAAAATCCGAAAAATATCGGTGTGGCACCCCAGAGGGCCCGATTTTCGGTTTAGTCGGCCGAAAAAAAAAAATTTTTTTTCGGCCAAAAAAATTTTTTTTTTCGACATGTCGAAAATCCGGCCACCGTGGGGCAGCAGCCTGGACTGGTGGCCACCCCAACCAAAAAAAATCGAAAAAAAATCCGAAAAAAATCCGAAAAAAATCCGAAAAATATCGGTGTGGCACCCCAGAGGGCCCGATTTTCGGTTTAGTCGGCCGAAAAAAAAATTTTTTTTTCGGCCAAATTTTTTTTTTCGACATGTCGAAAATCCGGCCACCCTGGGGCAGCAGCCTGGACTGGTGGCTTTTTTTTAGGAGAGGGGGCCCGGTGCCTGCGCGCGTCCTGTCGTACTGTGGCTGCTTGGTGGGGCTAGCGCAGCAGGTTCTACTTTTGCTTCTACGGGCTCTTAGCACTGTAACATGAACTACACAAACAACAAAGCTCTAGGGCAAACAAACCGCGCACTGGCCGGGGTTGAGCTGCGTGGGGCTCCGTGCTGGCGGCATGAACAAGGGGCTGTAGGCAAATCTACCATTCACAAGGGGCAGCCCGCTGGTGAGGGGAAAAGGGGGCGAGGTAAAGGGGGGGGGGGCAGGGGGGGAGAGGCGAAAGCGACTGACAGCGAGGGCGTGGACCGACTCCGCTGGCGCATTCACCGGAAGAAAGGGGAAGGGGGCACGGGGGTGGGGAACGGGAGGGGGGGGGGGGGGGGAGGGGCGAAAGGAAAGAGGGGGGTAGGGGGGGGGGGGAGCCGACCTACGGCTATCTCGCTCCCCTGGCGGCCCTACTCCCCTGGCTCTGGGACCCCTGGGAACTCCGCTGCGAAGACCCCCGCGCCCCTGGCCGGCTCGCCCGCGCCCGCTTGCCTGCCCGCGCCCTCAGACGACAACAGACCACGTTGTACGCCTCCGCCTGTGAGGCCTTGTCATCCCCCAACTCGGCCCACCAAGCCTGAATGGCCCGGAGCGCCGCCTCCTGCTCCTCCTGCGGTCGGTGCACGTCGGGGCAGAACTGCTCCTCCCACTCCCCCACCGTCGTGGCCCCGTCGTCCTCATCCATCTCCTGACCACGCTGCGGCGATGCCGACTCCCGCTTCCGCTTCGGCTGCGACGACATCGAGGTGGCTGGTGCTTGCGCAGGGTTGGAGCCTTCCTCGGTGGCGGTCGGGTCGGAGCGGCCGGTGGCCGGGGCGCCGGTGGGTGCAGGAGGGGGATCACCTTCTCGTCGAGGGGGATCACCCTGGTCCTGCGGCTGCGGGACCCTCGCAGGCGGCTCCTCCGCGTCCCGAGGCCCCAGATCCATACAGGTCTCCCCCTGCTCCACGCATTCCCCACACGCCCTGCAATCGCAACCGAAACAACGCCAGTGTTCGACTGCGGTATCCACCGCCTCTGCACAGCGGGCACAGTAAAAGCGGCGGCGCGACGGCTGGGACGGCACCTGGCACATGGGGAGGCCCTGCTCCCCCCCTGGACAGCCAGTCCGCCCCAACACCGGCGAGGGGGCGAGGGCAGACACTGCCTCCGCCAGAGGTGGGGGCACCAAAAGGGGGGTGTAGTGCTTTCCCTGATGCTTGACTCCAAGCACTCCGACGAAAGGCTTCACCCGGGGGCGGTGGACCGTGGGGGGCGCTTGATCAGATAGGACCACCACAGCCCACCCCGACCCCAGCGCAAGTCCATGTACTGCTACCTGGTCCGCCCAAGAAGCCTCGTCCCGGCTACCCTCGACTCGCATGGCCGCAGCCCAGGACTCGCTGTTCGGCTCGGCCCGAGCACAAAGGCCTGGGTCACGTAGCACCGCCTGGACGGCTAGCCTCCGCATGCCCGCCGCCGAGCCTCCCATAATGAAAGCCGCCGCATCGAAGAAGCAGTCGCCTGGTGTGAAACGGAACCCCGTGCACTCCTGCATCCCCAAAGACCGTTGCAGCCTGGACAGACCGTCCCCTCCCCCTGGGGCCCGGCCCTCCAGCAAAGCCTTTGTCAGTGCGGTGCTCGCCGGGGGCGGAGGAGGGGGCTCCGCTTGCCCCGGCGGATGAGGGGCCACCCCTTGGTCCTCGCGTGGCAGAGGTAGTGGCGTGCAGACGCACCTGGTGTCGTCTTCGCCCAGCTCACAGCAGGTCGGGCACACCATCCTCGAGCAGTGACCACACTCCCCATGGTGCACGGCCGTGGTGAAGAGCGACGCACAGAACTGACAGCAACCCGGTGACCCCGACACATCCACGCGCCCCGGGATAACCGGGCCCTGCGGCACCTCGACCTCCACACACTTCGTGTATGTGACCTGTTCCACCACCTGGTCCGGCACCGTGACCGGCTTGAACCCCCCGTCCACGCCGCCCACAAAAAGCGCTTGGCATGGTTCACCTGGGGCCACGAGAAGAGGGGGGAGGTTGTCTCTAAAAACCACAGCGTGGACGTCGAGGGCCACCGCCACCCCACGGAGGGCCACCTGGTCCACGTCTTCGCCACCCCCGGAAGCCAGCATACGCCCCGCCCACTCGTCGGGGTCTGAGAGGAGCAGACGGAGTGTGGGCGCTCGACGGACGCACACCACCGCCAGGCGCAGAAGCTTGTCAGCGTCGATGTCAAACCCCAGGTCACACGCCGCGGCCGTCACCGCCACCACCCACGTTGCTGGGGCCCCCTCCGCCACTGACCCACCCAGGGCGGCGACCTGTTCGGGCATCGTAAGAGCATTACCAAGCCCCTCTGCCAGGTCCTCAATAGCCACTCGCGCCCCTCCTCGCTTGTCTCTCCACTTTTCGATGACGACAGAGGGGGACGGAGATGTCGGTGCTGCCTCTGCCCGAGGGACCGGGTCCGCCTGGGGCACAGGGCGCTCCTCATCAGGGTCAATGAACACCTCCCCCTCCCCACGCGAGTCAACCGAGAACCGCATGAAGTGGTCCGGGTTCAGGGGGGCCGCGGCCTCTGTAGCCAACGCCGTCCGGCTCACTGCTGCTGGTGATATGGGGCCGCATTCAAGGAGTGTTCGACCCAGGATGTGGCTGTACGCGCTACTCACTCTGGTGGCGTGGCTCTGGGTGACCAGAACCCTGCTTCGCCCCGTCCGTTCTGCTGCTAGGCGGCCCAGCTTGCCGAAACCCTGGGGCAGCAGCCTGGACTGGTGGCCACCCCAACCAAAAAAAATCGAAAAAAAATCCGAAAAATATCCGAAAAATATCGGTGTGGCACCCCAGAGGGCCCGATTTTCGGTTTAGTCGGCCGAAAAAAAAAATTTTTTCGGCCAAAAATAATTTTTTTTCGACATGTCGAAAAATCGGTAATTCAGTACCCCGGGGGGGTATGGAATCTGGTAACCTCGACCTGGCGACTACGGGTGACTACGCGCGACTACGACACAATGCGATTTTTTGCGAAAAAATCGATTTTTTTCGAAAATCTTACTCTCTTTTCCCCAGCCGAAAAACCGCGCGTAAATCGCCTAAAAGTGACTAAGAATGACTAAATTTCCATACCCCCAATATGGGGGAAATATGGGGGAAATATGGGGGAAATATGGGGGAAATATGGGGGAAATATGGGGGAAATATGGGGGAAATATGGGGGAAATATGGGGGAAATATGGGGGAAATATGGGGGCCCCATACATGTCTAGTACGTACGGAAAACGCGGAAAAAATACCAAAAAACATACATCGGGCGTTATTGCGTTACCAGTAACGGTAATACCGTTATTTTTTCGGTAAAATAACTTACCGTTAATAACGTTCCAGAACGGCCGAATAACGTTATCCGAAAATCGGTAACGTTATTTTTCCGCGTTATACCGTTATCGATAACGGTAATACCGTTATTACCGTTATCAGGAACGGTAATAACGTTATCGGTAACGTTATTACCGTTATTACCGTTATCGGTAACGGTAATACCGTTATCAGTAACGGTAATAACGTTATCGGTAACGTTATTACCGTTATTACCGGTAATACCGCGTTATTTTCGGTATTTTTGGGCAACTTCTATAGGGGGACCCTTTTCGAATTTTTTTTTCGGGGTGGCCAGAATGGGCTGTTTTAGGCTATTTGAGGCCATTTTCGAGCAAATTTTTGGGTTTAGAGCCACGCAAAGGGTCTAAAATGGGCATGCCAATCTCAAAAAATGCTCAAAATTCCGAGAGATTTCAGATTTTTCGAATTTTTTGACCGAGAAAATTCTGACCCCAAAATGTGGTCCTTGTGGTCTGGAACTGTCCGTTGTCGAAGGAATTGGTGAAAAAATCGTGATTTTTGGCCTCTGGATCACCCATGCCGTCCCAAAAATCAAGCAAAAGAGGTTTGGTAGGTGCATTTTTGGGTGAACATGAGCCATTGTGCCAACCTGCTTGATTTCACCCGAAAATTGGAATCCGTTGAATATGGTTTCTGATGAAAATGTGAAAATTTTCGACCTTCTTCGCAGTTTTTGCCACTTCCTTGCCCCATCTTTCCCACCCAAAATCGAAGTACCGTGAATGGTGTTGTTGAAAGGTCCAAATTGCGTTGGTTGTGCGTAGTTCTGCCGAAATCGTGCACACGTTGTGCATAGTGCATGTGTAACGCCATTTGCGACCAAAATGTAAATTTCCTGCACCCGAGCGTTGACGCTTCCACACACCCTTACAAACCCACTTGCCTGATGAAGGGGGTGGTGTGTAGAGCACGTTTGGCAGGGCTGAATGACACTTTCCGCGCGAAGGTCGTGTGCGTAATTAAAAAACGGTCCGAGGGCCGGAGGCCCGAGGCCTTTTTTTACCTGCACGAGGGTGCAATTGAGGCCGATACGGGGTGCAGATGATGGTTTCTTGCACAACCCAGTCATGTTTTGCACATCACGACGAACTCGGAAATTCCTCATATTTGCACTCCAGGTCTCATATTTGCACTGGTGCAAATATGGGACCTGGAGTGCGTGCAAATAATGACTGGGGGGTGCAAGAAAGTTCAAATTGCGTAGTTCCTGCGTACTTCGTGCGTAGCCCGAGCGTACTTTGGGTAGTTCGTGCGTATATTGTGCGAAGCGTCTTTGACAGCACCAGTAACGGACTTTTGGAACGTAACTATTTTAGAACGGACCGGGAAAAAATGGGCACGTCGCTACTTCGCGCTACTTCGTCGCTCGTAACGAGTAAAAATATCAGGTGGTTTATACACCGCCAATGTGAGGTGTGCGGGTGTATTCCTGAAGGATTCACTTCTGCGTCCACACTGAGTGATTTTGGAGTGATTTTCACTCCAAATTTGAACGATTTTTGAACGATTTTTGGCCGTGCTCGTAGCATTCCCCGTTGAGGGGGTCGCTATTTCGTGTTCTCCTGGCCGCACGGAGGCATTGCCTTACGTCGCCTCTTCCTCTTTTCCTTTGGTGGTGTGTTGGTCTGGCACAGAGGGCGGGACCGTGCTGATATGCACAGTGACGACTCTCCCTTTTGTTTTGTGCCCGCCTCCACCGAGATTCGGCTGATGCCTCTCAGACTGGGGGCGGGCGGTCGCCGACGCTGACGCGCCTGGCGGCCTGTGGTAAGTGACGTGGGGCTGGGATGGGGGGGGGGGTGCTGGGAGGTCGGGCCGAAGCCCTTGTTCTCTGATGATGTTATTTGGTTCACGCGTTCAGGTAGTCCTTCTCGCCGTGCTCCGTTACCCCTGCCTCGGCCAGGTAGCGCAGCGCCTCCTTGCAGTTGTGCAACAGCAGGTTGTGCACGTTTGTGGCTGTGAGGTGGTGTCGGGCCGACGCTGTCGCGGGGCAGCCGAAGAAGAGGTGCTTCAGTGAGACCCCAGGCGGGGGGTGGCCCGGCGCATGCTTCAGGCAGGGTTGGCAAGGTGGTTGTGCCGTGCCCGGGATGTCATGGTCGTAGACCAGGCGGTGGTGGTCGGCCCGGAGTCGGCGGATGGTGGTTTCCCCTAAGCGGGTGAGTCCCTCCATGCGGAGGTCGGGGCGTTGCAGTCGCGTCTCCCCGATTCCCGAACGGTACGCGTACACGCTGTCCGTGCGGGGCACCGTTGCGTCGTTGTAGATGTGTCGGCGGAGGACGACACGAGCCGACGCGAGGCTAACCGGTTCCATCTGCGGCCGGAAGGCACCGATTTGCGCCTGTTTGTCAGCGAGTTCGTTCCCTGCTACCCCAACGTGTGACGGGATGTAGCGGAGGTGGGTGGTGACATCGTGGGTTTGGGCGAGCTCGTTCAACCACCTCCAGATGTCCCATTCGGTGGATCCTCTCGCTCGCTGCGGGCCGCTCAGCAGCGCGTTCAGTGCGCTCTGCGAGTCTGTGAGGATGGCGATCGTTTCGCCTGGGGATACCAGGGTGCATAGGTGAGCGAGGGATTCTCTGATGGCCACCAGCTCCGCCTGGTAGCTGATGCAGCGGAGTCCTGCCGGCCAGGCGAGCTTTTTCCTGAGGCGGCCCTCCGGCATGCTGTACACCGCTGCTCCTGCGCCGCCCTGCTGTTGCCGCGATGTGGAGTTGGAGACTGACCCGTCGGTGTACACATGCCAGGCGCATGTCGGGAGGGCCTGGATGGTCTGCTCTGCCAGGTCCCGGAGGGTGTCTTTCGGGGTGGCGGCCTTTGGGGCGGTGAGCCCCGGCAGCGTCGCCAGGATGTGTACTCGTGGCAGCACCAGGTTCCATTCCCAGGGGGGGATGGGGTGTGCTGCATGCAGGGGGGCCAGCAGGGGGGTGCGCCCGTCGACCTTCGAGTATTTCACCAGACTCCGTGCCTGATGTAGCCAGCTGCCTCCCGTGTTCCCGGTGTTTAGTTGCGCCCGGTATCCTGGGGAGTGGGGCACGCGGCGGAAGCGTTCGTGGTCTGTGCACACCGCGACCTTGAAGTCGAGGTCGAGGTCTCGCAGGTGTGATTCCCAGAGGAGCTTTGCCGTGCTGGTGTTCTTCATACAGCCCGTGATGATCAGGGCTGCCATGCGGTGGACATCTCGCAGGCGTTTGAGGTTCTTCGTGGACAGGCCAGGGGTGTAGACGCTGGCGGCGTACATCAGGATGGGGTAGACATATGTCAGGTAGGCCTGGCGCAGCGTGTCTCCACTTGAGCCCCAGTCAGTGCCTGCCAACATACGCAGAATGCTCAGGCGTCGCATGCAGGTGGTCACGACGTGGTCGACGTGGTCTGTCATCGTGTGGCAGGCATCGATGTAGACCCCGAGGTACTTCGCTGTCGATTCGTGCTGGAGGGGGGTGCCGTCTGGGAGCTCCATGCGTCTGTGCTCGCCCAACGCTGCGGGCGTCGTTCCCATCAGCGTGTAGCAGCACTTACTGGGGGAGAGCTGCAGCCCGTGGAGTGGGATTTCGGCGGCGAGTGTGGATATGACGCCCTGTGCGGTGCTTAGGGCTTCAGTGTAGTTGTCCCCGACGACGAGTACTGCGATGTCATCTGCGAACACCGCTGGGTGGATGTTAGGGGAGGCGGTGATGGCTCGAGATACATCGTCCATCACGCAGTTGAAGAGCAGGGGCGAGAGCACTGTTCCCTGCGGGACCCCGTTGTTGAAGTCGTAGTAGTCGCTTCTTACCCCGTGCACCTGTGCGGCGGCTCGGCGGTTGCTGAGGTAGTTGTGTAGCCATCTGGTGAATTTCGGGGGGAAGCCCTTCCGTCTGACACTGTTGATGACTGCGTGCTTGCTGACCTTGTCGAAGGCTTTCTCGAGGTCGAAGTACAGGGTGACAGCTGCCTTTCCGGAGGAGAGGGCGTCCGTCGCTGTTTGGGTGATGTAGGCTAGTTGGTCGGTTGTCGATCTCAGCCGCTGGAACCCTGCCTGGTTCGCGCAGTGCCCCTCCACCTGTGGGTAGGCGTCGTCGAGCATGAGCTGCTCCATGCGCCTCTTCACCATTTTTTCTAGCACCTTGCACGCTGTGCTGGTGAGCGCGATTGGTCGGTACGAGGACGCTGCCGTTGCTGGCTTCCCCGGTTTCAGGATCGGGATGATGACTGCTCGTGTCCACGCGTCGGGGAGGATGCCGCTGTTCCACGACAGGTTGAGCACATGCAGGAGTCCCTGCCGTGCCTGGGGGCCCAGATGCATCAGCAGCTCGTTGTTGAGGTCGTCAGGCCCTGGGGATTTCCGCTCCTGCAGTTCGGATAGAGCCGCGTTCAGCTCCTCTTTGGAGAAGTCGTCTTCGGCAGCTGAAAGCTCGGGGGGTGTCTGGTCATTCGCATGCTGCGGGGTGTGTGCTGCTTGTGGCTGTTGGTCGCTTCCTTCGCTGATCTTGGCGTAGTGGCTGCAGAGGAGGTCCGCCTTAGCTTTGGGGTCGGTCACCGGGACCCCTCCGTCGACAAGTGGGAAGGCAGCCTGTTGGATTTTGCGGCCGTCGAGTTCTCGCACAAGCCGGAAGGTGGCGCCGAGGTCGCTGCTGGTGCTCGCGGCCTGGCACCTGGTTTCCCAGGTTGTGCGCTTTGCTTCGAGGACGGCGTTGGTGGCGTCGGTGGTCAGCTTGTCCAGCTTGTCGTAGTCGTCCTGGGACAGGTGTGCGGTCTGGGCGTGTCTGCGCGATTCCTCGTTCCGCGCCCGTATCGCACGTTTCACCTTGCTTGTGAACCACCGCTTGCGGGGGCGAGAGCTTCGCTTCGTCGGGATGTGTTTGGCTGCGACCGTGCGTACCAGTCCCAGCCACTTGTGGAAGGATTCCTTCGGGTCATTCCACTTCGTCACTTTGCGTGACAGCCGTTCCAGCTCCTCAGTGAATGCGGGCCAGTCTGCCGCTGCCCAGTTCCATAGTTGGCGGGCTTTAGCTGCCGGGTGTGTGGCTGCAGCTGGCGTTCGTGCAAAGGGGACGGTGTATTGTATGGCGAAGTGATCGGACTGCCACTGGTCTAGGGTATTCCAGGTGACCTCCCCCAGCTCGTAGTGGGCGAAGACAATGTCCGGCGAGGACTTGGAGTCGCGGCGCATGCGTGTGGGGTGGTCAGGGTCGTTGCACAGCGACATGCCGTTGAGGAGGGACCAGTGGTACAGGTCTGTTCCCTTGTCGTCGCAGCGCGCATGTTTATCCCAGGCACGGTTGTGGATGTTGAAGTCGCCGGCGATGATGGACTCCGGCGTGTGTGGTAGCAGGGATGTAGAGAAGTCGTCGCGGCGTGGGTCGTTGCTAGTGCCGACTCCCGAGGGGCGGTATACATTGGTGAAGGTGATAGCGCTTTCTGGCCCCGTGACGCGCACCGTGAGGGTCTCGGTCACACTGGCGTTTGGTGCGGTGGCAATAAGAGTCGCGTGTAGGTCCTCCCGCACTAGGGTTGCGATCCCGCCTCCGGAGGTGAGCGTCCCCTTACAGCGCTTCTGGGTGCGGCGTCGGAGAAAGACGGAGTAGCCCGGGAACTTGGGGTCCCCCCCCTGTGCTGCTCGGAGTTCCTGCAGATGCACTACGTCATACCGCTGGGTTGCGAGGTGGTGCTGGAGCTCCGCCCTTTTTGCCTCGGTGAGTCCGTTGCAGTTCCAGGTCAGGCACTTGAGGTGCTGCGCCGGGCCAGGGTTCTGCTCGATGTCACCCGCCCTGAGGAGGAGGTCACGCCCGGTCTCGTAGATGTGGCGCTGCAGGCCTGGAGATGGCGGGCCTCCCCGTCAGTTGAAGAGGACCTCTTCGCACTGACGTTTGTGCAACCGCTCCTTCGGGTGCTTTGTGCGCAGGGTTGCGGTCCGGGACGGAGAGAGTGCCCGGCTCTTCTTCTTGGGGGTTAGCCCCGTGTGGGTTCTGGCCGGGGAGGCGGACTTCGGGGGTGAGCCCTTGGTCCCCCGGTTTGGGGTGGTGGCGGCCGGCTCGGTCTTTCGGGAGGGGGAGCTGGTGCCCGGCTTGGTGGTCTTCTTCGGTTTTGACTGCGGATGTGCTGCCGCCTCCAGGTGCTGCAGGCGGGCCTGCATTGCCTGCAGGGCGGCCGCGAACTGTCTCTCCTGGTTCGCGGCCCGCTCCTCTGCAGCGGCTGCCCGCCGCTCTGCCTCGGCAGCACGCTGTTCCGCCTGCTCGAGGAGGGCTTGCACCCTGGCGAGGTTGGTGGCGGCGGCGGCGGCGGCGGCTGCTGCTGCGGCGGCGGCGGCGGGGTCGGTGGTAGTGGTGGTGGCGTGGGGGGGGCCGCTGTCCTTCATCTCAGCGTCGGTCGTGGCCCCCTTCTTCTTCGTCTTCTTCTTTGTCTTCTTACTCGCCAGCTCACTCCCCGGCACTCCTCCCTTCGGCTGCTCCGGTGCTGCGGGTGGTGGGGTCGGCTCCGGTGGGGGCTTGGTGCGCTTTGGCCTCCGCCGGCGGGGGAAGAGCCCCAAGTCCTCGGGTTCGCGGTACCGCCGCAACACCAGGTAGGTGTTGTTGTCGACGCAGTACGCGCCGAGTTTCTGGGGGGTGGTGGGGGCGCGCAGCAGGACTGCCCGCCCGTTCGGCACCCTGGTTGACGCCAGGATGCGCGCCTGCCAGCCCATCTCCTCCAGCAGGTCCCGGGTGCAGCGGGCGGTGTACTCCGGGGGCAGCCCCTCCAGCACATATTTCCCCTGCAGGGGGGTTGCAGCTTCGTCGCCGACGACTGCTGCCGTGGCGTGGTGCCCGGCGGTGTTCGGCACTGCGATGCCGAGGCCGCCCTTGACAAGGACGACCCTTCCGCTCAGCCGGCTCGCCTTCTCCTGTGCCTGCTGGATGGTGGTGTCGGGCGGCAGGCGCACGACTGTGTCGGGGTGTGTGGTGGTGTGGAAGTGGGGGCGGCAGAAGATGTCGCTCTCGCCGCTCGCACGCAGCAGGTCCTTGACCTGTCGACTGTCCACACCCACCTTGAAGCGGCGGGCCCAGGTGGTGCCGGTCATCGCGATGACCGCGTCCGGCTCCGCGCCGTGGGCCCGCAGCCAGGTGCGGATGTGTGTGTGTGTGAGGGGGGTGGCTGGCGGTGCTTCCATCACCACCCACTCCCGGCTGCCCTTGGGGGCTTTCAGGCCCGGGCTGCTGCTGGCCCCGTAGTGTACGGGGTCACTGTGGAGCTGCAGCAGGTGCCGCCGCAGCCCCCGGGTCTCGCCGTCGCGCTCGACCAGGAGGGAGAGGACGCGGCTGCGCCCCTTCCCCCCCTCCGTCGCCTCGACGGTCAGGATTGCCGCCGGTCCCGGCGGCGGGTGCTCCCTGCACCTCGCGATCAGGCGCTGTGCGTCGCCTTTGGCGCACAGCATTACGCCGCCCTTGGCGGCCAGCTCGTCGGTTGAGTGCCTGACGTCGGCACTCCACTCCTTTTCCCTCAGCACCCACTTGTGCCTCTTCCCTGCAGCTTCGCTCGGCGCCGGCTTAGCCGACGCCTCCCCAGGGAACCCCGTCGAGGAGGGGTGCAGGGGGACAGAGGCAGCGTGGGACATTGTGTGTGTGATGTGTCAGTTGTGTTCCCCTTTTTTTTTTTCCCTCTTGTGTCCCATGCCTTGTTTGCAGTGATCGCATTGTTGGCCATCCTTGCTGTAGTTCGGCATGCCGCCCTTCCCACCTTCCCCCACCCCCTCCCCGGCGGTTTTGCTCTCCGTGTGGTTTGGTGGTACTGGTGAGCCATCTGGGGAAAGAACCTTGACAATCCCGGGCCGGCAGTACGTTCGTCACCCCCACGGGCTCGGCCGGTTTCTAAACCTTTAGGCAATCTACGTCCGCAGGCCAAGAACCCGGTGTGCAGATGCACGTTGGGAGCCCCCTGAAGTCCGCACACGCCCTCTCTGAGTAGTCCCCGACCAAGCGCTGGCCTCTCTGACCGACTACCATGCCGCCGCAGGCCAAGAACCCGGTGTGCCGAAGCACATTGGGAGCCCCCTGAAGTCAACACAGCACCCCGCCAGTGGCTCCAGCTGTCCCTCCCCATGTCAGAGTTGACGGAAAAAGGCGGACCCTCTTTTGTCCCAGTGCTCCGTGCTATGCACTGGGACCCCGTTGCCCAGGCGGACCAGCCTGGGGGAGCCCTCGGGGTGTGGGGTTGAGTTTTACGACTTCCCTAGGTCTTAGGTAGTTTAAGGTCGTGCCCAGGACCTTTTTTTTTTTCCCTCTTGTGTCCCATGCCTTGTTTGCAGTGATCGCATTGTTGGCCATCCTTGCTGTAGTTCGGCATGCCGCCCTTCCCACCTTCCCCCACCCCCTCCCCGGCGGTTTTGCTCTCCGTGTGGTTTGGTGGTACTGGTGAGCCATCTGGGGAAAGAACCTTGACAATCCCGGGCCGGCAGTACGTTCGTCACCCCCACGGGCTCGGCCGGTTTCTAAACCTTTAGGCAATCTACGTCCGCAGGCCAAGAACCCGGTGTGCAGATGCACGTTGGGAGCCCCCTGAAGTCCGCACACGCCCTCTCTGAGTAGTCCCCGACCAAGCGCTGGCCTCTCTGACCGACTACCATGCCGCCGCAGGCCAAGAACCCGGTGTGCCGAAGCACATTGGGAGCCCCCTGAAGTCAACACAGCACCCCGCCAGTGGCTCCAGCTGTCCCTCCCCATGTCAGAGTTGACGGAAAAAGGCGGACCCTCTTTTGTCCCAGTGCTCCGTGCTATGCACTGGGACCCCGTTGCCCAGGCGGACCAGCCTGGGGGAGCCCTCGGGGTGTGGGGTTGAGTTTTACGACTTCCCTAGGTCTTAGGTAGTTTAAGGTCGTGCCCAGGACCTGGAGGGCATACCCGGGAAATTTCACTCCAGGAACATTGGATGCTGCAAGGTTGCAGGGGTTTCTGCAGTATTTGCCTTGAAAAAGCCAAAAAACATGATTTTTTCACGAAACTCGACATGTCCGTGCGTTATTATCCAAAAAATGGTCCCAGGGGGGTATTCTGGAGCCATCTCCACCAAAAACTACACCATCCGCCCGCAAAATTGTCCGAATAACGCAAGTTTTCATGAAAATAACGGAAAAATAACGCGTTATTTTAGGAGAAAACGTTTTCCAATTTTTTGACATCACGGAGTGGCCCCCTGGAGTGATATTTTACCCAAGAAAATTCTTTTAGGGGGGGTAGGGACCCGAGTTTCGGGTCAGATTCACCGGGAAATGCTGCCTTTTTTGGGGTCAAAAAATAACGCAAAAATAACGTTATTACCGTTACTGGTAACGGAATAACGCCCAATGTATGAAAAAACGCGGGAAATGACACGCGGCTTTTTTCCTGCAAAAACGTACGTTCCCCCGGAGGAAAAACGCGGAAAAAACGTACCGATACGTACCAAAAACGTACCAATACGTACCCACGACGGAGGGAAAAAAGAGTGAACGGGCAGCATGCCGTTCCTCTTTTTCCCCCCGTGAGGGTGGGTCCCCCCCTACCAGGCAAGGTGAAAAATGAAGAAACGGGCAGCATGCCGTTCTACATTTTCCCTTGCAAGGCAGGGAGGGCGCCCCCCATGCCAGACAGCAGCCACCCCCGCAGGGGCAACAACTGACGGGCATGGGGGAACGAGGTGGGTCTGGACCCGACACCGCCACCACACGCGCAGTGCACCTTTCGGATACACTGTCGTGAGTGGGGTGTGGGCAGTTCCCCTATCCTGTGAGCTCCTTTCGGACGAAGTGGTGCAGCGGGTATCTGCAACCTTCGTCCTGGACTTGCCTCGGGGGGAACGCCACGGTTTACCGCGGGTCCCGACGAGGGCACTCAGGCAGGATCTTCACGCCACCCCGCACCGAGGTCCCTTCTCACGCGGCGTGTCTCCCAGGTTCATGGCGGCGTCATCAGGTCAGGCTTTGTAGTCTCTACACCATCAGTAGTAAGGGAAATCCTAAAACCATACATGGAATCCACCTTTTGGGCCGCTGGTGTACGAGGCTTGTTCCTCCAATTGAATCATGTTTGCTGTGTCAGGCAATATCAATACAGCCGCTGAAAGAAGTCGAGGTGTTGTGGATCTGCTGCTCACAGGAAGGATTCAGGGTGGATCACAAGACTGACCACCCTCTTTCCTTTGTCAAGTACCCTGTAAAACATCAGAACACCAAGTATCTTTCAACACTACATGTTCAAAGAGAGGAATCAGTGGAATCGGAAGGGGTCACCTACCACACGGACACAGTTCCCGCGACTAATAAATGCCGAGAGTTCCGGTGTCCGACCACCTGGTATTACTTGGCTCCATCCACCCAGTCATTACGAGGGGGCGTCCCTTGAAGCCAGCTCCGCAGAACTCAGACCCCCTTAAAACCAATGTCCTGTGTAGACAACTACTTAGCCTGCCTGATGACGACACCAATTCGCTGGGAGAGAGGCCGCGGTCCAGGACCCCAATGGGGATGACGTGGCATTGTTTGACCGGATCGGTTGTGTAAGTGTGTAGCCCCCTCCGCCCTCTGTCCCTCCCCCCAGGGTGGTGTGTGGCAAGCGAAGCGCAAACAGGCATAGCAAAAAAAGTGGAGCCCTGCAGGTAGACCCTCGGGGGACATCCCTGTCATCGGGTCACCTGAAATTTCCCAATTTGAAAATATGCAACAAGGCAACACGCGATGGGAGGGGGCACATGACCTGCACAGGGGTGGGGGGCAGAAGGCAGGGGGTGGGGTTGTGGTTGGGGCCATGGCATTTGATTACTTGACGCACACGAGGCGAGGGGTAAGGTGGGAAGAAAGTCTTGCTGGCCTAAGACTAGCTATCTTAGGTTCCATTGATCCTGGCTCACACCTGGTGAGGCGCACCAGGGGAGGTTGTAGTGTGTTAGCGCCGAAACACAGCAAGCACCGGGAGACCACCACGTGGCGTCTGCATCTGACGAGCTTGCTCTGATTTTACTTCAGGATTGTAGCATCCGGCGACACGTTGTCAATCATTACGATTACTTGTTGAGCTTTATTGCTCGAATTTCGCACAAGAGACAACCCGAACCTCACTTGGCCGATTTTCTCCCCACAACAAGGTCCGGCTTCCAAAACTCCGATTTGGAGTTGTGGAAGCCGGAGCCAACCTGCCGCTGGATTTTAGGCCAATTTCCCCCCAAAAACGCGCAAAAACGCGCAAAAAATTCAAAAAACGCGCAAAAACGCGCAAAAAATCGAAAAAAACGCGCAATAATTCCAAAATAACGCGGAATTTACCGGGAAAATTAATTATTTTTTTATTTCTTTTTTCAAAAACGTACCATTTTTTGGTACGTTTTGGTACGTTTTTTCCGCGTTTTCGATACGTACTAGACATGTATGGGGCCCCCATATTTTTTTATGGGGGATTTGCCCCATAAACCCCCCCTATTTTCCCGCATAAAAGGGCCTCCCCATAATGGGGGGACAAGTATGCCTAGGGGGGGGGGGGTGGGGGTGGGGAAGGGGGTGGGGTGGGGTGGAGGGCAATTTTTTTTCAGCAAAACACCCACGGTTGAACCATTCAGGCCCGGTTATCTCCCCCCCCTCCCCCCCTCCCCTCCCCCCGTTTTTTATCGATATCGGTCACACCCACCCACCCACCTCCCCCCACCCCCCACCCCTCTCCTTTTTTATCGCGTGTTTGCTAAATCGTGGTAGTCGTAAATACGGTAGGGGGGGGATGGGGCACGGGGAGGGGGGGGGGCAATATATATACGGGGTATGATATAGTTGAATGCCCAACTCAAGAAGAGCGGGGGACGGCGGGGGGGGGGGGGGGGGGTGCGGGGTGGCGGTGTCGGTGTCGGCAGTAGCCCCTTGATCTACACCACGGCCGATATTTTTTTTGCTTTACCCCACCCCCCTTCTCCGCCCTTGCCTCCACCTCCAGAGACACACCCCCCACACCCTCCTGGATCGGATCGTTCAGAAAAATAAACGCACGGCAACAGAGAGATGGAGAGGGGGGGGGGGGGGGGGACGGGGCGGGGGGGGCAACCCTGAAGATAACCACATCCCCCCCGCCCTTCCCCCCCCATTCGCTCCGTCGAGGGGGGGGGGGGGTGAGGGGGTGAGGGAAAAGGATGTGGCGGGGTAAACCCGGATATGGCCTCCTCCTTCACTCCATCGGGGGGGGTAAAGGGGGGGGGGGTCAGTGGCAGGGGAATCAGTGCGAAATCGATGATACACGGGATTGAAGCTGAGGTCTTGGTATGAAGCGGCACGGTGAAGAGGTGCTGCTCTCAGCCTCAGCCACACGAATTCCGTTGTCGCTCGTAACTGGTTGGAAGCGACCGCAATCCCCACATGTTGCTTACATACCAGCACCTGTTGCATGCGCAGTGTGTGTGCGCGCGCCAGCTTCTGCCCCGTATTTGCCGTGCTCGATCCGGAACAAAAGATGCAACAGCCCCAAACATTTTTTGTCCCAACATGACCAAGGGGCCCTCTCTGAAGGCAATCCTTGCACCCCCACGCCCCCCTTCCCCCCACTCCCCTATTTTCGTTTTGTTACACGCCAACGCCTCTGACAGGCAGCCCCACCACACACACACACACACACACACAGGTCGGGGTGCTGGAGCAGGGGGCGAAAGGGGCGGCAGCAGGCGCCGACCTGCAGCGGGTGGCGACCGAGCTCGCCAGCATGGGTAGCCGCCTGGAAGAGCAGGGCCGTGCGCACGCGGCAGAGATGGCTACGGCGCGGAAGGGCTGGGAAGCCAGCCGCAAGGCCCTCGAAGACGACATGCGGGGCCAGCTTGCGCAGCGGGACGCCCAGATCCGCCAGGCGCAGGTGGAACGGGACGGCCTCGCAGCCGACCTGCACGAAGCGCGCAAGGCCATGCTAGGCCTGCAGGGAACAGCGGGTCAGCAGGAGCCCCTGTCCCACCTCCAGGCGCTGCAGCTCCAAGCGGAGGTCGACAAGGTCCGCGCGGACCTCGAGGCCCAGCGCGCGCTGGAGCAGCGACGCCTCGACGCCGCGGTGGCAGAGCTGCGCAAGTCGTGGGAGGCGCAGCAGGGGGAAGCCGTGGTGTGCGACCTGCGGCTGCAGACGGAACGCCTGGGTGTCGCGGTGAAGGACCTGCGGGCCTCCTGCGAAGCCCAGCGCAAGGAAGCCACGGCCGCCCAGCAGCTGTCGGCGCAGGCGTCCGTGGAGCAGGGGGCACGCCTCCAGGGCCGGCTGGACGAGGTGTGTGGGGAGCTGCGGGAGGCCTGCGAAGCGCAGATGGTGCGCCTCCAACAGGCCGGAAGGGAGGAGGGCGAGAAGGTGCAGCGCCAGCTGTCACAGCAGGCCAGCGAGCTCGGACAGAGCTGGCAGGGACTGCTGGAGGGGGTGCGCGACGCAGAGGAGGGCCGGAAGCGGCAGCATCAGGAGATGCTAAGCACGGTGAAGCGGGAGTTAGGCATCGACACGAGAGGGCGGAGTGGGTCCAAGGGGGCGAAGGGCAAGGCACCGCCGAAGCCCGCGGCCGGTCCGGCTATGGATGCCCCGCCAGCGCCCCCAGCCGCCGCCACCACCCCTTCCTCCTCCACCACCACCTCCACCTCCACCCCTGCCCCGCCCGGGGACTCACACAGCAAACCAGTGACACCCGTGGCACCCGAGACACCAGCAACAGCGAACGCTGCCCCTACCCCTGCGCAGCCAGCAGCAGTGCCGCCGGCAGCACCGGCGCCGCCTGCCCAGCCCGCCCCGCCGGCCCCGCCGGCCCCACCTCTCAGAGACCTAGCGCCCACGGCGGATGCCGGGGATAAGGCCCCACCGGGTAGGGAGGCGGGAGCCAGCAGGAACGGGAGGGTCAGGCAGGCCTCCATCACGGCGTATCTGAGGCCCCGCTCCAACCGCCTTACTCCCTACCCGCAGAAGCAAGAGGAGGAGTAGGGGGGCGGGCATCCCGGCCAGCGGGGAGGACCCGTGCAAGCGATCGATGTTCCCCCTGGCCGGGGTGCCGACCATGTCTGGGGACGATGCACACTTGCCGCCGGGCCCCCAGCCGCGCCCCACCCCGAGAAACAGGAGGTCTCGGGGCCGACACAAACACCTCCAAATAGAACACCAAATAGAACCCCAACCCCAACATCGCCCCCAACCCCACCTAGACCCAGCCGAGCCGCTGTGTGGGCAGGAGATACCCAGACAACGGCCCCGGAGAGCTGGAACCCCGTAGATGTGGCGTCAGGGGCAGGAGAACCCCGGCGCCTCCGTGGGGGGGGACAGGAGTACTCCCCCTCCACCATAGAGCAGGACGAGCAGTGGCTGACGCAGGCTGCAAGGAGACTGATGGCGCTCCGGGTACCAGTGCCTAAGGATGGCAACTGTCAGTACGCCGGCCTTGCAGAGCAGTGCGCGGAGTGGACAGCAGAAGGGTTGCGTGCAGCGGTGGCGACATCCATGCGGCAAGACGCAGAGCGCAGGGCCTCGTACGTGCCTGACCACGACGACCCGCAAGCTCCTGCATCCTACGACGACTACATCGAGAGACAGACGCGTCTAGGGACATACGGGGACGCGGCCACACTTCGGGTTGCGGCAGAAGTCCTGGATGCGCAGGTGTGGCTGCTCGCCTCCAACAGCAAGCAATACATGACCCGGTGTGGGAAGGGTGCCAAGGTGCTGGGGCTTACGTGGAGGCCCTTCCACTACGATGTGCTTCGCCTTCCCCTGAGCCTGGCCCGGGAGCTAGCTGCGACGCCGGCAAACCAGTGGACTATCCCTGCAGATCTTCCCACGCCCGCCCCAGCCGCTGCAGGCGGGGCGCGCGCACCTTCAGCCAGCCAAGGACCCACGGCGCCGCCGCCCCTGCGGCGATTGAGGCGCCCTGCACACCAATTATCATCGCCCGGAGTGCTCAGGGTGGCGACAGCTAACGTAACGTCGCTGCAAACGCACCTCGGCGACGTGGCGGGACTGAAGGCGGATGTTGTGGCCCTGCAGGAAACTCGTACGCCAGACCCGAGCAAGGGCACGCACAATGGCTACTTCGCAGCCCACGGCTGGGCTATGCACTGGGGCAAGGGCATGCCCAGGGTCGCAGGCGCGAACGGCCGCGAACAAACGAAGCCCGGGGGCGTGGCTGTCATGGTGAAGGAGGGCCTGGTCGCACAAGTGGTGCAGCCGAAGACCACGCAGAAAAAGAAGCTCTACGACAGCACCCGCATGGTACACGTCGTGCTAGCGATTGGAGACGGCAAAACGGCTCTTCACATCCTGTGCGTCTACGGTCACTCGGGGTCCGAAGTGGGCGAACAGCGGGAAGCCCTCCTGCAAGAGACGCTCGATCACGCAGCTGGCTTGGGACAGGTACCCGTCCTGCTGATGGGGGACCTGAACACCAACCCAGAAACCAGCGCTGTCCTGTCCCAGGCGTGCCGGGTGGGCGGCTGGGTCGACGCGGCGACGACGCATGCGGACCTCGCACAGCAGAGCGTGCAGAACACCTGCTGGGCATCGGAGAACGGCACCCGGCTGGACATCTGCCTAATGAACCCCTGCGCAGCGCCGGCACTGCGTCGAGTCGAGGTGGCAAAGCGGGGAGACTACAACATACCCACACACTGCCCGCTCTTCGTCGATCTGGACCTCACTGCCTTCCGCCGCCCCAAAAAGATCTGCATCCTCCCCACCCCTTTCCCTGCGGGCAAGCCCAAGCTGGGGGACGCTGCAGCAAGAGGGGTGATGCAGGACGTACTAGCAGAGGGGGAACTACGTCACGGAGCGACGGCCGCGCAGCTCCTCCACCGAGCTTCCACCTGCGGCGAGCGCTTCCTGAAGCGTGTCCATGTGGGCCACCTGGAGAGACAGGAAGCGGCCTACACGGGCAGGGCGGAGGGCTACCGTATGCAGTGGTCGCGGACGGCTACCAAGCACCATCCCGCTTCTGCACGGGGGGCAGGAGACATGAACACCCGGGCGAAGGACGGGCTGCTAGGGAACATTCGATGCCTGGTCAAAGAAGGCCTCAAACGCCTGCAGGCAGAAAAACCATACGGCCTCACGAACGGGGAGGAGCACGCCTGGAACGCCGCGAAGAAGCGCCTAAGGGAGGGCGGCCTCCCCCAGGGGCTGCAAGCGGCGCTGGCGAACACAACCTCGCAGCTGCCAGACCTGGAGATTCTGGAGCAGGCCCTCATCGTCTTGGAGGGGTCGCAGAGGGGCATGTTTGACAGGCTCCGCGAAGCGAGAATCCGCACCTGGAAGGCGAGGATGCAGAAGGCTTGGACATACGAGGCAGGGCAGGTGTTTGCGTACCTCGCAGATCGTTTCTGCGCCCCAGCCACCTTCATGCGGCGCGAAGATGGGTCCTTCACGGCCTGCCCCAAGGAGGCGGACGAGCTGCTGAGAAGCGACACGGCGTGGGGGGGATACTTCCGCAAGTACGCGACAACGCCCGAGCCCCGGTGGGACACCTTCCGCCAGAGATACCTCCGCTTTCTCCCCGAGACGGCTGACATGGAGTGCAAGACCATCACAGCAGAAGACGTCGGGAAGGCCCTGGCCAAGATGTCCACGTCCACCTCACCGGGCCTGCACGGCTGGAGGGTCCACGAACTGAGACAACTCCCACACGAACTCCTCAAGCTCTTTGCGGAGGTGTTCAACGAGGTCGAACGATCGGGCGAGTGGCCGGAACAGTTAATGCATGCCATGATCTGCCTCATCCCCAAGCCTGGCAGCTCAGGCGAGCCTCTATCGCAGCGCCCCATCAGTATCACCCCTGTGCTGTATAGAGTGTGGGCAGCGATCCGGGTGAAACCGGCACTGAAGTGGTTGGAGACCATCGCACCGGAGGACCTGCACGGCTGCCGGCCTGGCCACGGTGCAGAGGACCTCATCTGGCACCTGGCGGCACGCATCGAAGAGGCCCACCTCACGGGGCGACCGCTGCACGGAGTCGCCCTTGACTTCAAGAAGTGCTTCGACACGGTGCCTATCGACCTCACCTTCCGCCTGGCTGCGGAGCTCGGATTCGACACCCGTGTCCTGCGCACCCTGCGAGCAGCGTACAGGACGATGCAGCGGCACTTCCGGGCGAGTGGCACCATCGGAGAAGGCTTCCTGCCTACCAACGGCATCATGCAGGGCTGCCCCATCAGTGTCGTGCTGATTAACGTGCTGGTGGGTGTGTGGATGCGGATGGTCGAACACCGGCAGGACACGAGGGCGCTATCCTTCGTCGACGATGTGTACGCCACAGCCTCCAGTCCGGAGGTCCTACAAGAGGTGGTGAACGACTCTGCGGATTTCTCTCACGACACCGGGATGGCTATTTGCGCAGAAATTAAGTCCCACGTGTTCTCAACATCCCCCGGGCCGCTCCGGATCATGTACCGGGCGAGGGACGGCGAGGCCACTCCCCTCCGGCAACGCAACAGCTTTGACTGTCTCGGGGCCATGCTGCACGCGCGCCTGATCAGGGAAGGGCGCACAGCGCCCCAGTCCGAGCGCATCGCCCGTCGGAAAGAGGGGGCGCAGCAGAACCTCCGCAGAACCTCAGCGCTGCCCCTGCCGGTGCAATGGAAAGGGCAGGCGGCTGCGATGACGGCGGGGGCACGGCTGTATTACGATGCCCTCGTAACTCGTTGGGACAGCAAGGCCATCAGGCGATGGAGGGGCCTCTTCGTCGCCGCGCTCTGGTCTGGCCCACCACGCAGAGCGCAAGAGATCGTGCTGTGTGTCCTCCATCAGGCGCACCGGGTGGACCCCGCTATCGCTCCTCCCTACCGGCAGATCACCACGTGGGCCAAGCAGATCAAAAAGTGGGGCCACAGCAGGGTGCTGTCCGAGGAAGCATGGGGGAGCAAAGAGAGGCTTGAGGGGACAGGCCCCCTTGCGCTCTTCTGGGCTGCCCTGCAAGGGATAGGATGGCGCTGGAGTACGGCGACCACCCTGGCCTACACGGACGAGGCTGGTCGCGCTGTCACCTTCGACCCTGTTGCAGCAACGCCGAGCGCCTGGGCGATCTTCGCGCACGACCTCCGCCAAACCCTGCGAAACGCCACGGCGGGGAAGCTGGCTGAACGCAGAGAGGACTTCCAAGGAGCAGAGCACGGCATTGACGGAAGGGTGACACGTTGCGTCCTGGAGGGGGAGGGCGCCGCAATTACGGGATACCAGCGAGGCCTCCTCCGCTCTGTCATTGCAGGGGCGGTGCCTGCCCGAGGGCGCACGGGCCTGGGGGAGGTGTGCCGGTACTGCACAGCTGGGGCCCCGGAGACGGTGTCGCACCTATGGTGGGACTGCGCGGCATGGGAGCCGGTCCGCCAGAAACACCCCGTAGCAGCGAGGGACCGAACTGCCTGGCCGGCATGCCTGGCGCAGTGTGGGGTAGCGCCCGTGTACAGATACGGCGTTCCGGAGAACGAGCAGCCGCTGCCCATGTCTTTTGCTGACAGAATCACCACCGTGGCGCAGCTGCACCGCTACTTCATCGCAGTCTTGGCGGCGCGACAGGAGAAGGACGGGCTGCTCGACCGCTCTGTACGCCACCACCGCACTACAGTCTACCCCTGGGAGTGGAGCACCCCCACCCCCGAGAGTGCCTGCATCCCTGCACTGGCGCCATCCGAAGTCAAGCAGACGTGGGGCAAGCGGCCCCCAGGCATGTGGGTGGCTCTCTGCGACTGGCTAAGGGGCCTGAAGTGGGGACCGCAGGGGGGTGAGCAAACTGTGACCCTGATGGAGCTAGCCGTGGACTTCGAGCTGTCGACGGGCCTCACCCTCCCAGACACCGTGACACGCCGCATCCGCCCCCCTACCCACGTGGACCCGAATAAGAAGGGTGCGAGGGAGGCCCGCCCGCGCATTCCTGCAGACACGGCCCCGGGGCTCACCCTGTACTTTGACGGTGGCGCGCGCGACAACGGCACCCCCTTCGCTGTGGCGGGGGCAGGGGCGGTGCTGTACCAAGACGGCTGCAAGGTCTCAGAGAAAGTGCTCCCGCTGCTGAACGTGCGTAGCAACAACATTGCTGAGTACGAGGCGCTACGAGCAGGCCTGCGCCTCCTCGAGAGGGGCGATGCCCCTGAGGGCCCAGTCACAGTGCGAGGCGACTCCCAGGTGGTGCTGCGGCAGCTCCGAGGGGAATCCCTGTGCCGGGATGCCGCCCTCCGTCCTCTTTTCCTCAGCACGTCCGCGCTGGCTGCGGACCTCCAACCGAGGTTCACTCTCACGTATGAGCATGTGAAGAGGGAATCCAACACCGATGCTGACGCCCTCAGCAACGCCGCGATGGATGAGGCTGAAAGGCTGGGGGCCTCGCGGCAGAAGCTCCAGCAGGACCTCACGGTGTTCCAGAGCAGTATCCTAGGGAAAGCCGCCTCGCTGAAAGGACTCTGCAGTATGGTGACGAAAGTGGGCAAAGGGCCCTGGCATTGCGGTCATGCTGCCAACTCAACGGTCCTCACGGCTCTCGGCGGAACTGTGGCGGCGGGCCTGTCGAGGAGGGCCCAACTGAACCCTGCCACTGAATCGGTGATGCGCAGCCTCCAAGCACACCTGGCTGAGCCAGTCCACAGCCGGCAAGATACGGTATTCCATGACCGCGGAATGGCGTGGGCCGCCACCTTCGCCCCACAGCCGCACTACCCAGAGGGCTGGCAGCAGCCGGCCCAGCAGTGGGCGGCGCGCGGTCGGCAGGCCAACAGCCGGGTGGGACGCCCATGGGAGCGGAGGGGCGCTGCCCCCCGTACTGCCCCCCCTGGTGCCAGGAGGAACGCAAAGGTGCTTGCCTGCAAGTTGCATTGGAAGCCCCGTTGCTCGGCATGCCAAAAGCGACGCCTCCCAGAGGAGGTGTGCTGCCGCAACCACCACAAAGAGGGGGACGGGCTCCCGGTCACTATGGGCTTCTGCAAACGCCACAGCATGGACCGATGCGGTGACTGCTACAGCGATGGCAAATCACTAACACATTGCTGCCACACACACCACGCTGGCTATGCTGCACGCCCTCCTCCCCGGAGTGGCACTGAGTTGGCCCCACACTCTAACCCGAGTGGGGCCTCCGCTGTGACGTAGAAGTGGGCGGGGGTGGGCAATGATCCGCGCAGGATCTCCCCACACAAAACGTGGTCACCACACACACACACACATCCGGTTCCCCCGGCGGGGGCGCCGACCAGGGGATAGGGGGAGCGCCCGTGGCGCAGCACCCTCTCGCCGCCGGCGAACCCTCCCCACAACCCCCCCATAGAAAACCAAAACCCGCAGGGACAGGAGTAACCTCTGCGGGACCCTTAGATAGAGCGAGAGAGCATAGAAGCCACGCCCCTGGGGCAGGAGAACCCCGGGGGCTTCGGGGAGGAGGGGGACAGGAGTACTCCCCCTCCTCAGTAGAGCAGGACGACCGATGGCTGGCAGAGATGGCGCAACGACTGCTGGCAGTGCGAGAGGCGGTGGCGAAAGATGGCAACTGCCAATACACCGGCCTCGCGGTGCAATGTGCGGGATGGACGGCGGCCTCTCTCAGAGCAGCTGTAGTCGAAGCCCTGGGACAGGACGCCGAGAGGCGAGCAACCTACGCGCCCGATATAGATGACCCCCGGGCACCCCCGTCCTACGACGACTACATCGCGGCGCAGGCACAGAGCGGGGTCTACGGGGACGGGGCTACACTCAGGGTAGCGGCTGAGGTGTTGGGGGCCCAGGTGTGGGTACTCGGCACTACGGATAGGCTGTACCTGGGGCGCGTCGGGTCAGGCGACAAAGTGATATGCCTCACGTGGAGGCCCTTCCACTACGACGTGCTGCGCATCCCCCTCACGCTAGCCAGGGAGTTAGCAGCCTCCACCACAAACAGATGGAAACTCCCCACCGCGACTCCCACCCCTCCTCCAGTAGCTCCAACCGCAACCGCTGCTACCACAATCTCCCCGTTACGCGGCCCTGCTCCCAGGCCGCCGCCGCGACGCCCCGCGCCGCGGCCAGCGTCTCCTGGGGTACTCAGGGTGGCGTCAGCCAACGTCACGTCGCTGTCAACCCACTTGTGTGATGTGGCGGACCTGAAGGCAGACGTTGTGGCCCTGCAAGAAACACGTGTCCCGGACCCCAGCAAGGGCACGCTCAGCAGCTACTTCGCGGCCCACGGCTGGTCCATGCACTGGGGTAAGGGCATGCCCAAGGTCAAGGGGGCCAATGGCTACGAGCAGACCCGACCCGGAGGAGTGGCAGTCATGGCAAAAGAGGGCCTGGTAGCGCAAGTGGTGCAACCGAAGACCAAGCTGGAAAAGAAGCTGCATGACAGTACCCGCCTGGTACACGTGGTGCTCGCAACCAGTAACGGCAAGACAGCGCTCCACATCCTGTGCGTTTATGGTCACTCTGGGATGGAGGTGCGAGTGCAGCGGGAGACCCTCCTGCAGGAGGCGCTGGACCTCGCAGCCGGCCTGGGGCAGGTGCCCGTGTTGCTGCTGGGGGACCTCAACACCAACCCGGAGACCAGTGCCGTCCTATCCCAGGCCTGCCGGGTGGGTGGTTGGACCGATGCGGCGGTCTCATACGCAGAGCTGAAACAGCAGGAAGTTCGGAACACCTGCTGGGCATCGAAGGAAGGCACCAGACTGGACATCTGCCTGCTGAACCCCTGCGCGGCGCCGGCCTTGCGCTCCGTCGAGGTGGCAGAAAAGGGCGAATACGGCACCCCCACGCACTGCCCGCTCTTCGTCGACCTCGATCTCGCCGCCTTCCGCCGACCGAAGCAAATCTGCATCCTCCCCGCCCCCTTTCCTAAGTGCAGGCCCACGCTCGGGGGCGCTGCCGCCAGAGAGGTGCTGCTGGATGTGCTAACCGCAGAGGAAACGAAAGAGGGTGCAACAGGAGCGCAACTCCTCCGCCGGGCCTCAGCCTGCAGCGAGAACTTCCTGAAGCGTGTCCACGTGGGCCAACTCGGAAGGCAGGAAACGGCGTACACGGGCAGGGCGGAGGGTTACCACATGCAGCGGTCGAGGGTGGCCACCAAACACCGCCCCGCCTCCGCCCGAGGAGCGGGCGACAAGAACACCCGGGCGAAGGACAAGCTGTTGGGGAACCTCCGGACCCTCATCCTGGAGGGCCGCCACCGACTGCTGGAGTCTGCGCCATACCCCCCCACACCCAACGAAGAGCACGCCTGGGGCGCTGCGAAGAAGCGGCTGAAGGGAGGGGGCCTTCCCCCGGGGCTGGAGGCGGCGCTGGCGGGCACCACCTCACAACTGCCGGACCTCGAGACGATGGAGATGGCCCTTGTCGCCCTGGAGGGATCTCAGCGAGGCATGTTCGACGCGCTCCGCGACGAAAGACTCCGCACGTGGAAGGCGAGGATGCAGAAGGCCTGGACGCAGGAGGCGGGGATAGTGTTCTCGTACCTCGCAGACCGCTTCTGCGCCCCTACCACCTTCATGCGCCGCGAGGATGGCTCCTTCACGGCCTGCCCCAAGGAGGCGGATGAACTGCTGAGGAGCGATACTGCGTGGGGGGGCTACTTCCGGAAGTATGCGACGACGCCTGAGCCTCGCTGGGACACCTTCCGACAGAGGTACAGCGACTTCCTCCCTGACCCGGCCGAGATGGAGTGTAAGACCATTACGGCAGAAGACGTTGGGACAGCGCTGGCTAAAATGTCTACATCCACCTCGCCGGGCCTACACGGCTGGAGGGTGCACGAGCTGCGGCAACTCCCAGGGGACCTCCTCAAGTTGTTCGCGGAGGTGTTCAATGAGGTCGAGAGATCGGGCGAATGGCCGGAGCAGCTGATGCACGCCATGATTTGCCTCATTCCCAAGCCCGGCAGCTCAGGTGAGCCGCTGTCGCAGCGCCCCATCAGCATCACTCCCGTGCTGTACAGGGTGTGGGCAGCAATCCGAGTGAAGCCTGCGCTGAAGTGGCTGGAGAGCATTGCGCCTGAGGACTTGCACGGATGCAGACCTGGCCACGGCGCGGAGGACCTCATCTGGCACCTGGCAGCACGGATCGAAGAGGCCCACCTCACAGGACAGCCACTGTACGGTGTCGCCCTAGACTTTAAGAAATGCTTCGACACGGTGCCGATTGACCTGACCTTCTGTCTAGCTGCGGAGCTCGGCTTCGACGGCCGAGTCCTGCGCACCCTGCGGGCAGCGTACGGGTCAATGCAGCGGCACTTCCGGGTAAGCGGCACTATCGGGGAGGGCTTCCTGCCAACCAACGGCATCATGCAGGGCTGCCCCATTAGCGTCGTGCTGATCAACGTGCTGGTGGGTGTATGGATGCGCATGGCGGAGCACCGGCAGGGCACGAGGGCGTTGTCGTTTGTGGACGATGTGTACGCGGTGACCCCCAGCCCGGGGACCTTGCAAGCAGTGGTGGATGACTCTGCAGATTTCTCCCACGATACCGGGATGGTAATATGCGCAGAGGTCAAGTCACATGTCTTCTCGACGTCCCCCGAGCCGTTGACCCCGATAGTCTACCGGACACGGGACGGCACGGCTACCCCCCTTCGACAGCGCGATAGCTTCGACTGCCTCGGGGCCATGCTGCATGCGCGCCCGCTCGAGGGACCCGAGGTGCCCAAATCGGAGCGCGTCGCCCGCCGAAAAGAGGGCGCAGAGCAGAACCTGCGCAGGACCTCGGCACTGCCCCTACCGGTGCAGTGGAAGGGGCAGGCAGCAGCGATGACAGCGGGGTCCAGGCTCTACTACGACGCCCTGGTCACCCGCTGGGAGGACGCCGACATCAGGCGATGGAGGGGGCTCTTCGTCGCCGCGCTGTGGTCCGGACCCCCCCGCAGGGCGCGGGAGGCTGTGCTGGATGTCCTCCACCATGCACATCGGGTGGACCCCGCCGTCGCCCCCCGCTACCGGCAGATCACCACCTGGGCCATGCAGGTCAAGAAGTGGGGCCGCTGCAGGGTTCTGTCTGAGACGGCTTGGGATAGCAGAGTGAGGCTTACAGGGACAGGCCCCTTCGCGCTTTTCCGAGCGGCCCTTCGGTGGATAGGATGGAGCTGGAGCACGGCGACCACCCTATCTTACACTGATGAAGCGGGACGGAGCATAGTCTTCGACCCCACCGCAGCAACAACGAGCGGATGGGGGATCTTCGCTCATGACCTCCGCCAGGCCCTACGTACACAGGTGGCCAAGGCGCTGGCTGGTCGTCGTGACGACTTTGCGGGCGCTCAGCACGGCATCGACGGGCAAGCCACACGCTGCGTCCTGGAGGGAGAGGGCGCCGCGGTCACGGGATACCAACGGGGCCTCCTTCGTTCCGTCATTGCAGGGGCGGTGCCTGTCCGAGGGCGCACGGGGCAGGGCGGGATCTGCCGATACTGCAACGCAGGCACCCCCGAGACGGTGATGCACCTATGGTGGGAGTGCTCCGCGTGGGACCCAATCCGACAAAACCACCCCATTACGGCTGTGGACCGGTCAACCTGGCCACCTTGCTTGGCGTTATGCGGGGTGGCGCCCGCCTTTAGACACGGCATCCCGGAGGACAGGCAGCCCCTGCCACTATCCTTCGCACGCAGGGTGGATATAGTGGCGCAGCTGCACCGCTACTTCATTGCAATCCTCTCGGCGCGGCAGGAGAAAGATGGACTGCTCGACCGCTCCGCGCGCCACCACCGCACCCTTCACTATCCATGGGGGTGGTGCACACCCAACCCCGAACAGGCCTGCATCCCTGTGCGGGCGCCGTCCACTGTCAAACAGACGTGGGGCAAGCGCCCCCCGGAGCTGTGGGTGGCCCTCTGCGACTGGCTGCGGGGCCTGAAATGGGGGCCGCAGGGAGGGGAGCACACCGTGACCCTCATGGAGTTGGCTGTCGACTTCGAGCTGTCGACCGGCCTCACCCTCCCAGAAGTCGAAACGCGCCGCATCCGCCCCCACACACCTGACCCCCCTGAGAGGGGGCCGCGGGAGGCCCGCCCACGCATCCCCGAGGGCGCATCCCCGGGGCTCACCCTCTACTTCGACGGCGGAGCAAGGGACAACGGCACCCCCTTCGCCCTGGCGGGTGCAGGTGCGGTGCTCTACCGAGACGGCCTCAAGGTGTCGGAAGAGATCCTCCCTCTGCTGAACGTACGCAGCAACAACATCGCTGAGTACGAAGGGGTTCGGGCGGGCCTACGGCTGCTCAGAAGGGGCGACCCGCCCCCTGAGGGGAACGTTACGGTGCGGGGTGACTCGCAGGTGGTGCTGCGACACCTAAAAGGGGAAGCGGTTTGCCGCGATAAATCCCTCCGCCCCCTCTTCCTCAGCACGGCACGGCTGGCTGCCGACCTCGGGCCCCGGATCACCCTTACGTATGAGCACGTGAAAAGGGAACTCAACGTCGATGCGGACGCCCTGAGCAACGCCGCCATGGACGAGGCTGAGAGGCAGGGGGAGACCTCGCAGGAGCAGCTGCGGCAGGACTTCGCAGCCTTCCAGAAGAGCATCCTGGGCAAGGCTCACTCGTTGAGGCAGCTCTGCGAGGTGGTGCGCAAGACTTCCAAGCAACCATGGCACTGTGGCCACACTGCGAGCTCCACTGTCCTCACCGCGATCGGGGGAACCGTGGCAGGGGGCCTGTCCAGGAGAGCCCAGCTCAGCCCAGCCACCGAGTCGGTGATGCGCAGCCTCCAAGCGCACACGGCAGGCCCGGGCTTGAACCAGCGGGACACAGCCTTCCACTCCCGCGGCATGGCGTGGGCCGCAACCTTCGCACCGCAGCCCCACTACCCAGAGGGGTGGCAGCAAGCGGCCCAGCAATGGACTGCCAGCAGCCGGCAAGCCAACGCCCGGACAGGACGGTCATGGGAACGACGGGGCGCTGCTCCCCGGACTGCCCCCCCTGGAGCCAGACGGAACGCGAAGATGCTTACCTGCGCTCTGCACTGGAAACCCCGCTGCGTGGACTGCCGGCGCCGGCGCCTCTCGGAAGAGGACTGCTGCCGGGACCACCACGGGAAGAACGACGGCTTGCAAGTCACCATGGAATTTTGCAAGACGCATCGCATGGGCCGGTGCGGGGACTGCCACAGCAGTGCGAAATCACTCACACACTGTTGCGGCACGCACCACGCTGGCTATGCCTCACGCCCTCCTCGGAGTGGCACTGAGTTGGCCCCACACTCTAACCCGAGTGGGGCATCCGCTGTGACGTAGGGGTGGGCGGGGAGTGGGCACAGATCCGCGCAGGGTTACCCACTTAAAACCACTATCACTACACACACACACACACAAGCCCTCAAGACTCTTGAAGCGGCCTGACTATTTAGTGTCTTCGTCGCAGCAAGGGGGCGATATATACCACCCTTTTTATTGATTTCACGTGTCAGTGTTTGACTTTTTCGCAACTTCATTTCTTCCTTTTCTCCCTCTCCAACCCCACCCGTGACACCACCAGGGTTTAGCTAGCCCTGGTCCGATTATCCCCGGTTCTTCGCTGAAGAGACGCGGCCGGGGGGAGGGGTACGAAGAGTACGCGTCGAAACCGGTGTCACGTCGTGTTGGGGAATCCTTCGGGAGTGCGATACTGAAGGGGAGGTGCTACTGCCCGTGCAGGGCGACACCGCCTTAAAACTTGATAACCACACACAAACCCTCAAAATCCCCCAGGCCTGATGAGCAAACCCCCCTGCCCCATGTTGTGATTTCCTTTCTACCTTGCACAAAACATCCCATTTGCCCCTTTTCTTCCTTCGAAAGTGTTGTGACTACCCCCCCTTCCCCACCCCTCGGGAGTGCCACTCCTCTGGTGGTTAAAAGTGACCCGCCGTTGTGCCTTCGGCATCTGTTGCGTGTGCCGTCGTATGCTTCCTATGCACTAGTTATAGCTATCCGGGGGCGGTCTGCTGTCGCACCAGTGGGCTGCCCCACCTCTGCACCCTCGGTTTTTAAGATGTTCGCCACAGCGGAGAATGATCCCCTTCTCTGTGGCGATCGAGCCAAGCTGGACGAGGTTCGCCTTCGGGCGAAGGTCATGTGGGCGGACAAAAGGTGCCTGCTCCTGAGACTCATCAGCAACCTGTTTCTTCCTTCAAGTCCTCAAGACTCTTGAAGCGGCCTGACTATTTAGTGTCTTCGTCGCAGCAAGGGGGCGATATATACCGCCTTTTTATTGATTTCACGTGTCAGTGTTTGACTTTTTCGCAACTTCATTACTTCCTTTTCTCCCTCTCCAACCCCACCCGTGACACCACCAGGGTTTAGCTAGCCCTGGTCCGATTATCCCCGGTTCTTCGCTGAAGAGACGCGGCCGGGGGGAGGGGTACGAAGAGTACGCGTCGAAACCGGTGTCACGTCGTGTTGGGGAATCCTTCGGGAGTGCGATACTGAAGGGGAGGTGCTACTGCCCGTGCAGGGCGACACCGCCTTAAAACTTTATAACCACACACACACACACACCGCCTTTAGTTCGCTGTGTCTGTATCCCCCTCGCCCGGACACACGCACATCGACACAGTTGGCGTTGGCGGGTTAACAGAGGGTACCCTCAACGTGTGGCCCACCCCCTCAGTTCATCATCATGGGTGC
The DNA here is from genome assembly GCA_963210315.1 of Rhynchopus euleeides. Classification (NCBI taxonomy): domain Eukaryota; phylum Euglenozoa; class Diplonemea; order Diplonemida; family Diplonemidae; genus Rhynchopus; species Rhynchopus euleeides. The sequence goes on along the minus strand of OY723240.1, from coordinate 1,857,376 downwards.
TTGGCAGGTGCAGATGGCCTCCTCAGTCAGAAAAGCTTCGCTGTATCGATACATGCCTCTCTTGGGTCCTCTCTTGGTGCGATGGCAGCATCCACACACACACACCTTGGGTGGGCTAGGACCCGTGCAGGGTTAACCCACCTAAAAAGGTGATCAACACACACCTCTTGCCTTGTGTGAAGGTGAGCGAGCTGAGCCTGAGGCGACACGACGTTCCCATCCCCACACATGTGTACACAACACAAACCCCCCAATAAACACACACACACACACGCCCCAACAACAAAATAAAATACGGAACAGACGAATACCAAACGGATGGCACAGGCTTCATGAGTAACGACGCCTGTGTGGTGCTGCAATCGCAATATAACGGGGTAGCGTCCACCACAGCAAAAACCACCCCTTGCTGTTGCGGCGTGTGGGAGGGGGGGTGGGGGGGCAGGGAACAGCTGCCTGCGCGGGCCGGGCCGGATGTCTCCCAGACAGGAGCACCCCGGCTCGCGAAGCGGTAGCCGCAACGCCTGGACGCAAAGCGGTACTGTGTGCGATCAGTCGTGGTTGCCCTGCCACTTCGGCCCCTTCAGGCCTTTGTCGTGGTAGATCTTCTGGACGTTGAGGGCCCTTTGCAGCACGTCGCCTGTCGCAGAGTGGGGGGGGGGGGGGGGGTGTGATAGGTAGTTCAGGCACTAGCCGACGAGATGGCGAGCTATCTGACGAGTGGACTAACGAGTGATGTGTCTAACGAGTGACCACGAGGGATTGCCCCCCCCCATTCTCGGGTAGATAACCAGGCTGGTCGCTAACCATCATTCATCATTCCACTCATTCTGGGTCCCCCCCCCCCCTAGATATTTCATCATTCGTTCATACACAACTAGTTACCTCACTCGTCAAACGAGAAACTGGGGCGCCGTGTTCAAAAGACAATGCTGTTGCACCACCCCAGGCCTTACCTCGCAAGACAGCCCGCCACACCACACCCTTCATCGCACATACCCTGGTCCTCGTCGTAGCGGGTCTTCTCCCAGTTTGACATGTGCTTCACATAGTTCCGCTCGCCATCCTCGTGCCTCAAGTACTCCCCGAAGAAGAGCATGAAGCGTTGCTGTGGTGGCCGTGGCAGGTGCGGAGTGCCGGTTCGCACAACACCCCCCCCTCTGTATCGCACAACACCCCCCCCCCCCCCTCTGTATCGCGCAAGATCCCCGCCCCACCCCTGGCAAGCCACAGCCGCAGCGGTGCCGGAAGGCTGGGCAACGCCAATGGCAGAACTAGCAAGAAAAAAAATATAAGGCTGTTGTGTTTGTGCGCCAAATCCGGGTAAAACAAAAAGCAACACCGCGGCCTGATGAGGATGTTGAAGTTGTTGCCCAAAGCGCTGCCGACTATCTTTTTGACACTAACAGAAGCCCTGTTGCAGCAAACATCCTCCTCATCCGTTGTCTCAGGGTTCACCCAACATACCTGCTTCCCACGGTAGATGCAGTTGAGGTAGTCCTCCCGTTCGTCACGGCACTTATTTTTGGACGAGTCGTGCGTGTAGTCCTGCGCATAACAGAGCTCCTTAGCTCGGTGGAACTGTGTGAGAGTGTGGCAAATCATGCGGGCATCTGTTGACAAAGTGATCTCGTGCCTGGTCAGGCAGGTAGGGCAGCTGCCCTCCCTATTTAATTTCAGTCCAAAACCTTGGTAGGGCAGGCCTGACCAGCCTGCCCTACCAGAGGTATACAGACAACACGGGTCAGCCAACGTGGGCCACGAGACGAGCGCGCACATTCGCGCGCGAAGCGCGCGATTTTTTTTTTGCTCCCTTCTTATCAGGTAGGGCAGCTGCCCTACCAATTAAAGTTTTGGGCACGAACCCAGCGAGATCACTGCCTTCCCCCCTTTGGGCCGGAACTTAGGATTCTCGGCAGAAGGGGGCGGGGGGGTAGGGGGGGGGGGGGTATTGAAATAGAAGTAGAAGGAGTCACAAGGATGATCTCTCTTCACTCGCTATGCAGGTTGTGTCTGAGAATCCTTGGGGTGGAGGGGGGGAGGGCTCCGGCTGTGTTTCTTCCCCATCGGTGAGCCACCAGGGACACTCCTTCCGGGTTTACCACATACCATAGTGCACCGGGAGTAGGGGAACGGATGCGGGATCCTGTGGTCCGAATTGTGCCCGTAGATTTGAGTCCGGACCTCCATCTCCGTGATGTCGTTCGCATACGGGCCGCCTGCCGACAGCACGCTGCCCTGAACACCACCATCTCCGATACCGAAGGTCAGACCATGTGACGCCCCCTGCCCCATCTCACTTGCACTGCCCCGTGTGCTGCCTGTCGGGTGGAGGGTGTGGCGAAGCGAAAGCTGCAAAAGCCATCTGTTCTTGTTTTTTGGCGTCGACAATCACAAGCACTGCAAGAGCTGGCTACTGCGCAGACCCATTCTGTTTTAATTCTTTTGTGTCAAACGCACCGTGCTCACGGAAGGCGTTCAGAACTTTTAAAAAAAGTTGCAGTGGGAGTCCAGCCGTATGGCTAAATACTATTTACTATTGAGGGGTCCAGGATGCCGAAAAAATTTACTCAAAAGTTATCAGGGGGGCATAGCTTCCGATAAGAATCCGACCCCCGGACCCCTCCGACCCCCGACCCCCCCTTAGCAAAACTACCCCCCCCTCCCAAAAAATCTCGGGGGTTTCCCGAGGCAACGCGGTTCCCCCCTCTCCTGCGTTGTTTGGGCTCCGTGCGGATCGTAGTGGGGTCACTTTGTTGGTGCAGGTGCCACAGCCCCGGTGCAAGAAACCCCGGAGGAATAAGGGTCCCAAAATGCCAGAATTTCCTTCGGAGAATTCACTTGGGAGGGGGAATTTCAGGCAAGACTTCCCTGGTTGGATTCACTTGGATGGTGGAATCCAGACCCCTCTCACCTCAGGAAGATGGACGCAGCCAACTCGCCAGGAACTCTACACACAAGAATGTTCACTACCGTGGCCTCCGGCGGCTGGGGGGCTCCGCCCCCCAGACCCCCCTGTACCCTGTGCCTGTCCAGCAGGGACAGGCGTGGGTCGATGGGTTGAGGGGATCGCCCCATCGGGAGCCGAAATCCTCGTGGTTCGGGCCTGCTGCAGGGTACATCTTCGGCCTGGTGTGAGGGAAAACCCCCCCCACCAAAAAAAAATCTGAGGTTTCCCGGATTTATACTTTTTCTTTCTTTTTCCCCCAGACCAGCAACATAGGCAACTGCTGGTCTCGAGACCAGCTGGACCCCCCAAGCTACATGCCTGTGTGTGGTTATCTTCGTCGTTTTTCTTCTGCGACCGCGCATCTCCTTCCGGAGACACCGACATGTTGCAGCGCGGAAATGCCACCCTCAAAACATGGGCTCGCGGGCTTTGCGCTCGCATGCCAGCACCCCCCGATGGCAGTGCGAACACCGCAACACCCGGAAGATCGGCTGGCACCACCACCCAAAACCAAGCAGGTGGGGGGGTAGGGGGGGTCAAATGGGGGTGACAAACACGATTTTTCAAAAAACCGGCGCAGAGGCCCCAAAGCCCCCGTAAACCCTCCAAACCCCCCCAGATCGGTCCGGAAACCCATCGAACCCCACTTTTCCACCATTCCGGGCACCTCAGGTGCCCGAATTGGGGTACCTAAATTTTGTGCCACCGTTTGGTACCGGACAGTGCCACTGTGTGGGAGGTTGGAAAAGAAAATGCCCCAACACACCACATCTGAGGGTTGCAATGCATGTTGCTTGCCAACCACGTCATCCGGTGGGTGTCAGGCGCTATGTAGGTGGCATGAGCCAGGTCTTCGATGTGTTCTGGCTTGTATATGTACCTCCCTGCCTGCGGCACAGGCACTGCCTTTGTCCCCCACACCAGCCACAGAGAGCGTATTGTACTCGGTCCACGGTTGCTGATTCATTGTGATGCGTTGTATCCTCGAGTGAACGTCACACACTAGTGGCACCACCACCCGCCATCCGAGAGCTGTATTGACTTTGCGCCCTTCCGTTGCATTCACCTCGCCACGCATATTGCACCGTTCAGTACCAGTGCTCTTGGGCCAGGCAAAGTAGACCGCAGCAACTACCAATTCTGGCACAATGGGTACCACGACAGCGCACTTCGTGTGTTCCCGGAATGTACAGCTCGTGTTGCAACAGTCGTTGTCAACACATCCCGGTTGTGGAGCACTGCTGCACAGGAATCACACGACCATCTGGACTTGTTCCGTACCTACAGGCAGCCTCCCGGTGCATGGTGGCAGGGAGGTACATATACAAGCCAGAACTCATCGAAGACCTGGCTAATGCCACCTACATAGCGCCTGACACCCACCGGATGACGTGGTTGGCAAGCAACATGCATTGCAACCCTCAGATGTGGTGTGTTGGGGCATTTTCTTTTCCAACCTCCCACACAGTGGCACTGTCCGGTACCAAACGGTGGCACAAAATTTAGGTACCCCAATTCGGGCACCTGAGGTGCCCGGAATGGTGGAAAAGTGGGGTTCGATGGGTTTCCGGACCGATCTGGGGGGGTTTGGAGGGTTTACGGGGGCTTTGGGGCCTCTGCGCCGGTTTTTTGAAAAATCGTGTTTGTCCACGTAAAAGGGTGGCATTTGACCCCCCCTAGGGCAGTGATAGAAAATACGTAAAAAACGTTCAACGTATTTGAACGTTCAACGTATTTTTAAAAAAATGCGTCGAAGTTGAATGTTTTTTTGGCTTTTGAGCGTTTTCACCCACTGGGTGCACTCTCCACATGAAACCCCCCCTAGCAGTAGGGGGTGGGCCCCCTGCACACACTAAAGGGGACACCGGTGGGATGGAGAGTGTCACGCGTGGCGAAAAGTCGGTGAAAGAGGGGTTCTGTAGTCCCAGAAGGGGCGGGACCCGGAAAGGGGTGGTTGGTACCCCCTCTTTTCAGGGTTGAACTCCGGAAAAGCGGGGGTACCAACCCCCTCTCGACATATCTCCCAGTTTTACCCCACTCGACCGGCTGGAGTCCGTCGTGTAGAGGAAGTGGATGGCCGAACGTGAGCTGGCCGAACCTGAGCTACGGGTACAGGACGTATGGGATATCCCGCATGGGAGAACCGGATGGCATATCCCACCGGCAGGGGTTCACCTCAACTGCACCAGCCCGCTTCATGGAGCACAGGACAAGGGATATGTTGTCGACTGCATCGCGAAGCAAGTCGCTGTAAAATCGTGCTCCAAGGACGTCTTCGGCACGGTTGTCGTTGGTGCCACCAACTCGCCCTTGCTCTGCTTGAGGAAAGGCGGGCTTGTGACTGGTGGCCCCTGCAGACGGTAGGCAATGTGAGAAACGTTCAAATACGCTGAACGTTCAACGTATTTGAACGTTCAACGTATTTTTAAAATCGGGATTCTGAAAAATACGCGTATTTTGCCTTCACTGCCCTAGGGGGGGGGGGTAAGGGGATGGGGGGTGCGCACAGGGGGGGGGGGGGATGCGGCTGATCCGTTCTGCACCACCTACACCTCGCAGCTAACCCAAAAAAAACCTCACCTGTCCCCCCTCTCAACCCTCTGAAAAACTGACCTCCTATCCCCCTCCTCTGGAGTCGCACGCCACTTCCACGGGCTAGAGGTAAAATGGAGGGGGTGCAGAGGGGGAGGGGCAGTGATGGCACCTGGGTTTTTATGAGGGTTTAAATTCGGGTTTAAACCGGGTTTTTATTAGTTTACGCGGGTTTTTATTCCCAGGGTTTTTATTGGGGTTTCCTTGGTCACAGGCAGCTTCACGGCACTGGGGCCTTTCAATGACCGAACCACCGTACTGGGAGGTTGCCCCGCCGCATTTTTGCTCGAAGCAAACCTGCGACGGAACTGCCCACCTCCCCTGACCCCTTCGTTATGCGTGACCGCCCGCTGCACATTCCGTGTGTAGCGCACGCGTGGTCCCCCAGGCTGGGTGGATGTTTGCTCCCCCTCCCCATGGACACCCCTGTGAAGGCCAGGCCGGGTCCACAAGGAAGTCGATGACGGACGGTTGCCAGCCCCCCCGATGAACTGCTCTGGGGATCATCGTCACCATGCTCAATGCTGTCTGTCCGATGAGGGCCCGGCGTGCCCTCTACTCTACTGAGCTAAGGGCCGACACACCTCCGCAACGTTCATCAGCAGGAGGATGCTGATGATTGTTTGAAGGTGGTGGTTCCGGCTCAACCCCAGCCGGTGCGCAGTGTGTTTGCCCTGGGTCTTTGTTGGTCGCCTCTGAAACCCAGAACCTGCTGCGGACCGTTGGGCTCAAGCCCAACAAGCAGCTGCGGGCCGCGCGGACGCGAGCAGGCACCACCGCACCCACTGCAGACCTCTCGAAGGAGCGCTCGACTAGCGTAGGGGCGGGTTTTTATCGGGGTTTTATTGGGTTTTTATCGGGTTTTTAGGGTTTTTATTATTTACTCCGGTTTTTATTCTGGGGGTCGGGTTTTTACCATCACTGGGGAGGGGGGGGGGGGGGGGCGAGGGGTGTGTGTATGGCGAACACAGGGCTCTGGGTGCCAAGATCTGGAAAAAAAAATAACGCATCATCCACGCGTTGTTTGTGCTGTGCGCCAAAAAAAAGAGGGGGGGGGGGGGGTGACATTTCACGGTGGGATCTTGTAAATTTTACATGTATAACTACAAGTATAATACATGTATTATACATGTATAATACTTGCATGTCAACTATTATACATGTATAATACATGTATATGCCTGAAATATACATGTAAAATACATGTATATCAAGTAAAAATACAAGTATAATACTTGCATGTCAACTATTATACTTGTATTTTTACTTGATATACATGTATTTTACATGTATATTTCAGGCATTTACATGTATTTTACATGTATAATACTTGTCATGCAAGTATTATACATGTAAAATACTTGCATGACAAGTAAAATACTTGCATGCAAGTAAAATACATGTATTTTACTTGCATGCAAGTATTATACATGTATTTTACTTGTCATGCAAGTATTTTACATGTATAATACTTGCATGACAAGTATTATACATGTAAAATACATGTAAATGCCTGAAATATACATGTAAAATACATGTATATCAAGTAAAAATACAAGTATAATAGTTGACATGCAAGTATTATACTTGTATTTTTACTTGATATACATGTATTTTACATGTATATTTCAGGCATATACATGTATTATACATGTATAATAGTTGACATGCAAGTATTATACATGTATAATACATGTATATACTTGTAGTTATACATGTAAAATTTACAAGATCCCACCGTGTTGTAGCTAGTTGGATACCCCCCCCCCTCGGGTGGAGGAGGAAGAGGAGGAAGAGGAGGAAGAGGAGGAGGAGGGGGGAGGGGGGGGGCGTCTTTTTACCAGATAAAACCCGCCATCTCACCTCTCTCCGCTCCTCTCCCTTCCCCTCCCTCCCCCAGTGGCTGGCTTAACGCCGGGGTACTGCAAGCAGGGCTGGCCGGAGGAGGGGGGGGTGGGTAGAGGGGGGGCGTCTTTTATACCGGATAAAACCCGCCATCTCACCTCTCTCCGCTCCTCTCCCTCCCCCCATCCCCCCCCCCCCTCCGCCTCCTCCCGGAATTCCGAAAATTAGACATCGCCCTAGGCGCAGATATAGGGCTGTGCCATGCCATACCTGCCATGCTGATCAAGGATTTTCTTCTCTTCTTCCTTTTTTTTGTTTGGTTCCGCAAAACTCCCCCACCCCCCCCCCCTCTTTTCCGCAAATAGATTTGGAGGGGCGGTTTCGCCACCAGGCGTGACTGAGTGAGAAAAAGGGCAAAGGGGGGGGTATACCCCCCCCTCATAGACTGACAAGCCGTGGCTGGCCTGTGACTGGGCAGCGAGACCCCCCCCCCCTCCCCCCAACGGCCCGGTTTACGTGTTTCTTACGCAGTTGTTACGTCGTGGAGTTTCTCTTTAGAGATCCCCTTTTTCACGTAGTTCCGTATTGCAATTTGGGTTAGCGTGCTGGCATCGCAGCCTGGCCCCGAGGGACCATGCCGTGAGGAACCGGGCCCGCTATCCTGCGTAGTTCCTACGTAGTTCTTGCGTAGTTGCTCGAAGATTTTCAGGGGTGCCATATATGCTGTTTCGCCCCCGAACACAGCTTCCCTGCGTTGTGAGAGAATAGATAGGGAATGGGGTCATATGAGCCCGCTAAAATAAAACAAGCTTGCCACCGCAGCTTTGCCCTTGCGTAAGGAGGTCTGTTGCTCGTTTTCTCAGCAAAAAACACTGCCCCCTCGTTGACACCCCCGCGGCAGAGGAACTCTGCTATGGCACAAAAGAACACCGGGGAGGGTCGAGGTGGGGGTGGGGACACGAGGCTCAGACACCATCAGGGGTGTCCTTGCCTCCGATGCGCTCGTCCTTGAGAAGCTTCATCACAGCGGCGATGACGTTGAAGTGCTTTGTCTTTCCCGCTGCCTCCGTCCCGCTGCTTTTGACCATCCCTGCCAAAAGCTTCTGCATCTCCTTGCGGAGCTCCGCAATCACAGCCAGCATCTGAGGTGTGAGGGTGTGGCGGCAAGCAACACTCTTTCCTGTTACAACAAGATAACCCACTCTGCCCCGGCAACTGCTATAAATGGAAGCTCCAGGCGACGTTTCGTTGAGCGCACACAAGGCGGGGAGGGTGCCAAACACAAAAGAGTGGGGGCATTCGCTCTGTGTCAAACTGTGTCAGTCTGCCACCTCTTTTGAGAGGTGGCTCACTTCTCTGCATTTCTGAGCGAGGCACCCCCCGGTAAATACGATGCAGTGATGACTGATGGGGGACTTCGCTCTGTGTCAAACTCTGTGGCAGCGTGGCCCGCATTATGTGGGATGAGGTCCCGCTTTAGAACACAGGCCACCAACAGCCAGCCCTGCAGTGCTGGCTGGAGGGTAGCGTGAGGTGTGAAAGCCCCGCGCGCGGCATGAAAAAGGCTTGGGTGATTTTGGTGGATTTGCAGGCCCGCCCCATTCCCTGCATTATTGCGGCAGAGCTAGCATACCTCGCTGTCCATGTGGAAGCTGATCCACTTGTTGATCAGCACAATCCCATCCTGATACTCAACGTCAACAGCGAAGAGCATCAACATCTGCGGTGTCACCATCGTCACATCACGCAGGTATACTTTCGTTGTTTGCACCTGTGAGGTTGTTTTGTCGGTGTCGCCGGGGCACAGGCAAATATCGGATCGTGCATGTCAACCCGCATGTGGTACCGTGCCATCACATGAGATACGCAAGGAGAAGTGTTGTCAGACGGCACAAAGGGCACACTGCCCCCCCTCCCCACCACAACCACCACCATCCCAACACACACCCCACACATGCTAACCTTTTGTTCATTGCAAGCCACATCGAGCGAACTCTGATGGTACCCCCCACTGTGACACGCTCTCCCCTCCTCTCTCTCTAAACCCCAGGGAAGCGTGCGCAGTGCAAATTGGCATTGCTTCGTCGTCGAGGCCAGCCAGCCAGCCCAACACACCACTATCCAATTGCCCCAGGCATACCTTCTCGTAATACACAAGCAGCGGGTGGGGGTACTGGTTTTCGTTGCCGCAGACAGAGGAGGGGTGGATGGACACATCCCCGTTCTGCTCGTTGAGGAAGGGCCTAGGATTGGCCTTGTTGCGTGAGTACTTCACCCGCACGACATTCGGGGTGAAGGCGGCAACCAGAGACGCCTTCACCGCCTGCCGCATCGCGCTGTGCTGGTTGAGCTCCTTCCCGCCGAATTCGAACATCCAGGGCTCCCCCTCCGAACCCACCGTCCGCCACGTCGTGCCTGTGCCTGGGAACAGCTTGTTATCAATCAGCCCCATGTCCTGCAGCAGGGTCCAATACTGACGCTTCGTCTGCTGGATCTGCGTCATGGCTGCGGCAGAGATAAACCGCTTGTGAGCATGCTCACGCTCCTTCTGCCTCCAGCCTGCCCCCGCATCGTCCTTCATCACGAGCCACGCGTTGTACGCATTGAGCGAGGCGAGGTGGTCTGACCTCGATTTTTTCGACGCCTGCGCCTTTGCCAGATCCGCCTCCGTCTTCCTCTCATACGGTGTGACGAAAGGCGACTTGCTCTGCAGCGTCGCTGCGATGGTCAAACAGGGGTCGATGCACCGCAGCATCAGCCCATGCAGCAGCAGCTTGCCGAGCTTGGGATCCAGAGGCAGGTTGGCGAGGTGCAGCCCCAGCGACGTCAGGTTGTTGCTGGGCCCGATGGCACCGATCCCCTGGAGCGAGTCACGGCAGGCCTTCACCGAGGAGTCGCGCGGCGCCTCGATGGCGCGCTGCAGCACCTCCGTATCGGAGGCGTCGCCGAAGTTGAGGACCCGGATCTGCAGCAGAAGGTTCTGGAGGGGGACGCGCGTCATCTCACACTCCTGGAACTTCTGCATAGTCACATCGTGCACAAAGCTGGTGTATGTCCTGAAGCAATACCCAGGCCGGACACGCCCGGCACGGCCCTTCCTCTGCCTGGCGTTGGCCTGGCTGATCCACCGAGAGACAAGCTTGTTCATCCCCTGCTGAGCGGCATAGCGATTCTCCTTATGCTTCCCTGTGTCCACAACGAAGACAATGTCGTCGATTGTCACACTGGTCTCTGCGATGTTCGTCGAGAGGACAACCTTCCGCTTCGACTTGTTCCGCACCTTGTTGAAAACCCCCTCCTGCTCCTGGTTGGATACAGTGGAGTGGAGCCGGTGGCTCTCCACAGCACCGCACAGCTTCCGGTCTGAGTTGATGTCCTCAAACAGGGTGTTGATCTCCTGCATGCCTGGGAGGAAGACGAGCACCGCCCCATCCTCGTCGCGGTACTTCCCGAAGCAGATCTGATGGAGGAGCTCTATGATCAGCTCGTTGTTGACAAGGTCCTCATTCATCCTCTCAAGCACGCCCATTGTTTTCCGCGTCACCCCGGGGAACGCCTTCGAAATGTACTCCGCTTGCGAATCCCTCGTCCTTCCCTGCTTCAGAGCCTGGTTCGCGTCGGATCTGGAGGAAAACTCGTCGAGATCCCTCCCACCCTTCCCCCGGAGGCAGCATGGTGAGTCATCCTCCAAGGTGTAGTTTGTCAGGTTAATCACCTCCTCGGCGTGCACTATGGTGACAGGGTGGGTGAAGCCAGGGATGTGTATCACGGGGCACTTGTCGAAGTAGTCCGAAAAGAGGTCCGCATTCACGGAGGCGGACATCAGAATCACCTTCAGGTCGGAGCGCTTCTGGATGAGGTCCTTGAGGAAGATGAGAAGGAAGTCAGAGTCGAGAGACCTCTCGTGAACCTCATCCACGACGATGTGGCTGACGTAGTCAAGAGACCCAGATCCCTGGATTTTCCGGAGGAGGACACCTGTTGTGCAGAAGAGGAGCCGTGTCTCTGCGGACTGCTTCGACTCCAGGCGGATGGAATACCCAATCTGATTCCCGATGGAATCGCCCCTCTCGGATGCAACTCGGCGGGCGATAGACGTTGCGGCGATACGGCGGGGCTGTGTGCAGACAATGCGGCACTCGCTGCCACGGCCTTCGCGGAGCATGGCATCGAGGACAAACTGTGGGACCTGCGTGGTTTTCCCACACCCGGTCTCACCGGTGACAAGCGTCACCTGGTTTTCCCGAATCGTCTCGAGGAGGCGATCCTCAAGCTTCGCAGCGGGAAGCTTCGCACGCTGCTCCGGAAGCCCCTCCTTGTTGCGTATCCTCCGTTCATACCTCTCCTGCAGCCTGGCATCGGCGTCTGTGTTTTTCTCAATCCCAGGCCACTCCCTGTCGCCCGACCGCGCCGCAGCAGGTCCCTGAACCTTCACCTCAAACTGCGAGAGCTCCGGGAAGAGTTGCGGCACCTTCACCTTCTTCCCGGCACCGCCTGCCTCCCCTCCCTGCTCCTTCAGAATATCCGCCACAAGCTGCGAATGCTTCTGCTCCGGATGCGCGGGTGGCGGTGCGCCCTTCGCGCCCTTCTTCCCCCCCTTCCGCCCCCCCTTCCCGGCCTTCGGCTCCGGCGCAGGTTTCGGATAGTGCTTCGCCAGAAGCTCCGGGATCACAACCTCCAAATCCGAGATGAGGGAGTACAGCACGGGCTGCCCGATCAGCTCCGTGGTTATCTTCATCCAGATGTGCTTGTTGACGTCACGCGTGAAGGGGATGTTTTCGAGATCCGCAGTGCACATTAGGAGTGCCAGCGGGGCGGTTGAGGGATACTTCCCATCCGTTAGCCCTCTCACCACCAGACGCATGTCTTGGGCGTACTGCTGGTGGTGGGGGTCGAGCGGGATTGCGAGGGACACCTCCACCGCACCGCCGCCCATCTCCTGCAGCATGCCCTCCTCCAGGATAGTGTCCAGGCCATCACGCTCCTCCTGCCTTGCAGCCTCGAGGTCCTCCTCCTCCCACTCCGCGCCGTCGGTGAGGGCGCCGCCGTACTCCTCGGCAATCTCCTCCATAGCACGGAGGACCGCTGTCCAGAGGCGTGTCTCGGTGTTTTCGTCGCGCATTTCCTTGACAATGGCCTGCGAGATGGGTTTAGGGATACCCCGCCTGAAGAGGACGCTGATCTCGCGTGCGGTTTGCCCGTCGATCAGCTCGATCTTCTGGATGGGCTTCATGGGGCGGGACACGGTGTCCAGCCCCTTGACTTCTTCATCGACATCGTCGCGGATGTTCTTCAGCACGTCGAGGACTAACCCCTTGTTCTCCTGGCTGACGGCAACCTCACCCAGGTGGTGGTCCTTCCTGAGGTTGTTCTTCGTGCTCTGCTGCATCTGCTGCCGGAACTGCTGCTTCAGCACGCTGCCACCCTCGGCAGGGCCCTTCGGGCGCTTGCCGCCCTTCCCGCCGCCTCCGCCGCCACCGCCACCGCCACCGCTGTTGTTCCCCTTGCCGCCACCCCCCTTGCTGCCGCCGCCCTTGCTGTTCTTGCCGCCGCCCTTCTTGCCGCCGCCTTTGCCTCCGCCCTTGTTGTTGTTCGGGGTGCCCTTGCCTCCTGCAGACTTCTTGGGGGCCACAGGGCGCCCCGCACTGCAGTCGTAGTCATCGAGGTCGATGGCCATAGTGTCGCAACCGCTACCGGGAGGGGCAGCGGGGGCACCTGGGGGGGCGTGGGTGTTGGTGTGGTGTGGGTGAGGTGGCGGTGCGGCTCAGCCACGGTGGTGGGGCGGCAAAGGTTGGCACTGAGGGAGGGAGGGCGGCTCGGCTGCGAGCAGCTGCCGTGCCACCCCTTTTATGTCTTGGTATCAAGGTTTAAGAATGTGTAAATTCCTGCAGAACTTACAAGTTTTGCTTGTCACGACATTAGGGGGGGGGGGGTTTGTTTGTTTTTGTTGCCTTTGTGTCAATACACTACAACACCAAATACCAAGGGTGGGGGCGTTCTGTCTCTAGTCCTGTTTCATTCGTGTGTTCATTCTGAATACAAGGGGGGCCCTCGCTACCAAGTGTGACTGAGTGAGAAAAAGTGAGCCGCGGCCCACTTTCCCGCACTGACTGACGAGCTGTGACTGGTAGCGAGGGCCCCCAAGATGATGGAAACAAAAGGGAAAACAGGCATGCCGTGCCACCCCTGTGGATGTGGGGTGGGGCTCGAAGCTGGCATTCCTCGCTGCCTCCATGCACCACGGCCAGGAGAGCCTTGTCGCGGCGGTGACGCGACAGAGGGCGGGTGCGTGCGTCACTGTCCCGCGACATCGTTAACAGCCGTGAGATGTTCGAGGTTGTTCGGGCGAGTTTCTTGACGCATTTGCGACGCGAAAACAAGCTCAAAACACAGAAATTCCATCAACAACGGGCTCAAACATGCAAAATAGGGACATCCCCAAAAAAAATCGAAAAGGTACCCCCTGCAGGCGCCGGGCTATCGCCCACAAAAAGGCACCGGGAAGGCGGAATTGAACCGCTGCGGGTCACCCCGCCTACAGATTTGAAGTCTGCAACCAACACCAGTTGATTTCATCCCGGCAATAGTATCCTCTAAAGTGATCTGAACGCTGTGTCACTCACACCCCATCGAGCACTGTCCATCTCAAGGAGAGAAAGGTTGGAAGGGTTCGTGGGGTGGAGTTCTCTGTGCAGACGAGCAATGGTGAGATAGAAGGGCTGGGGGCGTTGGGCGGGGGGGGCTGGGGGTTTCTTCCAACAGTTCTTTTTGAGGCGCGTATCCGTCAGGTGGATCACCGGGTGGGGAGAGATCTGGTGTGAGGCACTTGGGTGCGACCAGGTGGGCAGGGAACCTGGGGGCGGGGGGGCCTCATTTTCAAGGGCACTTCAGGTCACATCATGTCACAGCTACGAAGGGCCTGAGGGTCAGGGATGGGGACCGAGAGGGGTGACCTGAGCCTCACGGCGACCACCAGTCAGGGTAGAAACAGGCACCCAATGAGCAAAGTGACCCCACCACGACCCGTAGATTCTAAATATTCAAAAGAACGGGGCTTTGAAACCCTGGACACATGGTTCTAAAGGGCGTCTTGCAGTGCAGGGCTGGCGTAGAGGGCGTTCCGTGTGTTCGCACGCACCGCAGCAAGCACTACCTCGCGGTCTGCTTGCAGCTCTGCACTGGCAAAAGGGAGCAGCACAAGTGGGCTGCTTGCATTGTCCTCCTCCCCATCCTCATCCTGGCAGAAAGCGGCAAACGCTGCCTTCTTCTGGGCACGCACACTGTCCCCGGAGTAGACGAAGTTGCACGGGTCGGCACGGATGGCAGCAAGTGCCACGTCCAGGTCGTCACGCAGCACACCAGGCATGGTGACGAACAGGGAGGGGCTTTTTGCTACAGCTGCCAACGCAACGTCCTTGTCCTGGCGCAGTGCGCTAGTGATGGCAGTGTAGATGTCAGAGTCGCGGCCGATTGCCTTCATGACGACTTCTTTGTCCTGCTGCAAGGTCTCGCTCAGCTGGTGAAAGGTCTTCAGTGTGGCACCCTCCAGAAACTCCATGACGACCTCTTTGTCCCCACGCAGCGCCTCGCTCAAACCACCGAACGTTACTGTGCCATGCTCAAGCGCCCTCAGGGCGACTTCTTTGTCGCCACGTAGCGCCTCGCTCAGGGAATCAAACTCGAATGCGTTGTGTCCCTCCAGCACGACCTCTTTGTCCTGCTGCAAGGTCTCGCTCAAATCACCGAATGCTACTATGCCATACTCAAGTGCCTTCATGGCGACCTCTTTGTCCTGCTGCAAGGTCTCAGCACGTGAAAGCTCTTCAGCTCATGAGTCTCGATTGCCTCCATGATGACCTCCTTGTCCCCTCGCAGCGCCTCACTCAGGGAACCCACCGGGACTGTAGTGTGGTGCAGTGATTTCATGACGACCTCCTTGTCCCCTCGCAGCGCCTCGCACAGAGCATTGAACTCGACTGTGATCCGGCCAAGTGCCTTCATAATGACTTCCTTGTCCCCTCGCAGCGCCTTGCTCACATTCGCCCACACCACACGCCTTTTGTTCTCCAGCGCTTCGAGCAGGAACGCCTTGTCGCTGAGCCACACAGCGCTGTTTGCGCAATGGGACAGCAACAACCGCAACGCTGCGCTGTTCCTGCAGGCCTTTGTCCTCGACGTGCTGCCACATCGCCGCGTCCTGCTTCAACGCCGCAATGACGACGTCTGCGTCTGAACGCAGTGCGGCACTGGCACGCACAAAGGCTTTGTGATTGCACCTCACGAACTGCAGCATCACCTCCTTGTCGTTGTGCAGCGAGGGGGGCACCCAGTGTGGCAAGACAGCACTCTGCCCACGTTCGTCGTCGTCGTCGTTGTCGTCCCCTCCATCATCACGCTCACTCGTCTCGAGGGCGCGTGCCAGCACCGCCAGCACACACTCCCGCCGCTGCTGTGCCCACACTGGGATGTCGTCCATCTTCACAGCACCGCTGCGCAGCTGCGCCACAAACCGCGCCACACCACGCACCACCCCCACCCGGCATCCACCCGAGAAGACGGCGACGCTGCTGACGCGCTCCGCCCCGTCACACGCCACCCGCTGCCCGCCCACGCTCAGCTCCACATCCTCCCCGAAGCCGAAGGCCTCGCCACACCGACGCTTCATCGTAGATAGGGGTAATTACGATAATGCCACTTTTTTCTGGGGGTTTTTACGATAATACCACTTTTCAAAAAGTGGTATTATCGTAAGAAAAAAGTGGTAAAATCGTAAACCAAAAAAGTGGTACTGAAAAAGTGGTATTATCGTAAATGCCACCTAAACTATCCAGTACACAGGCCGCCCACCCAGGGGGGCCTTGGCCTGGCCCTCAGGCACAGGCCAAAAAAGTGGTACTGAAAAAGTGGTATTATCGTAAGAAAAAAGTGGTACTGAAAAAGTGGCATTATCGTAAATGCCACCTAAACTATCCAGTCCACACAGGCCCCTGACCCCCCCAGCCGGAGGCCAGGGGGTCCACAGGGACCCCCCCAAGCCAGGGCTCAGGGGGGGTCAGGGCCTTGGCCAGGCCACAGGGGCACAGGCCAAAAAAGTGGTACTGAAAAAGTGGTATTATCGTAAATGCCACTTAAACTATCCAGTACACACAGGCCCTCCCCCAGCTGGGGGCTAAAGGGCCTAAAGGGTCCTTGGGCTGACCCCCCCCGGGGGGGGGGGGGGGGTTTGCGATCGCAGGCAACCTGGTGCCGGAACCTGTCATAGACTCATGCTATTCGAGGGACCGGCGACTTGGCTCCGTGGTCAAATTTGTTTGAAAAGGCCTTGACCAAAGGCAAATGAAAGTTTTGCCCCCCCCCAAGGATCGCACCACTTCATCTCAGGACTTCCCACCCACACTCCCACACGTGATTCGCCCCCGCAGAACCAGACTACTGTTTCAGAACTGTACACCCCTCTCCACACGTCCACTGGCTCCCCCGCTGAATGCGACGAACAGTGCGACATACCAAACCTCCCCTTATAGAGTTTTAACGGCGCCGCGTTGTTGACGGTGGGGTAAACAGAGCCCAGGCGGGAATAGAAACAGTGGTGCCGGAGCAACAAAGTCTGCCTTCCGCTTTGTATGCCTTGCTTGGGGTGTCCCCTTTTCACCAGTCAACAGGCGTGCATGCCTCCGTCCTAGGTCACCAATGATCGTGCCTCAAGAAAGTGTACAGTTCCTTCCCAGTAGCCCTTCCGTTCTGCAAGTCCGAATCACGCAGTCCCTCGAATCCATGGTGCTTTCCAGAAAATTCAGAAACCCACCCACGGTCAAAGTTGAAAGGGGGCCGTGACCAGAGGCTATAAACGTTTAAAAGTCTTTCGCAAGCCGAAGTCGTACGACAGACCACAGGAATGACAGAAAACAGCAGACGGGTTTGACCCCGCTGCTGCTCCTCGACAGACCCGCAACCAGCGCCAGAGCCAACTGCAAGCGTGACATACATACCGTCGCGTCGAAAAGAGAAGTTCTGCACAACGACCCGTGTGGTCGAAGTGGCTAACCCTGTGAGACAGAATTGACGCTGGAAAATCCACCATTTTGTGGGCGTCAAGACTGGTGGTGTGGTGGCTGTCCTGTTTCATCTTGCACTCCTGAGAGCGCAATCTACAGGACAGGTAAGTTCCCCCCAACACTCGTATAACCCCCCCCCCCCCGGGCCCCCCCCCCGTTTGTCCCCCCCCCCCCCCCCCCGTAACTGTAGATTGCCCCCACTACATCCATTGTACACAGGCAGGCCACACAATCGGGGTGGCATCTATGATGTGACTGTTGAACCTGCAGCACGTTTCAGTAAGGTTGATAGGGAGGGGTGGGGAGGGGCTTTTGCTGGGGCGCTCCACCTGGCCCGTCTTGTTACTTAGGGAGAACTGGGGGGAACTTACCTGTCCTGTAGATTGCACTCTCAGGAGTGCAAGATGAAACAGGACAGCCACCACACCACCAGTCTTGACGCCCACAAAATGGTGGATTTTCCAGCGTCAATTCTGTCTCACAGGGTTAGCCACTTCGACCACACGGGTCGTTGTGCAGAACTTCTCTTTTCGACGCGACGGTATGTATGTCACGCTTGCAGTTGGCTCTGGCGCTGGTTGCGGGTCTGTCGAGGAGCAGCAGCGGGGTCAAACCCGTCTGCTGTTTTCTGTCATTCCTGTGGTCTGTCGTACGACTTCGGCTTGCGAAAGACTTTTAAACGTTTATAGCCTCTGGTCACGGCCCCCTTTCAACTTTGACCGTGGGTGGGTTTCTGAATTTTCTGGAAAGCACCATGGATTCGAGGGACTGCGTGATTCGGACTTGCAGAACGGAAGGGCTACTGGGAAGGAACTGTACACTTTCTTGAGGCACGATCATTGGTGACCTAGGACGGAGGCATGCACGCCTGTTGACTGGTGAAAAGGGGACACCCCAAGCAAGGCATACAAAGCGGAAGGCAGACTTTGTTGCTCCGGCACCACTGTTTCTATTCCCGCCTGGGCTCTGTTTACCCCACCGTCAACAACGCGGCGCCGTTAAAACTCTATAAGGGGAGGTTTGGTATGTCGCACTGTTCGTCGCATTCAGCGGGGGAGCCAGTGGACGTGTGGAGAGGGGTGTACAGTTCTGAAACAGTAGTCTGGTTCTGCGGGGGCGAATCACGTGTGGGAGTGTGGGTGGGAAGTCCTGAGATGAAGTGGTGCGATCCTTGGGGGGGGGCAAAACTTTCATTTGCCTTTGGTCAAGGCCTTTTCAAACAAATTTGACCACGGAGCCAAGTCGCCGGTCCCTCGAATAGCATGAGTCTATGACAGGTTCCGGCACCAGGTTGCCTGCGATCGCAAACCCCCCCCCCCCCCGGGGGGGGTCAGCCCAAGGACCCTTTAGGCCCTTTAGCCCCCAGCTGGGGGAGGGCCTGTGTGTACTGGATAGTTTAAGTGGCATTTACGATAATACCACTTTTTCAGTACCACTTTTTTGGCCTGTGCCCCTGTGGCCTGGCCAAGGCCCTGACCCCCCCTGAGCCCTGGCTTGGGGGGGTCCCTGTGGACCCCCTGGCCTCCGGCTGGGGGGGTCAGGGGCCTGTGTGGACTGGATAGTTTAGGTGGCATTTACGATAATGCCACTTTTTCAGTACCACTTTTTTCTTACGATAATACCACTTTTTCAGTACCACTTTTTTGGCCTGTGCCTGAGGGCCAGGCCAAGGCCCCCCTGGGTGGGCGGCCTGTGTACTGGATAGTTTAGGTGGCATTTACGATAATACCACTTTTTCAGTACCACTTTTTTGGTTTACGATTTTACCACTTTTTTCTTACGATAATACCACTTTTTTCTTACGATAATACCACTTTTTGAAAAGTGGTATTATCGTAAAAACCCCCAGAAAAAAGTGGCATTATCGTAATTACCCCTCGTAGATACCGTCGCGTCGGGTTCGATCTCTAGAGGCTCCTCACGGCCTGACAGCGTGTCGACAGCGTGCACCTCGATCCCACACAGGTGTGTCTCGGTCCGCCAGGAGGGTGTGTGTACCGCCAAGACACAGGCACAGACAACAATGCAGCAAAGCTACAAAGCTGCATGCCCACTCTTCGGTCAGGCCACCCCGTCATGATGGCGGGGAGGGGGGGCGGGGGGCCTCAATGAATCCGCTGACTTGCTGTGCCTCGCGGACGCAGTTCGTGGGGGCGGGGTGGTTGCTCTGGAATGCACGCTCCGGTAGGAGGATGGTGGACCCTACCCCTACCTTCTCCCGCGGTGTGCCAGAAGCTCTTGAAACGCAAGACATGGTTTTATGGCGTCCTCGACCCCAAGGCATTGCTGTTTTGGAGTTGTGCTAACAACGCAGGAAACTTTGCTATGCAGATCATGCAGGACACACCACACCCGCAGCAGGCGTGTGGGGTGTTCTCCAGGTCTAGGTGGCTGATGGAGTTGTGTAAGTCGGGTCCCACGATCCAGCTCAATGCCCAGTTGGCTCCGCCAAAGCAACAAAAAGTTTAAGACCCCCCCCCCCACCCTTTTGGGATAGGGGTAGAGTAGAGTCGTGGATGTGGTTCAGTTTTCTTCCCCAAGGGCTGACTTGGGTTCAGACAGAAGCTTCGAGACATCCCCACCCCCATGCCTGCGCCTTGGGCGGACCAACCACCCGCAACGGAAGCTGCGCTGGACAGGCCCCCCCCCCCCCCCCCCCACACGGAACGTTTCGACAAGGTCACCACCCAACCCCCCCTGATGCGCTCAGATTTTGTCAAATGAGCAGATCGACGCCGTATCTGCCCCTCGCGTCGGACGGCGCATATATGAAAGCATGCTGGACATGCTGCTTGAAGCTAGGCTTGTCCGCCTCCCGCCGCTGGACGTCGCTGTCGTGACCCGACGCTTCCCCACGCGCGGCCGCTCCGGCGGCTTTGCAAAACACGTCCCCAGATAGTCACGCTTCTCCGCCTCCTCAGCCCTGAGGGACGCCCTTTCGCGCGTCTCCCGTGTCTCTACGCTAGACAGCGCAGGCACAGGAGGCGTCGGCGAGATGAACCGCGGCGGTGGCCGCGGCTGGAAACGACTCCGCCCCGCCTTTTTCTGCTTCCTTTCAGGAGGCGGCGCGTGCGACCACTGCCGCAGCAGGTGTGCGATAGCCGCGCGGTTATGCTTCCGTGCCGTCGACATGGGGGAGTCCTGGTTGATGTTGCCGTACTGTGATGTCGGAGCTCCAGCGGACAGCAGGAGGTTCGCGGTGCCGACGTGCCCAGCCCGCGCCGCACAGTTCAGCGGTGTGTCGATGCCCAGGAGCGCGACGGGGGCACCGTGGCGCAGCAGCTCTTGCAGCACCTCGGTGTGGCCGTTCTGCGCGGCAAAGATGGCGGCAGCATGCAGGTGGCTCCCCCAAACCGCCTCCGCACCACGCTTGCTGCGCATCCCGCTGAACATCGCGCGGACGACGTCGAGGGAGCCGTTTGCCGCAGCCTTCCTCAACGCGGCTGCCCACCACGAGCTCCCAGGATGCACGTTCCCACACACCTGCCGCACCTTTTCAACATCGCCAAGCGCTGCGCTCTTGACAAGCACCGCCGCGTCGCTCGATGCCTTGATATGCGCCTTCTTCGGAGGGACAAATTCATCCACAATTGGGTTCGCCTTCTGCTTCATCATCTTCCCCTATGAGGGCCAGCGCGTGACGGGCAACCCGTGGGGTGTGAGGGGAGGTGGGGACACGAGGAGGGGGAAGGGGGGCAAGTGAATGGCAATATAATGTTATCCGCCTGCAGGTCCGGAGTCTGGAAGCGTCAAACTCATGCGGACGTATTTTTGGAACTGTTAGTAGAGAACGAGCAAATCAGCGAAGGAAACAAACTGGAAATGACAACTTCTCTCAGACAAGGGGCGCGATCACTTCCCGTTGGTGTTTTTTTTTCTATGTTGGTTAGCTATACTTATTTTCTTGAAACTTTTACTCACAGCCTTTCAGTTCCGCTGCATGCAACTGCGGGGCAGCTGCTTCATCCAGCGACCCCTGCACGTGCCACGGGTGTTGGTGGGGAGGGGTCAGGAAGAAGGGGCAAAAAAGGGTGTTTGGCGGTGTTAACAGCCACCCTTTGCAAAAGGCATCGGCTGGTGGGGAAAGGGGAGGTGGTGTGAGATGCTGAGTACGTACAGAGCAGCTGAGTCCACCCTGGGTATGCTGGCCGCACTACAGGCGGGATGTGTAGAGAGGCAAGTGCTCCTGCAGGGCGTGTTGGTGTGCTGAGAATTCTTGATAACCTGCCACAGTCATGTGCAACACACTCTCGGCTGTGCTGACCAGTCGGAAGTCGTGCTCACCTGCTAGCCGTGGTGTGACAGAGACAACGAGGTGGAAAGCAGGGGGCTTCGCTCAGAAATGCAGAAAAGTGAGAAAAGGCGAATCGTCTCACATAACTGTCTGTAGAGTTACACAGTTTGACACGCAGTGTCCAGTGTGGCACAGAGCGAAGGCCTCCAGTGCATCACTCTTCGCGGAGCGGTCTCTTGTGGGCTTCTGTATGATGATGCAGGTCCGCTATTCCAATGTCTTGGTATCAAGGTTTAAGAATGTGTAAATTCCTGCAGAACTTACAAGTTTTGCTTGTCACAACATTGGGGGGGGGGTTTGTTTGTTCCGCTAATCCAACATGATCAACACCATACACTGTTACACAGTGATGCCTTCACACGATCCAGCAAATGGCACTGCGCTAATCATTTGCCCCCCTCTTCTCGTCTCAGATGCACTGCACAGCCGGCTCCGAGGAGCAGGTCAGGAGGTGCTGTGCTGGGAGGCTAGAAAGCAAGCCGATACAAAGCAGGCAGGGTCCTGGGTCACTGCACACAGGTTGAAACGGAACACACAGCACGCACAGAGATAGAAGCGGAGCTAGGTTTGAAGACCCACCTCTCACAGGTGCTGAGTGCAACACCATTGCCCTCTAAGCACTGTGGCGCTCGGTGTGGCCTTCAAGCCCCACACACGCACTTCGCCTGATATATCTCCGGACACCAGACGTCCGCAGTGTGACCATGCGGCACAATAAACGGTGCGGCTGTGGTGGTCCAGCACGCTGACCGCTACCTCCCACGTTCCTGTGAGCCACACGCAGATTGTACCGTCACGAGAGCATGTTGCCACCCATGTCCCACAGACAGAGAATGCAATGTGAGAAATATTCCTGTGGCCGTGTGTAACATCCGCCACCACAGCAGCGGTGGTGGTGTCAAACACAGTGATGTGCCCGTATTCGTAACCCACTGCACACAGCGTCACACACCTCGACAGTATGACGCAGGATACCTTGCTGCCGTGCGAACTTGAGTAGACTGCGGGAGCCTTGACGTTGGGCCAGCGCGGGATGAGCTGGACAGCATCCCCGTCCTCAAGACCTGTGTCGGCAACGCGCTGCGCATCGTCCAGCTCCTCCTCGCACCCTTCGATGTGTGCTGCCACGCAGGCAGCCTCACAGATTGCGTTGATGGGACCCTCAAACAGCTCCTCCAGCGCATCCGCCTTCAGCCCCACCACAGTACCGCCTTCCGGAACTCCGACGACACAGCTGTCTCCGGTCCCGGCATGACGGACAGACACCTCCATGGTTCTGGCTATCCAGTCTTCCCTTTGCACGCTGACACCTGGAGGGGGCGGCGGTGTGTGCTGTGTGCGATGACGTGTATGGGACTCAAAGGCAGTGTCTCAAAGTCGTGGCCTGGAAGCCACGGAAGACGGCCGGCGGGTCGGGGTTGAGAGGTGCTTCCTTCGTGGGACGGGGTTGTGGCGGGTCGGGCAAGAGTCGTGTCCTGGACTGGTCAAAGCCGTCTCACGCCTGCACGTCGCCGCCTTGCCCCACCACCCTGAGCCCAAAGAACTGAAATACCAAGACCTACGGACGCCCCCGTCGTCCTTGGTCCTCCAGAGCGACCAACCTGCACGGAGGTCCGGGTTGGAGTAGCCCACCGCCCGCCTGAGGGGGTCAGCCCACCCAGTTGCCCTTTTCTTCTCAGAGTACTTCCTCCGGACTGGTGGGAGCGCTCGCCGCGCATGTAGGTCTCGTGAGGGAGGGGGGAGTGGGAGGATGAAATCACAAAAGGGATGGGAAAACATCGGTGTGCACGACCCACAGTGCCTTCCCAAAAGGGCGAAGGCTAACCAGATCACCCTCCGCACAGAGCCAATCATTCGGCACCGCACAGCCGGCTCCGAGGAGCAGGAGGTCAGGAGGTGCTGTGCTGGGAGGCTAGAAAGCAAGACGATACAAAGGAGGCAGGGTCCTGGGTCACTGCACTCAGGTTGAAACAGAACACACAGCACGCACAGAGACAGAAGCGGAGCTAGGTGTGAAGACCCACCTCCCACAGGTGCTGAGCGCAACTCCATTGCCCTCTAAGTCGATCTTCCCCAGACACTCACCAGTGCTGAGGCGGTGCAGTGTCGTGGAGCGCGAATACTCCACTGCAACAACATCACCTGGCTGTGACACAGCAAGTGAGTAGGTGTAGTTGCCCAGTTGCACAGTACGCAGGCAGCTGAGGGAGGTCGTGCACCACACCTTGAGTGACTTGTCGTCAGAGCACGACACCAGGTGCTGCTCGTCTCTGGTCAGGGCGATACCGGTAACCAAATCAGTGTGCTCATTCAGGGTGTGCGTGTGTGTCAGGGTGCTGATGTCCCACACACGGATGCTGTTGTCAGCTGACCCGCTGAAGATCCGCGTGTTCGACACAGCAATGCTGAGAACATCATCGCTGTGACCCTCAAGCACTGTGGCGCTCGGTGTGCCCTTCAAGTCCCACACACGCACTTCGCCTGATTCATCTCCGGACACCAGACGTCCGCAGTGTGACCATGCGGCACTAACATTGGCGGTGCTCTCGTGGTCCAGCACCCTCACCACTACCTCCCACGTTCCTGTGAGCCACACGCAGATTGTACCGTCAAGAGAGCATGTTGCCACCCATGTCCCACAGACAGAGAACGCGATGTGAGCAATGCTCTTGTTGCCGTGTGTAACATCCGCCACCACAGCAGCGGTGGTGGTGTCAAACACAGTGATGTGCCCGTTGTCGTAACCCACTGCACACAGCCTCCCACACCTCGACAGTGTGATGCGGTATACTTCGCTGCCGTGCGAACTTGAGTAGACTGCGGGAGCCTTGACGTTGGGCCAGCGCGGGATGAGCTGGACAGCATCCCCGTCCTCAAGACCTGTGTCGGCAACGCGCTGCGCATCGTCCAGCTCCTCCTCACACCCTTCGATGTGTGCTGCCACGCATGCAGCCTCACAGATTGCGTTGATGGAACCCTCAAACATCTCCTCCAGCGCATCCGCCTTCAACCCTACCACAGTACCGCCTTCCGGAACTCCGACGACACAGCTGTCTCCGGTCCCGGCATGACGGACAGACACCTCCATGGTTCTGGATATCCAGTCTTCCCTTTGCACGCTGACACCTGGAGGGGGCGGCGGTGTGTGCTGTGTGCGATGTGTGAATAGGAATCAAAGCCAGTGTGTCTCAAAGTCGTGGCCTGGAAGCCACGGAAGACGGCCGGGGGGTCGGGGTTGAGAAGTGCCTCCTGCGTGGGCTGGGGTTGTGGCGGGTCGGGCAAGAGTCGTGTCCTGGACTGGTCAAAGCCGTCTCACGCCTGCACGTCGCCGCCTTGCCCCACCACCCTGAGCCCAAAGAACTGAAATACCAAGACCTACGGACGCCCCCGTCGTCCTTGGTCCTCCACAGCGACCGCCCTGCACGGAGGTCCGGGTTGGAGTAGCCCACCGCCCGCCTGAGGGGGTCAGCCCACCCAGTTGCCCTTCTCTTCTCAGAGTACTTCCTCCGGACTGGTGGGAGCGCTCGCCGCGCATGTAGGTCTCGTGAGGGAGGGGGGAGTGGGAGGATGAAATCACAAAAGGGATGGGAAAACATCGGTGTGCACGACCCACAGTGCCTTCCCAAAAGGGCGAAGGCTAACCAGATCACCCTCCGCACAGAGCCAATCATTCGGCACCGCACAGCCGGCTCCGAGGAGCAGGAGGTCAGGAGGTGCTGTGCTGGGAGGCTAGAAAGCAAGACGATACAAAGGAGGCAGGGTCCTGGGTCACTGCACTCAGGTTGAAACAGAACACACAGCACGCACAGAGACAGAAGCGGAGCTAGGTGTGAAGACCCACCTCCCACAGGTGCTGAGCGCAACTCCATTGCCCTCTAAGTCGATCTTCCCCAGACACTCACCAGTGCTGAGGCGGTGCAGTGTCGTGGAGCGCGAATACTCCACTGCAACAACATCACCTGGCTGTGACACAGCAAGTGAGTAGGTGTAGTTGCCCAGTTGCACAGTACGCAGGCAGCTGAGGGAGGTCGTGCACCACACCTTGAGTGACTTGTCGTCAGAGCACGACACCAGGTGATGCTCGTCTCTGGTCAGGGCGATACCGGTAACCAAATCAGTGTGCTCATTCAGGGTGTGCGTGTGTGTCAGGGTGCTGATGTCCCACACACGGATGCTGTTGTCAGCTGACCCGCTGAAGATCCGCGTGTTCGACACAGCAATGCTGAGAACATCATCGCTGTGACCCTCAAGCACTGTGGCGCTCGGTGTGCCCTTCAAGTCCCACACACGCACTTCGCCTGATTCATCTCCGGACACCAGACGTCCGCAGTGTGACCATGCGGCAGTAACATTGGCGGTGCTCTCGTGGTCCAGCACCCTCACCACTACCTCCCACGTTCCTGTGAGCCACACGCAGATTGTACCGTCAAGAGAGCATGTTGCCACCCATGTCCCACAGACAGAGAACGCGATGTGAGCAATGCTCTTGTTGCCGTGTGTAACATCCGCCACCACAGCAGCGGTGGTGGTGTCAAACACAGTGATGTGCCCGTTGTCGTAACCCACTGCACACAGCCTCCCACACCTCGACAGTGTGATGCGGTATACTTCGCTGCCGTGCGAACTTGAGTAGACTGCGGGAGCCTTGACGTTGGGCCAGCGCGGGATGAGCTGGACAGCATCCCCGTCCTCAAGACCTGTGTCGGCAACGCGCTGCGCATCGTCCAGCTCCTCCTCACACCCTTCGATGTGTGCTGCCACGCATGCAGCCTCACAGATTGCGTTGATGGAACCCTCAAACATCTCCTCCAGCGCATCCGCCTTCAACCCTACCACAGTACCGCCTTCCGGAACTCCGACGACACAGCTGTCTCCGGTCCCGGCATGACGGACAGACACCTCCATGGTTCTGGATATCCAGTCTTCCCTTTGCACGCTGACACCTGGAGGGGGCGGCGGTGTGTGCTGTGTGCGATGTGTGAATAGGAATCAAAGCCAGTGTGTCTCAAAGTCGTGGCCTGGAAGCCACGGAAGACGGCCGGGGGGTCGGGGTTGAGAAGTGCCTCCTGCGTGGGCTGGGGTTGTGGCGGGTCGGGCAAGAGTCGTGTCCTGGACTGGTCAAAGCCGTCTCACGCCTGCACGTCGCCGCCTTGCCCCACCACCCTGAGCCCAAAGAACTGAAATACCAAGACCTACGGACGCCCCCGTCGTCCTTGGTCCTCCACAGCGACCGCCCTGCACGGAGGTCCGGGTTGGAGTAGCCCACCGCCCGCCTGAGGGGGTCAGCCCACCCAGTTGCCCTTCTCTTCTCAGAGTACTTCCTCCGGACTGGTGGGAGCGCTCGCCGCGCATGTAGGTCTCGTGAGGGAGGGGGGAGTGGGAGGATGAAATCACAAAAGGGATGGGAAAACATCGGTGTGCACGACCCACAGTGCCTTCCCAAAAGGGCGAAGGCTAACCAGATCACCCTCCGCACAGAGCCAATCATTCGGCACCGCACAGCCGGCTCCGAGGAGCAGGAGGTCAGGAGGTGCTGTGCTGGGAGGCTAGAAAGCAAGACGATACAAAGGAGGCAGGGTCCTGGGTCACTGCACTCAGGTTGAAACAGAAGCCACATCACGCACAGAGATAGAAGCGGAGCTCGGTGTGAAGACCCACCTCCCACAGGGGCTGAGCGCAACACCATCACCCTCTAAGTCGATCTCCTCCAGACACTCACCTGTGCTGAGGCGGTACAGTGTCGTGGAGCGCGAATTCTCCACTGCAACAACATCACCTGGCTGTGACACAGCAAGTGAGTAGGTATAGTTGCCCAGTTGCATCGTACGCAGGCAGCTGAGGGAGGTCGTGCACCACACCTTGAGTGACTTGTCGTCAGAGCACGACACCAGGTGCTGCTCGTCTCTGGTCAGGGCGATACCAGTAACCCGACTAGTGTGCTCCTCCAGGGTGTGTGCGTGGCTGACGGTGCTGATGTCCGGAAAAAGTCCCAGAAAGGTGGAGAAAACAAATCCCTGGAGTTTGGTTTGTGCGTGTGAAAGCAGCGAGATTTTGTCCTCCGAAGCGGTTCTTGCCTGTGCAGCGAAGACCTGCAAGCCTTCTGCAAAGGGACATGTGAGCTCGAAGGGAGGTATCGCCCATGAGGCGAAGTGTTCCCGAAGCGGGAACAGTCAAAATCGAGCACATCAAATAGCAGGACACTGGCGTTGGGGAACCCGGCGGAGAGAGAACTCCAGTCCGGGGTGGCGTCGCTGGGAAGAGGCGTGGCTGGAGACCTCACCCACGCACTCTCTCGCGGCCCTTTCTCGTTTTCTTTCAACACGGCCATCGCCTTCTGCACACGAACCCATCATCATGGCCATCACTCGCGGACACGGCTTCACAGCGTCTGAAGCAGCGGCACAATTGTGCATGCTGAAGAACCTCGCCGACAGTAGGCAGGTGGCTGCCCCAGGGGAGCGCGCACCTTGAGAGTCTGTCCCGGAGACGAGGGCAGTGGGTGCACTTCAACTCCAGTCCACATGTGCACCCACGTTGCGTCACTGGGCAGGTACACCGGAACTTCGGTTCTACCCTCGTCCAGCACGGGGGCTACCAGAACGTCACTTCCGAGGAGGAATTGAGCAGAAAGGCTGCGGACAGCCGGGTCCTGCCAGTAGTGCATGTGCATGTGCCGCACGAGCGGCCAGCCTTTGGCCTGAACCTCGTCGCGCATGATGCGAAGCTTGTACGGCCCAAGCGCCTTGTGCACGCGAGCAAACTTCCCGAAGTGCTGCGCCGTCTCGGCGTCGCTGAAGGCCAGTTGAGAGTCTGGTTGACACCCGGATGCGAGCGGTAGAGGGCATCAGCGAAGGACGACAGTTCGCACCATCTCATCAGCAGCTCCTTCGAGCGCACGTAGCGGAATGGCTTCTGGTCGATGCTCGTGTAGCCACCGATGTCGGAGTGCGTGAGCTGGTGGCCGGACACGCCGCCGCTGAACATCGCGTAAATCACAGTCTTGATCCCGTCGTGTGCATCCCACGTCGGCATCTGGTCCCCTGCCCAGAACATCGGTGTGCTTGACGGCGCATGGAGCCACGCAGACCTCATGAAGTACATCACATCGCCGGCCAGGGAGGCAGTTGCCGCTTTGTTGACAGCCGCCCACAGGTCCGGGTAGCGGTTGTGGAACCCGTCGGCCGTCATCCCAGCCGGAGGAGCGCCCTCCCAGGGTGTGTACTCTCCGAAATCGCACATGTAGCCCGACGCCCCTGCCTCCTCCAGCAGGTTGCGCGTGATGAGCCGCGCGTACCACTCTGCCGCCTGCGGGTTCGCCAGGTCCAGTTTGCCGAACTGGATGCTGCCTGACTGCGTCAGGATGGTGTGCCCCTTCGCGTCCTTCACGAGGTATCCACTTGCGTTCGCCTCTTTGAAGTAGTTGTGCCGCACCTGCGAGTCGCTGACCACCATCAGGTTCGGGTTCACGTAGACCAACGTCCGGATCCCCTGCCGCGCCCACGCTTGGGTCATCGTCTGCCAGTTCGGGTAGTGCGACTGGTCGACCTCCCAGTTGCAGATCAGCCGGACGCCCTCGGGAAGGTTCTGCACGCCGCACCAGTCCTGCATCCACACGCCTGCGATGGGGACGCCCTGCTGCAGGAGGTAGTCCACCCCGTGCGACACCACAGCCTCCCCGCCTTCGATCCCAACCACAGCGCCGCCCACCGTCCACTCGGGGACGGGCGGCATCCGCCCTGTGAACTCGGACACCTGCGTGACCACCTCCAGAGGGCTGCTCCCTGAGTACAGCCGCAGCGTGATAGAGGCTGCGGGTTGCGCGAAGGGGACGTCGATCGCCACTTGCCCGCGGCGGCTCAGGTCGAAGATGCTGACTTCGTCAGACTCGAGCAGAACGGCCGTGTGCGCTGTCGTGTAGTAGAGTGGCTTCGGGGCGTAGGTGGTCAGCGCGTTGCCGCCCTGCCCGCGGGCTTCCAGGTTGAGGACCTCTGTCAGGGGCTGCAGCCCGCGGCCCACGCCCTGCTCGGAGACGACAACGGGGATCCGCAGCCCCGTCATGTCCCAGTGCGAGTATTGCACGCCGAAGCCGTAGATCGCTTCGTCCGCAGGCGTCGCGTACAGCAACCGCACGGCGTTCGTGCTCGCGGCGCAACTGCCGCGCAGCTGGACAGCCACAGAGAAGTCGACGCGTGTTTTTGTCTTTTTCTCGAACGCCAGACTGTATCCCACGTCACACGCGCCGCCGGCCCCTTCGCAGCTGAGGCTGCCAGAGATGTTGACGCGTGTAGTGTCGTTTGTGACACCCTCGACAGTTTGAACTTCGCACAGCACTGAAACGTTGGTCTTCAGGTTGAACCCTCCGTTCAAGACAGGGTCTTTGTTGTGGGTAAAATCCGTGGCGACGACGAACGCCTTGCCGTCCCCTCGCGTCTTCCACACCTGTCGCCCTGCAGCGTCCGACACTGTGACAGCAAGGCTCTGAGAATCCAGCAAGACTGCTCCTCCACCGGCGAAACGGTAAACACCTGTCGACCCCGACCCCCCAGGCCCGCTGGCCGCTGCAATGGTCTGGTCCTTGCGCAGCTGCCATCGCGGCAAACGCCGCCGTCAGGCTGACGCGGAACATGTGCACACAGAAAGGTGGAGAAAACAAATCCCTGGAGTTTGGTTTGTGCGTGTGAAAGCAGCGAGATTTTGTCCTCCGAAGCGGTTCTTGCCTGTGCAGCGAAGACCTGCAAGCCTTCTGCAAAGGGACATGTGAGCTCGAAGGGAGGTATCGCCCATGAGGCGAAGTGTTCCCGAAGCGGGAACAGTCAAAATCGAGCACATCAAATAGCAGGACACTGGCGTTGGGGAACCCGGCGGAGAGAGAACTCCAGTCCGGGGTGGCGTCGCTGGGAAGAGGCGTGGCTGGAGACCTCACCCACGCACTCTCTCGCGGCCCTTTCTCGTTTGCTTTCAACACGGCCATCGCCTTCTGCACACGAACCCATCATCATGGCCATCACTCGCGGACACGGCTTCACAGCGTCTGAAGCAGCGGCACAATTGTGCCCTGCCAGTAGTGCATGTGCATGTGCCGCACGAGCGGCCAGCCTTTGGCCTGAACCTCGTCGCGCCCTGGAGTTTGGTTTGTGCCTTCCCAAAAGGGCGAAGGCTAACCAGATTACCCTCCGCACCGAGCCAATCATTTGCCCCCCTCTTGTCGTCTTATGCACTGCACAGCCGGCTCCGAGGAGCAGGAGGTCAGGAGGTGCTGTGCTGGGAGGCTAGAAAGCAAGACGATACAAAGGAGGCAGGGTCCTGGGTCACTGCACTCAGGTTGAAACAGAACACACAGCACGCACAGAGACAGAAGCGGAGCTAGGTGTGAAGACCCACCTCCCA
The DNA here is from genome assembly GCA_963210315.1 of Rhynchopus euleeides. Taxonomy (NCBI): domain Eukaryota; phylum Euglenozoa; class Diplonemea; order Diplonemida; family Diplonemidae; genus Rhynchopus; species Rhynchopus euleeides. Next base: position 1,826,253 of record OY723240.1, on the reverse strand, counting down.
CAGGGGCTGAGCGCAACACCATCACCCTCCATGTCGATCTCCCCCAGGCACTCACCAGTGCTGATGCGGTACAGTGTCGTGAAGCGCGAATTATCCACTGCAACAACATCACCTGGCTGTGACACAGCAAGTGAGAAGGGAAGGTAGTCCAGTTGCACAGTACGCAGGCAGCTGAGGGAGGTCGTGCACCACACCTTGAGTGACTTGTCGTCAGAGCACGACACCAGGTGCTGCTCGTCTTTGATCAGGGCGATACCAGTAACCCAATCAGTGTGCTCATTCAGGGTGTGCGTGTGTGTCAGGGTGCTGATGTCCCACACACGGATGCTGTTGTCAGCTGACCCACTGAAGATCCGCGTGTTCGACACAGCAATGCTGAGAACAGCATCGCTGTGACCCTCCAGCACTGTGGCGCTCGGTGTGCCCTTCAAGCCCCACACACGCACTCCGCCTGATTCATCTCCGGACACCAGACGTCCGCAGTGTGACCATGCGGCACTAACATTGACGGTGCTCTCGTGGTCCAGCACGCTCACCACTACCTCCCACGTTCCTGTGAGCCACACGCAGATTGTACCGTCAAGAGAGCATGTTGCCACCCATGTCCCACAGACAGAGAACGCGATGTGAGGAATATTCCTGTTGCCGTGTGTAACATCCGCCACCACAGCAGCGGTGGTGGTGTCAGACACCGTGATGTGCCCGTTGTAGTAACCCACTGCACACAGCCTCCCACACCTCGACAGTATGACGCAGGATATCTCGCTGCCGTGCAAACTTGAGTAGACTGCGGGAGCCTTGACGTTGGGCCAGCGCGGGATGAGCTGGACAGCATCCCCGTCCTCCAGACCTGTGTCGGCAACGCGCTGCGCATCGTCCAGCTCCTCCTCGCACCCTTCGATGTGTGCTGCCACGCATGCAGCCTCACAGATTGCGTTGATGGAACCCGCAAACAGCTCCTCCAGAGCATCCGCCTTCAGCCCCACCACAGTACCGCCTTCCGGAACTCCGACGACACAGCTGTCCCCGGTCCCGGCATGCCGAACCGATACCTCCATGTATTTGCCCCCTTGCCGCAACGCCTTCCACTCGCGAGTGTGACGGTGTGTGCTGTGTACTGTGCAGTGGTGGGGCTTGGGGTAGCCTCAAAGTGTTCCACCTGGGCATCCCTGGGTCCTGCAGTGCCCTATCCACATGAGGAAAAACACAGAGAGCCTGAAATCAGGGTAAAAGATAGGATTCCGGGCTGCGCGCCGAAAACCGGGGGTAATCGGGGGTCATTTTGCGGTCGTTTCCCCAAATGGAAGGGCTTTCCCTTCCCACAACACCCCACGCCACGCCACTCAACTGGGATGGGCAGGGTGGCTCCTCTGCGGGGGGGACTGACTTCGCCGCCGCTGCCAGGTCCGAGAGGGGCGCGCTCCTTTCTTGTCGTCAACGCGAAGGAGCCAGTTGAGGAAGGCGTTCTTGACAGCGTGGTGGTTGAAAGCATCGCAGGTTGCCCTGCTTGCAGACTTGGTTCTGGATAGGCACAGGCCGCAGAGGGGGTCTGGGGGGCGCAGCCCCCCAGCCGCCGGAGGCCACGGTAGCGAACAGCTGATTCTGCTGCATAGTCGCACGCCGCATGTAGTCAACGTGCACCTTGTGCTCAACAGGTCCGTCAGGCCAACGCCTGGGGCAGGTCTCCCCCGGCCTCCTCTGGCCAAAAAGTACCCTGGAATAGTACCCGGACAGAATCTCGGAAAAATCCCGGCGATAAAAAAAATGGGACCCCCGGTTTTTCGGGGCAAAATCTCAAAAACCGGGGCTCAGCCCCGTTTTTCATAACGGTATCTTGCTACAGTAAAGTATTAAACACTGGTCTGAAAGCGCCGCCAGCACAATGACAGGGATGTGGCACGGTGTGTGTGGCTCAGCGACACCTCGGCGACCGAGACTCTTGTTATCATTATCCTGAAACAAGAGAGGGAGGGGCGAAAGGGGGTCGCACTCCGCTCGCACCGTCTGGACCAGTGGACTGCTAGCGGTCATCCTCTCACCAGAACTCTAAACGAAACCCTGTGGGTGGTGCAAACCTGAAGAAAGGGGAAACGCCTAAGAAAGGGCATTCCTCAGTCGCAAGAACTACTCCCACACACCTTACTGCGTGGTGATGGTCTCGCAAGGGTGCTTGCACTGGACACAAGTTTCACGCATTGTGAGCACACCTCTCAAGGAAGAAGACTCTGCAGGGTACACACCGCCAGAATCACAGTGGTCTCCGCACAGATCACCCAAAACACATAAGGAAATCGCGATATCCCGCCCGCTCTGCTGCCCATTCGCGGGGCCCTGCGAGGCTAGAAGGGCAGGGCTTCCCTGAAGACAACACCCTGAGGCCTTCCTCAGGGGTGCAGAATTCACTCAGAAAAGTGAAAACTATCTGTGCCCCCGCTGGATCGTAAAGTGACAGAAAAAAACGCGAAAACAAACCCAGTGTTCTCCCGATTCGCCACTCCGGGAAAAATGTGATGGCGAATTTTGATCCGGAAAAAGGGGTGCTAAAAAAAATTCTCGCGCGCTTCGCGCGCGAGTGCGTCATGCAATGCACGCGTATATCCGCAACAACATTCGTTTTGATCGATACGCTCTGCAGTGTGCAGTGTGAGTGAACAACGAGGAAGTCGTACAGACTTCGTTGTGCAGGGATGGTAGTCTGCACGTACTCCGTCTTCACTCACGACCATGTCGCACTCCTGGTGGTGTGCCGTTTCCCACTTGCCATGGTATACCAAATGGTACATGCACACTCGAAAGGCGCACAGCACAGGGGGGGTCTGGGGGGCGGAGCCCCCCAGCCGCCGGAGGCCACGGTAGTGAACATCTGGCCTTCACTGTCGCGTTCTTGGACTCTTTGGATCAATCGCGGTTCGTTGTGGGGCAGGAACCAGAGACGCTCGTTGTTGGGAAGTTGTGCACGTCGATGAGTGAGAAAGCCGTCTAAAATCTGTGAAAAAACCCACCCCCAAAAAAATGGCGAAACTCGCCATCGGGTTTTCGGGGGGGAAAATACAAATGGCGACTTTCGCCCCCAAACTCGCCATCGGGAGAACACTGAACAAACCAAATTACTGCCGAAACTTGTGTTGTTGGAACACAGACCCCCCACTCTTTGTGTACACCACTCCCCCGGTCTGATGAAGTGGTGCGAGTAGGGCCGCACGATCCAGCTCAAGGCACAGAAATTATTTTCCCCAGCTGGCTACGCCGAACTCACAAGAGAAAAAGGTGAGACCCGCCCTCACAAAAACTGTAGAAAGTGGCACAGCTTTTGACACACAGCGTTGACACAGCGCAACTGGGGGTGACACCACCAGAGACCCCTCTGGGCTGGGCTGGGAACCACCACCACGCACACACCACCGTTATACGGAACCAACAAAACCACCGCTACCCCCCTCCCTCACTACTGCACTACACAGTAATAGGGGCGGCGCTTAACCCGCAGGCCGACCTGGGCCTCGATGACGGACCGCACGACAACTCCGAATGTGTTTGCAACGAAGATCCACCTGCCGCAGGGGCTGAGGGTTGCCCACGGCAGGACACCCAACCAGCGCTCCGATGCAATATCGATGTCACCGAGCGTCTCCCAGGTGTGCATATTCCACAGCCGCACGGTGCTGGTCCCGAGGCTGGCCGCGAGGTGCGTCCCACCAAGCGAGAGGCTCAGATGCCGCACGCCGGGTGCATCCAGAGCGGCAACCCACTTCATCTCCTCCATACACCACACGCGGATGTTCCCCTCCTTCGACGCTGACACAAGAGTGCGCCCGTCACGGCTCACTGCGATGCTCACGACTGCTCCCCTGTGCCCCACCAGCCGCTGGGACACGTCGCCACCCAGGGGCCTCACGCAGATGTCGCTGCTGCCTTCCTCCACCGCCACCACTGCAGTGCTGCTGAGGCACAGCCCCACCACATCCCCTTCGTAGCCCGTCAGGACGATATCTGGCTCCTTCCGACAGTGCTGCACGTCGCGGATGTGAACCTCACCGGTGTACCCAACAGCGAGGAAGCTGCCGCAGGGCGACCAGGCGACGGACAACACGGGGCAGGGGCAGCCCGTGAAGGTGCGGGTGTGGGTGGCGCCCGACACGGAGAAGACGCGGTAGCGGCCTGAGTTCCGGCCGCCCCCGGCTGTTACAGCAACCCAGGTGCCGCAGGGAGAAAAGGCGATGCGCGTGCTGCTGTCGGGGCACTTCGGCATATTGAGGGAGCGTGGGCAACCGGGTTGTGTTGTGTCGTAGAGAAGGGCACGCCCGTCGCTGTCTGCGACGGCGCAGAGCGACCCGCAGGGCGAAATGGCAACGCTCTCGATTGGCTGAAACCCGGGCGCATCGAAGGTGCAGGTCTCATCAACCGCGGCGGGTGTGGGGAGGTCCGCAACGTCGCGACGCGATGTCGTGATGTAAAGGGTGTCCCCATTCGCAATCGCTGTGCCTGAGATGCAGTCGCTGTCTTCGCCAACAGGCTCTGCAGCATCACGCAGGTAGAGATCGGCTTGCCTCCAGGCTTCCCTGCCATGCCGCGCCGTCGGGTCAGCGGTGGGGTCGGTGGTGGTGGTGTGGAGTGCGTCGAGTGCGGCGGCTTTCAGCGAGGCCACCGTGGTGTCGCACGACACCTCGAGGGTGCAGGTGACACCATAGTCGCGGTGGGTCACGGTTACCTCCATTGCCGAGGCGGGTCCGTGCGTGTGTTGGGGTGAGAGAGAGAGAGGGGGGGGGGTAGGGGGGGCCAAATGGGGGTGACAAACACGATTTTTCAAAAAACCGGCGCAGAGGCCCCAAAGCCCCCGTAAACCCTCCAAACCCCCCCAGATCGGTCCGGAAACCCATCGAACCCCACTTTTCCACCATTCCGGGCACCTCAGGTGCCCGAATTGGGGTACCTAAATTTTGTGCCACCGTTTGGTACCGTACAGTGCCACTGTGTGGGAGGTTGGAAAAGAAAATGCCCCAACACACCACATCTGAGGGTTGCAATGCATGTTGCTTGCCAACCACGTCATCCGGTGGGTGTCAGGCGCTATGTAGGTGGCATTAGCCAGGTCTTCGATGTGTTCTGGCTTGTATATATACCTCCCTGCCTGCGGCACAGGCACTGCCTTTGTCCCCCACACCAGCCACAGAGAGCGTATTGTACTCGGTCCACGGTTGCTGATTCATTGTGATGCGTTGTATCCTCGAGTGAACGTCACACACTAGTGGCACCACCACCCGCCATCCGAGAGCTGTATTGACTTTGCGCGCTTCCGTTGTATTCACCTCGCCACGCATATTGCACCGTTCAGTACCAGTGCTCTTGGGCCAGGCAAAGTAGACCGCAGCAACTACCAATTCTGGCACAATGGGTACCACGACAGCGCACTTCATGTGTTCCCGGAATGTACAGCTCGTGTTGCAACAGTCGTTGTCAACACATCCCGGTTGTGGAGCACTGCTGCACAGGAATCACACGACCATCTGGACTGTTCCGTACCTACAGGCAGCCTCCCGGTGCATGGTGGCAGGGAGGTATATATACAAGCCAGAACACATCGAAGACCTGGCTAATGCCACCTACATAGCGCCTGACACCCACCGGATGACGTGGTTGGCAAGCAACATGCATTGCAACCCTCAGATGTGGTGTGTTGGGGCATTTTCTTTTCCAACCTCCCACACAGTGGCACTGTACGGTACCAAACGGTGGCACAAAATTTAGGTACCCCAATTCGGGCACCTGAGGTGCCCGGAATGGTGGAAAAGTGGGGTTCGATGGGTTTCCGGACCGATCTGGGGGGGTTTGGAGGGTTTACGGGGGCTTTGGGGCCTCTGCGCCGGTTTTTTGAAAAATCGTGTTTGTCCACGTAAAAGGGTGGCATTTGACCCCCCCTAGGGGGGGGGGGGTTGAGACCTGCTGCTGTGTGGTTGAAGCCCAGTTCTTATTTCGGGGGAGCGGGGGGAGTGGTGCAACTCAGCAGGACGTGGCGGTCGGGAGTTTCAACTCATCAGCCACGAATCGGAACCGCGTCGTGAGGGGTGCTCCCGCCTCGGGGGCACCACAGCGCCGAAGCGTCAAGATGGGGCGCTGGGGTGTGTTGAGGGGGGGGTGGTGGTGGTGGTGGTGTTGGGTCGGGTCTCCCCGGTTCTGATGCCCCATTCCCCTCCCTCACTCCCCCCCCCCCCCCCCACACACACACACACACGTGAGTCTTTTGTTGTGGTAGGGTGTGGCACACCGAGAGCACATGATGATCTTCATATGATCCCCACTGACACACACCCACACATCATCACCACCATCACACATGCGAACCCCTCGTCACAGTGGAGACCCGCACCACGGGCATCTAGTTGCCCTGTTGATGCGAGCTTCGGCTGCAGATACAAACACCTTGCACCACCACTACCACCCAGCCCTGTTCCGGCTGCAGCCGGTGTGAAGTCCCCCAACCACCCACCCACCTACCCCAAGGCACAAATCCCTATAAAAGTACGAACGAAAGTAGCTTTCCTGAGGCCCGGCGAGGGTGTGGCCATCGATGATCAGCAGCTTTTCGGCGGTCGTTCTCACACAGAAAAAAAGAGTCTGGGGTAGCTGGTACATCCGAAAAAGGGGATTATTTGACGACGAACAAAGTACGAAATACGGGGGGCATCGGCTATACCAAGGTGCGTTCTTTGTTTGTACGAACGGTGCCTGCCAGTGCATGTGTGCAGGATACCAACGGTGCCCTGCTGTTCTGTACGCCACGCCATGCCGTGCCCAACAACTCGGCAGCCCAAACCACCCCACGCATACCGGACACCCCCCCCCCTCCACATTCCGTGCATGCCCCTCGTGGCGAGTGCCTGGCGCACCTCTCCCACGCTCCTGGGATACTCTGCGAACGGAATGAAGGGAAATGACACCCCCGACACTGCAGTGGGCACATGCAACACCCACGCTGGGGAGCACGGGGCTAAGGGCTAGACAAAGGAAGGAGGGGGGGGCGTGGGGGTGGGGCGGGCTATGCGGACGGGCTGCCTCACGCAAACCTCCGCAGGCACAGCTAAACCCAGGTCGGGTCGAGACACAGTCTCTGCCAAGCTGGGGGCTCAGCGCGCACCTGCAGCCGATGCCTGCTGCGCCACGCGGTCTGCGAAGACAAGCCGTGCCTTCTTGCGCACTGCGTCGAAGGACACCATGCCGATGCGTTGCCGGCCCTCCTTCGCCTCCCTCTTCTCTTCCTCTTTCTTCTGCTTCGCAAACTTGGCGTTCCGCTCCACAATGTCCAGGTTGTGCGTCAGCCCGCCCTGCAGGTCGATCTTGCGCTGGTCCTGCACATTGACCTCCTTCTTCTTGTAGCGCCGCTGCGTCAGCTGGTTCTTCTTCTTGTTCTTATCGCGCTTGTTCCGCGACCACGGCGCCATTGTTTGGTGGAAGGTATAAACGGGTCGAGCCGGACACCCTTGCGACCGCGGATGCTGATGTGTAGAGAGGTTCGGCAGGCGATGCCTTGCTTCTGGGGGGGGGGGGTTTGCGAGTGTTTCGTATGATTTGAGTTCTTGCTGGGAGCAGTGCAGTCACAGCTCCAGCACGAGCAGCTGCACGATCCCTTTGGGGGGCCATTCGCTCGGAAGTGCAGAACAGTGTGAGGAAAGGCTAGCCGCCTCACAACACTGGCTGCAAAGTGGCGCAGTTTGGCACGCAGTGTTGACACAGAGCGAAGGCCCTCTTTAGGTTTTTACTACGGCTGGTTGCGACACGCGTATATCTCTGTATTACCCACAGAACACAAGCGCATCTCCCTGAGCCGCTCGCAGCAAAGAGTCTTGTCGCGGCGGTGAGGAGACGAAGGGTAGGCACGCCATTGCAGGGAAACTTGCGAGGAAATGGAATTGATGACGCATTTGCGACGCGAAAACAAGCTCAAAACACTGAAATTCCATCGAAAACGGGCTCAAACATGCAAAATAGGGACATCCCCGGAAAAAAAATTGAAAAGGTACCCCCTGCAGGCGCCGGGCTATCGCCCACAAAAAGGCACCGGGAAGGCGGAATTGAACCGCTGCGGGTCACCCCGCCTACAGATTTGAAGTCTGCAACCAACACCAGTTGATTTCATCCCGGCAATAGCATCCTCCAAAGCCATGTCAGCGCTCCACCCACACACCCACCCTCCAACCTGCACCCATCCGACAAACCAGATCAGACACGACACAGGCGTCAGGTTCTCTGTGCAGACAAGCAATGGTGAGATGCAGGTGTCCAAGGGCTGGGGGCGTTGGGCGGGGGGCTGGGATGGGTGTGGGGTGGGTTGGGTGCAGCTCTGTGTCTGTCGGTCGTGTTACAACTTTCGCTGTTGTGATGTGTGCTTCTGCGTTGGCGCCCGTTGCGGGCGGGACACGCAGCGCCATCTGTGCCTCGGATGGCCCTGCCACCAGGCTCGCTTCGGTGCGCTGCACGGCGCGAACCCGCACAGCCGCAAGGCTGCCACGAGGCTCGGCCTGCAGCACACGCTGCAGAGCAGGTGGGGGCAAGCAAGGATTCTATGGAGGAGGTTGGGTGTGGACGGTGTGGACGCGGCAGCTCGGTCATAAGCCTGTGGGCTGCAAAAGCAAAGATGTCAAGACGGCGTCAAGGATACGACAATGTGTCGGACACCAAGGCCAACGGGGAGGGGGCACAGGCACGGCACGCAGAGAGCGTGGGCCTTGCTCATAGCAGGAAAGGGGAGAGGTGGTTTCTGCAGCACCAGCACCGCCAACACGCAGGGTGTGGAGAAGGCGGCTGTGTGTGCAACACATTGAGTTGTGTGTTGATTGAAATGTGGCTGACCCACACACAGATACAATGACACAGACAACCACACACACAAGACACAAGATACAAGGCACAATACCAATGTCAATGGCACGGAAACAACATTTGTGTAGAACTAAGAAGCAGGATGAAGAAGGAAGAGGGAGCCGGATGCATCAGCTCACACGGAACACGGATCTGGGAACTCACATGGAGCCCGCCTAGTTCGGGCCTGTGCCTTCAGGTACGGGGGTAGGGACAGGCGGGGTGGGTGGCTGTGTCGTCACACACTCGCCGCACGACGCCACGCTGCCCGTCTCCCCGCCCGTCACCGACCCAGCCCCAGCAGGGCACCAGTTCGAGGCACACGACCCGCCCTCACCGCCCGGAATGCCCTCCCACATGCACTCTGCCTGGGCAGCGCAGCCCGTGCGGTCCGCGATCGCCGTGCAGTCCGTCGCCCCGCGCCGCACAAACACCGCGACGTGCTGCAGCGGCTGCCCCAGCGCAGGGGTCACCAGCACCGTCCCTGCCGGCACAAGCTTCCGGAAGGCGACCATGCTGTGGTCGTTCCCCAGCATGAAGGTCTTGAAGGTGGGGGCGCACACCCCGGCGCTCCACCCCGCCGCAGGCAGGAGCGTCGGCAGCTGCCCGTTTGTCGCAGACGAGCACGGGGGGCAGTGGTACGTCGCCACCACCACCTCGCACGGCGCCCCCGTGCAGCTCTCCGGGCACTCCACACGCAGCTTGCTCCCCCTCTCGATCGCCTCCCCGTCCGTGGGGAAGAAGGCCTTCGTCTTCGGGCGCTGCAGCACACCCGGCAGGTTTGTCACCGACGTCTCCTGCCCCTCCCCCAGCGGCCACCCGCCCATCCCCTCCTCGACAGCCTCCCCGGCACCCCAGTCGACAAGCGTCGTCTCGCCCCCACCGCCCTCCCCGCCCTCGGGCTCCGGCTCCATCACACCGACGTCGATCTCCTCCTCCACACATGTCGGTGCAGGGGTGCTGCCGGGTGTCGGCGGTGTGGGTGGTGTCGGTGGCGGCACACCGCCCTCGGGGCTCGGCGTCATCCCGGGTGTCGGCGGTGTCGGGGGTGTGGGTGGCGACGGCGGCGGCACACCACCCTCGGGGCTGGGGGTGCGGCCAGGCGTCGGCGGTGTCGGCGGGGTGGGTGGCGTCGGCGGCGGCGGCACACCACCCTCAGGGCTGGGGGTGCGGCCAGGCGTGGGGGGTGTCGGAGGTGTGGGCGGAGTCGGCGGCGGCGGCACACCACCCTCGGGGCTCGGGGTCCTTGCCGGCACAGCCGTCATCGGCGGCGTCGGCGGGGTGGGAGGGGTCGGAGGCGAAGGCGGCATCGTCGGCGGCGTCGGGGTGCGCACCGGAGGTGTGGGGGTGCGCGGGGGTGCCGGCACCGCCGTCGGGGTCGGGGTGGTGCGCACGCGACACACCTTCACGTGGAGGGCGAAGTAGAGGCACGACGGGGCAGACCCGCGGAACTTGAACTTGTGCATCCCCTCCACCGCCGTCTTGTACGGGAAGTGCTCCGGCTTCGCCGTGTACCGCCCGTACGACCGCTTCGGCAGCTTGCTGCGGCCGATCCACATTGCCGCCTCCTCCATCTCCCACCCAGAAGCGATGTCGATCGTCAGGTCCACCGTGGCCCTGTCCACCACAAGCTCCACCTCCCCGGTCTTCCACCCGCTCCCGCTGCAGTGCTTCGCGTTGCCCCACATGTCGAGCACCTCCGTCCCCTTCGACACGGAGTTGGACCACCCGACCACGGCCCCGCCCCCCACGGCAGGCCGCTCGCAGTTCCGCATCCCGCGGAAGCAGTGCGCCTTCTCCCCGCGCACCCACGCCTCCACGCACTCCCCCTCCTCAGGCAGCGGGCCAGGCGCGGGGACGTACCCACCCCCGTACCCACCGCCGTACTTGCCCCCGTATTTGCTGCCACCGTAGCCGCCGCCATAACCACCGCCGTACTTACCACCACCACCGTAGCCACCCCCGTACTTGCCGCCACCGTACCTACCGCCGTACTTGCTGCCGTACCTGCTCCCCCCGTACTTCTTGCGGTAGTACGACCCGCGGCTCCCGTACCGCGACCGCGACCGCGAGTAGTGCGCGTCTGCACACGACACCACCGCCATCAGCAGCAGCGCTGCTGTGCACCCACGCATCCTTCCACCCACTGCTTGGTGCTGTGTCTTGTGTCTTGTCTCTGTGTCTGTAGCTTCTGCAACCTGCAAGTGGTGTGGCTGTGGCGTGTCAGTTCCCACCCGTGATTGCTGTTTGAGCTGCTGTACTGCCCACATCCCGTCTTCGTCTTCAAACTGTCCCCACCCTGCAAGCCTTCGCCCGGGTGTAGGAAATGGAATCCCGGGCGCATTTTATGACGCATTTGCGACGCGAAAACAAGCTCAAAACACAGAAATTCCATCAACAACGGGCTCAAACATGCAAAATAGGGACATCCCCGGAAAAAAAATTGAAAAGGTACCCCCTGCAGGCGCCGGGCTATCGCCCACAAAAAGGCACCGGGAAGGCGGAATTGAACCGCTGCGGGTCACCCCGCCTACAGATTTGAAGTCTGCAACCAACACCAGTTGATTTCATCCCGGCAATAGTATCCTCCAAAGTGATCTGAACGCTGTGCCTCTCTCACCTCACCTCAACACAACAGCAACACCAAACCGAGGCAAGGGGCGGGGGTGGGGCGGGGGTGGGGTACCGAGGCAAGGGGCGGGGGTGGGGCGGGGGCGGGGTGGCATCCTGCGGAATCCTCCAGTCAGCCAGCAAGGCAAAGCGTCCGGGGGAGAGTGCACTCAGCGGGGAGCGAGGTCACTGGCCTGATGAAGGCGCTGTGTGGAGGCTCCCCTCTCACCTGACCCGGCAAGGCAAGATGTCAGACGGGCATTTTGTGTTGGTGCGCTGGGCGTTGTTCTTCTTCCCCACCTCGTGTGTGCACGGTGGCATGAGAGAGAGGGGATGCAGAGGCAGAGGGGCGGGTGGCAGGCGTGGCAACATACACTGCGAGGTGCAGCCTCTGCGGCTGGTGTGAAGTCGGGTGACACCCGATATTCGGGCACGGCACCATGTGATTTTCACATCTCAAAGCGTGCAGAAGCGGGTGTGGCACACACGCGAGCCAGGTGTGCACCAGACCCTCTTCTAGAGGCTCCGTCAGCTCCAGCCTCAGAGGCTGCACCTCAGTGCAATGCAAATAGGGGGTGCCACCAAGGACGCCGTGCTCTGCACCCCGTGAAGACCCCAAAGGGCTCTTTGGGTGTATATGCTATGTGAGGGGTGGGCACGGGGCACGACGTAACTATCACCTGACATGGAGCGGTCAGAGAAAGCGTCCAGCGAAGCGACACCGACATAGAGTCGAGCAACAGTCGGGCGGTGCGGACAGTTGATTGAACTTCGCATTCATGGTGGCTCCCACTTCCGTGGAGTTCTGCGGCAATCCCCAAACTGCACTACGGGAGCTTTTTCCTGCACTCCTGGCAGTCCTGGAGATGTCTGCACTTAGTGCAGAAAAACGGCACTGGAGTGCAAAAAAGTGCTCCAGGAGTACGTGCAAGAAAGTGCCGGGGATGCAAGAAAGTATTTCTTGGGGGTATATTTTTGAAGGGGTGCCTTCGATGTTTGAGGTGACCCAACTAGCCCAGGGTGCGATGCAGCAAACAGACGTCCTGAGGATGGCGCGAGCGAGAGAGGAACCCATTCGGTACATGACTCCAGGGAATGGAGATGTGACAACGCAAGGAGGTGTCGTCACATGTCGCAACAGGCCGCAGCAAAGAAGGCTGTCAAGAAGCCGGCTGCTAAGGCAGCCAGCCCAATCCCCCTAGCAAAGAGGCGCCTTGTTGGAGACCCCCCGCAGCGCCGAGCGCCACGAACAGTGCGGTGGCAACCCTCCTCGACTTCCTGATGCCACAGGCCTAGAAGTCACGTACAGTCCATTCCGCCAGCACAGCAACCAGCCTGGTGCCCAGTGCGTGGTTTGTTGATCAGAATTGTTGTTGTTCATGTTCCTTGTGCTCAGAGCCCGTAGAAGAAAATGAACAGAACCGCTGATCTTGCCCCAAGCAGCCTTGGAACAGATACAGGTCAGCGAGCAGTGCCAGTTTTGGCCTCAGACGGTCACTCCTGAACACGCCAGGTTCGTAATACCTTTGCACCCACAGATAACTTCTGGGTCAGAGTCAGTCGGAGTCAGTCAGTACAATAGCCCCCAGACAACTTTTCGATCAGAGTCAATCAGAGTCAGTCAGTCAATTTGACCGAGTCACTGAGAGCTATGCCACACGCCAACATGATCCACGTGATCAGCCGAGGCGAATGGTGGCTGTGTTGCTCACCTGTGTCAGTTTTGTTGACTGGTGTACTGCAGTACGCGGGTCGGCGGGCCGTGGCTTGGCGGTGGTCGTCCCGCTCCACGTCGGGGGCAATCCTAGGCCCCCTTCCCCAACATGCTGCTGATTTTGATGATTTACGTGGTATTGTGTGAGCTAGATGGGTTCTGTCAGGACGGTGTATGTTGCCGGGGGGCGTGGGGCTGCCATGGAGTTGCACGGAGTGTATCCCTCTCATGCATATCCCCTGTCATAAGAGCGTTCCTCCTCCTTCAGCAGCCCCTTTTCCTCGTTTCTGACGGTGCGAACACCCTGAAACGCTACAACTCAGGGCTACCCACGGGGGAGGAGGAAAAAAACATACTACGCCAGTTACGGGGGGGGGGGGGGGGGGGGACAAACCAGGCCTGTCGCTAACTTTTCGATTTTGGAGATTTGGTGGGTTGACGCTCCTGTTTTGGGGGGGGATCAGGGGGGAAAACACTAGGGGTCAATTTTTCTCGCGCGCGCTTCGCGCGCGCTCGTGTTGTTGCCAAATTTTCCCATCGGTGGACCACTAGGTGGGCACGGTGTGAGGCGCTGGGTTCCTTCCGTGGTTCCTCTCCCGCTCGCGCCGTCGGGTGCCGGAGGAAACCAAAAAATGGCTTTCGGGACCATGATTTCGACGCTGCCCCCTGATATGCCACGGCCGTCAAAGCGCAAGGACTTGGTTACTAGACGGGCACGCGAGATAGGGGGGCTGGGGGGCAGAGCCCCCCAGCCGCCGGAGGCCACGGTAGTGAACATCTGTTCATTGTGGGCGTACAGATTCTGTGTGAGTTGGCTGTGTCCCCCTGAGGCGACTGGAGTGGTTGGATTCCCTGACCCGGTGGGAATCGAATGACTTGAGTACGAGACACACGCCACAGGGGGGTCTGGGGGGCGGAGCCCCCCAGCCGCCGGAGGCCACGGTAGTGATCATCTGTTCCTGCAAAACCATACTCTCTTCGACGTCGACCCAGTGAAAGTGGGTTGACGCTTGGTCGACGCTTGGTGAGCGTCGACCCAGTGTAACCGGGTCAACGCTAGGTTAGCGTCGACCCAGTGTAATAAATGGGTTGACGCTTGGTCCAGGCTTGAATGGCAACCCAGTTCCACTGGGTCGACGCTCCAAGCCTCGACCAAGCGTCAACCCAGTCCACTGGGTCGACGCTGGGTCGACGCTTTTTTATGGGGGGGGAAACCCAAAATCACTGGGTCGACGGTCGACGCTTAGCGACATGCCTGGGGACAAACGGGGGGGGGCCCGGGGGGGGGGGGGGTTATACGAGTGTTGGGGGGAACTTACCTGTCCTGTAGATTGCACTCTCAGGAGTGCAAGATGAAACAGGACAGCCACCACACCACCAGTCTTGACGCCCACAAAATGGTGGATTTTCCAGCGTCAATTCTGTCTCACAGGGTTAGCCACTTCGACCACACGGGTCGTTGTGCAGAACTTCTCTTTTCGACGCGACGGTATGTATGTCACGCTTGCAGTTGGCTCTGGCGCTGGTTGCGGGTCTGTCGAGGAGCAGCAGCGGGGTCAAACCCGTCTTGGGGTAATCAGGCTGGGGAAAAAAACAACAAATCACAACAAATCACACCCGATCGTATTGCAATTTGGGTTAGCGTGCTGGCATCGCAGCCTGGCCCCGAAGGACCATACCGTGAGGAACCGGGCCCGCTATCCTACTCTTGCTCTACGTGACACCACACGGTTTCGCTCTCCTCCTCGTTGCGCTGTAAAGGAGGGGGGACACACACACACTGGAAGCCGGAGATTGCGCCTGCTGATACTGAGGCGCAATCTTCGCGACGACGCGTTGAAAAGAGCGCGGAATAGCCGCCGAACGAAAGATGGTGGGAGAGGGGATGCAGCGGGTGCGCTTCGGAACCGCACGCAACACCCGCTTCTGGAGGAAACGTGAACGAGAAGGACGGACAGCACGTGTCTTGCGCTCCAAGAAGCGCAAGGCTTGTGAGGCCCGTGGGAAAGGGGAAGGCACGCCTGATCTAGCTGTGCTGATGATCGTGCGGGAGGAAGGAAAACCTGCTCTGTTGTTATGAAACGAGCATCGCTCCAGGGCAGATTCGTCTGCCTCCCGCATGTGCGCTACACGTTTCTGCGCGCGGGGAACCGAGGACTCAGAAGGGGAGGAAGGGGAGAAAGGAAGTCGACGCCCCACGCAAGGGCTCGGCGACGTGCACTCGTGGGAGAGCGTGTCGCTCCCCTGGTGAGACGGCGTTTCTGCCTGCCAGTCGGGAAGAGAGGGGGTTGCAGGGTCTAAAGGCACTAGGGGCTCCTGACATGGAGAGGGTGGTGGGGGTGACACAGTGTCTGATGGGGGACTAAGCCGAGTGTCGACGGGCTGAAAGCCCGGCGAGTCATCCACAACAAGGGAAGGTGCAGGCGAGAGAGGAAGGGGGGAAGCAAGTTCTGATGGGGGCATGATACTATCCTCGTCAGGCCGAAGGCTTGACGCTGAAATCGGTGAACCAGGGGACACGGGGGGTTGAGGTTCTACTCTTCTCTTGTTAAAGGAGCGTTGCCCCAGGGCAGATGCGCCTGTCTCCTGTATGGGTGCTACCCGCTTCTGCGCGCGGGGTACCGAGGACTCAGAGGGGAGAGAGGGAGAGAAAGGAAGGCGGCGCCCCACGTAAGGGCTCGGAGATCTCCGTTGCGTGGCGCTCTCTGGGAGGGGCGGCGAGCCCGTCTGCGGGGTCTGTAGCCCGTCCAGCAGGTCTGTGTGCAGCACGAGCTCCGGAGCCGGAGAGGGCGCCGGAAGCGGTGCTGTGTCTGCTGGTGGAGCGAGACGAGCATCATCAGGCTGGGAGCCCGACGATTCATCCGCATCAAGCGTAACGTGCTCCGCATCCATCTGACGTGGGGTGGGGGAAGCAGGGGTATTCATTCGAGGGGAAGGCGAGAAAAGAAAACCAGGAAATTCGCGTGGGGTCAGCGCAGATGACTCCGCAGAAGAACCCAACTCGCCCTCACTGGGCTGATCGTCGGGGCAGTGAAGAGCCAAATGCTCAATCACGCCCGGCCAAAGAAGAAGAAGAGACGCACACATGTCCCACTCTGGCTGTCGCACACACACTATCCCAGCCCCCCAGAGGGACGGGCCCTCGTCAGAGTGATCTAAACAAATGGCGGTGCGTTTCACGGCATCCTGCCCCATCGAGTCCTCGTACACCCGATCACAACAGATCACAACAAATCACAAGGCAAATGTTGTGATTTGTTGTGATTTTTTGCGATTTGTTGCGGCCAGTTGTGATTTGTTGTGACTAGGTGTGACGTGGTGTGATTTGTTGTGACCAGTTGTGACGACTTGTGACCCTTTTGTGATGAGTTGTGATGAGGTGTGATCTGTTGTGATCTGTTGTGATCGCGATCCAAAATTTTAAATTTTTGAAATTTTGGATCGCGATCACAACAGATCACAACAGATCACAACAGATCACACCTCATCACAACTCATCACAACTCATCACAAAAGGGTCACAAGTCGTCACAACTGGTCGCAACAAATCACAACTGGCCACAACAAATCGCAACAAATCACAACAAATCACAACAAATCGTCAGCTGATTGAGGGTGTGATATGAGGGTTCTATCCAACAAGGATATCAAGGCGGCACTTTCAAAGTCCTGCCAAGGACAGCGCCACGTGGGTGTGTGCTTCTGATATATGTTATGTCATCATGTGAACCCTCCCCAGCGTGTGCCAACATCCCTGACACGCTCACGAAAAGCATGACACGGAGAAAACAGGTGCCGAAACAACCTGCCGAGCACACGGGTGGTGCCACGTTGATCCACGCAGCGATCTCCCATGACAGGAAGCCTTGTCGCCACGGCAGAGTCGCCGCAGACTGTGGGAGAGGTGTCGCCAGTCACCTTGAGGTTGCAGTGTGTCATCAGGCTAAGACCCGTGCCCTCTTCACCTCCCCTGTTAGGTTGCTCCCATATCGTTGCCTGCTTTGGGGCCTGAAGGACATAGGGGTCCAGCAGGCACTTGAGCATCGCAACAAATCACAACATTTGGCGTTGTGATTTGTTGTGATCGGGTGTATAGCGTATCAGTTCTCGTGCGTCGTCTTTCGTAGACGTTCTGTACGATGCGGATCCGCTAATCCAACATAGCAAACGATCGGGTGTGATTCGTTGTGATTTGTTGTTTTTCCCCCCAGCCTGATTACCCCACGTCTGCTGTTTTCTGTCATTCCTGTGGTCTGTCGTACGACTTCGGCTTGCGAAAGACTTTTAAACGTTTATAGCCTCTGGTCACGGCCCCCTTTCAACTTTGACCGTGGGTGGGTTTCTGAATTTTCTGGAAAGCACCATGGATTCGAGGGACTGCGTGATTCGGACTTGCAGAACGGAAGGGCTACTGGGAAGGAACTGTACACTTTCTTGAGGCACGATCATTGGTGACCTAGGACGGAGGCATGCACGCCTGTTGACTGGTGAAAAGGGGACACCCCAAGCAAGGCATACAAAGCGGAAGGCAGACTTTGTTGCTCCGGCACCACTGTTTCTATTCCCGCCTGGGCTCTGTTTACCCCACCGTCAACAACGCGGCGCCGTTAAAACTCTATAAGGGGAGGTTTGGTATGTCGCACTGTTCGTCGCATTCAGCGGGGGAGCCAGTGGACGTGTGGAGAGGGGTGTACAGTTCTGAAACAGTAGTCTGGTTCTGCGGGGGCGAATCACGTGTGGGAGTGTGGGTGGGAAGTCCTGAGATGAAGTGGTGCGATCCTTGGGGGGGGGCAAAACTTTCATTTGCCTTTGGTCAAGGCCTTTTCAAACAAATTTGACCACGGAGCCAAGTCGCCGGTCCCTCGAATAGCATGAGTCTATGACAGGTTCCGGCACCAGGTTGCCTGCGATCGCAAACCCCCCCCCCCCCCCGGGGGGGGTCAGCCCAAGGACCCTTTAGGCCCTTTAGCCCCCAGCTGGGGGAGGGCCTGTGTGTACTGGATAGTTTAAGTGGCATTTACGATAATACCACTTTTTCAGTACCACTTTTTTGGCCTGTGCCCCTGTGGCCTGGCCAAGGCCCTGACCCCCCCTGAGCCCTGGCTTGGGGGGGTCCCTGTGGACCCCCTGGCCTCCGGCTGGGGGGGGGCCTGTGTGGACTGGATAGTTTAGGTGGCATTTACGATAATGCCACTTTTTCAGTACCACTTTTTTCTTACGATAATACCACTTTTTCAGTACCACTTTTTTGGCCTGTGCCTGAGGGCCAGGCCAAGGCCCCCCTGGGTGGGCGGCCTGTGTACTGGATAGTTTAGGTGGCATTTACGATAATACCACTTTTTCAGTACCACTTTTTTGGTTTACGATTTTACCACTTTTTTCTTACGATAATACCACTTTTTTCTTACGATAATACCACTTTTTGAAAAGTGGTATTATCGTAAAAACCCCCAGAAAAAAGTGGCATTATCGTAATTACCCCTAATATATATTATTAGCGTTAAATACTGCGGCCTTAATTTACGACCAGGGGTCAGGACCCCGAGTGGGTGTATTTCACGAGCGAAGCGAGTGAAATACACCCAAACGAGGGGTCCTGACCCCTGGGAGTAGATTAACCCGCAGTATTTAAATCCAATACTTGGGGTGTTCAGGGGGTCGGGCAACTTTCGGTATCCTCCAAAATTCCTTGGACATATTTTTGCTAAAAAAAATTTCACAAAATTCATACATCATAGTCTGGCAGAGTCTGCCAGACTTTTGGTCGGGGACCTCGATTTTTGACTTTTTCTTGACTTTTTTTTGACTTTTTCTTGACTTTTTAAAAAAGTCTGCCAGACTCGAAAAAGTCAAGGAAAAGTCAAGAAAAAGTCAAAAAAAGTCAACAGCTCAAAAAAAGTCAAGAAAAAGCCAAAGAAAAGTCAACAAAAGTCCACAAAAGTCTACAAAAGTCCAAGAAAAGTCCACAAAAGTCAGCCCAGTCAGCCAGTGATTCTGGCCTGACCGGGGTCAGGTTGCGCGGATGCGTGTTTACGGGTCTCTTCTGAGGCGCCCCTGTCGGGCATTCCGCGTGGAGGTCAGTAGTTCCCTCTCTTGCGCGCCCCGCTCGGCTTGCCCCCGTGAAAACCCCGCGATGTAGTAGTCCGCGCCGCCTTACGGGAACAGCGGCTCTCCGCCTTTCATGTCTCGTTGGAAGCTCCGTTTCCGGTGCTCGGGATGCCCTTCTCGGCACCCTTTTTGTGCCATGGGAATGGCATGCTTGCGTTTTGTTGACGTAAGCTACCAGTCTCTGTGCGGAAGGCGAGGGCAGCAGAGTACCCCAGCGTCGCCCAGAACGTGACAGTCAGAAGCAAAAAAACAACATCGCATCTAGGGAGGGTGTCCTAAATTTAGGAAATTTTTGAAAAATTTGGAAAAATTTGGGGGATTTTTTGAAAAAATGGCAAAAAAAAGGGTGTGGGGAGTTGGGTCCAGTTTAGCAAAGTCCGTGTATTTGGACGCGGCCCCTCAGATAAGGAAGCCGCGTCTCAGGTGCAGTATGTGGGGTGTTGTCGATTTTTCAGGGTTCGACATTCTCGGGCTGGACGGAGAGAAACGGTGGGTGCAACTCTGATCAGAAAAAACTTCAACCGAAAAAACGGGGTGTAGCTCCCTGACTGACGAGCAGCGGGAGGTGGCGAAGAGAAGCTCCTCATGCGTGGCGGCCTCCCTCGTTCGCGGCGGGTGAGGCATGCGGGGGTACGAGAGCGGCACCCGCCTGAGTTCTTTATGGAACCCACAAACCTGGGTGGCCTCACGGATGTGAGGTTGGAAATGCTCCGGGAGACAGCCGATGGCGCCTCAACGCCACAGGCTATCGTTGCCGGCTTGGTGCCCATATGGTGCAAGATGAGCGGCGGAATCCGCGAACTTCGGGAACTATCAGGTAGTTTGAACGCTGAAGACTGCCCCGCCAGGCTGAATGGGAGTCACAACGCGATGAGGAACAAGGATCAGCAGCGCCCTTTGCGGCAAACACAGGGCAGCTCTCCCTGAGCAGCTGGGAATGAAACGGGACGGAACTAACGAGCAGCAGCGAAAATATTGCAGAGCACCAGTAACCACAACGAGTCCATGACACAAGTGGAACTGCAGACACGGGGCAGCCAAGAAACCGACGCAGTCGCAGGAGACCACCTCCACTGTCAGAACGAGCAGAACTGAGAGACACTCAATGGGATTGAGCGGAATCACTGTAACGGGGACACACTGATGGCACACAGGACAGACAGACAGAAGTCAGAGTGAAACGGTTGTACAAAGGGCTCGGCTTTACCGACGTCCTTAGTACAGAGTGAAACGACGACGCCGCCGAAGGCGGCCAATCCGCCGCCCGAAGGGCGGCCGAAATTTTTTTGGGGTGTTTTCGGGTGAAAAACCGGGCAACCTGGGCCCTTTGGGACCACATAGGCCAGGAAAGGCCAAAATTTTCGATTTTTTTCGGAAATTTTTCGGTTTTTCAGAGTGTGGCAGTCCGCAGATACAGATTTTCGGGTCGGAAAAAAAATTTTTTTTCGACCCAAAAAAATCGGATTTTTTCGGGGAGGGTCTCCGGTGGCCCCCCCTGGATTTCCTGATTTTTCCCGATTTTTCCTGATTTTCGGATTTTGCTCAAAATTTGCCCTTGTGTCAACCAGTGGCAAAACTTTCGGAAAATCGGGAAAAATCAGGAAAATCCGGAGTACCGGACACCCTCCTAGATTCTGGGGGGGTGAAACGGCGGAAAAATTTTTGGGGTGTTTTTGGGAGAAAAACCGGGCAACCTGGGCCCTTTGGGACCACACAGGCCAGGAAAGGCCAAAATTTTCGATTTTTTTCGGAAATTTTTCGGTTTTTCAGAGTGTGGCAGTCCGCAGATACAGATTTTCGGGTCGGAAAAAAAAATTTTTTTCGACCCAAAAAAATCGGATTTTTTCGGGGAGGGTCTCCGGTGGCCCCCCCTGGATTTCCTGTTTTTTCCCGATTTTTCCTGATTTTCGGATTTTGCTCGAAATTTGCCCTTGTGTCAACCAGTGGCAAAACTTTCGGAAAATCGGGAAAAATCAGGAAAATCCGGAGTACCGGACACCCTCCTAGGTGGTTGATCACCTCAACCCGAGTCCGCCCCGCCCAGCAACATCCGGACGGTGTGCAGGTACGTGGCGGCGTCCTTAGCGTCCACGGGACGCTGCTGGACGTCGAGCTGGCCCCAGCGTGCAGGTTTCATGATGACCTGCTCGACCCGGAGCCGCCTGTCGCACACCTCCTGGCGTCCAGCTCGTCGTCATGGGACATATCATCGGCAGAGGCGGCGAACTTTGACGGGTCCGCGACGAGGCCATTGTACACGTCTGCGGGGTTCTTGGCGATCACACCAGGAAGAGCCGCTTGTGCACGCGCTCTGGGCTCTGTGACCTATTTCTCAACCCATCCACCAAGGAAGCAACGTTGGATAAGGAGATCGAACGCCTGGCAGGCCCATCTGATCAAGAGATGGTCGTGGGCACCGCCTTGGAGAGGGCCGAGCCGGACCTGGGGACATCCCTTGCCTGCCCCCCCACCCGTCGTGATGATGTCCCCGACCACCCTCCCGCACGTTCAACGTCAGGTGGGAGACCTCTGCCTGGGGCACGTGCTGGAGCGGGTAGATAGCGTATGTGTTCGCTGTGTGCAGGGATCTGTGTCGCCGCCCCCGTTGTCTTTTCAACGTCAGATGCTTCGAGCGGCATCCTCTCTCCCCCGCCCCTCTGTCGAAGAGTCCTGCACTGGGCTGACTTTTGTAGACTTTTCTCGGACTTTTGTAGACTTTTGTGGACTTTTGTTGACTTTTCTTTGGGGGTCTTCGCTACGGGGTGGTCGTCAGTGCATTTTGGTGCATTTCCTGTTGAATTGGCTGAAAAATGACGAGGATTGTCGAAGTTTGTCGACCAGCGAAGACCCCCTTTGACTTTTTCTTGACTTTTTTTGAGCTGTTGACTTTTTTGTGACTTTTTCTTGACTTTTCCTTGACTGTCTGGACTTTTCTTTGACTTTTCTTGGACTTTTTCTTGACTTTTTGGCTTTTGGACTTTTTTTTGACTTTTCTTTGACTTTTCCTTGACTTTTTCTTGACTCTGGCAGACTAAAAAAAGTCAAGAAAAAGTCAAAAAAATAAAATAAAAAGTCTGCGGAACTCTGCCAGACTCAACCAGAGTAGGATGTATGAAAATTTCTCAAATTTTCTCAAATTTTCACAAATTTTCACAAATTTTCACAAAAAATCGTCAGCTGATTGAGGGTGTGATATGAGGGTTCTATCCAACAAGGATATCAAGGCGGCACTTTCAAGGTGTCGCCAGTCACCTTGAGGTTGCAGTGTGTCATCAGGCTAAGACCCGTGCCCTCTTCACCTCCCCTGTTAGGTTGCTCAAATTTCTCAAATTTTCACAAATTTTCACAAAAAATCGTCGTCAGCTGATTGAGGGTGTGATATGAGGGTTCTATCCAACAAGGATATCAAGGCGGCACTTTCAAAGTCCTGCCAAGGACAGCGCCACGTGGGTGTGTGCTTCTGATATATGTTATGTCATCATGTGAACCCTCCCCAGCGTGTGCCAACATCCCTGACACGCTCACGAAAAGCATGACACGGAGAAAACAGGTGCCGAAACAACCTGCCGAGCACACGGGTGGTGCCACGTTGATCCACGCAGCGATCTCCCATGACAGGAAGCCTTGTCGCCACGGCAGAGTCGCCGCGGACTGTGGGAGAGGTGTCGCCAGTCACCTTGAGGTTGCAGTGTGTCATCAGGCTAAGACCCGTGCCCTCTTCACCTCCCCTGTTAGGTTGCTCCCATATCGTTGCCTGCTTTGGGGCCTGAAGGACATAGGGGTCCAGCAGGCACTTGAGCATCGCAAGGCATGAGTGGCTGTTTCAAACTCCTGGTGCAAGCACCCGTCATGGTCTGGGGAAGCCCTCCCAGGTAGTTTAACGTCTTGCCCAGGACAACAGGGACGAAAACCTAGGGGATAAGATAGGTCTGGTTTTCCGGTTTTCAAAACCAGGGTTTCCCGGTTTCCGGTTTTCTTCGGGACGGGGGGTGGCAGTCCGCAGATACAGATTTTCGGGTCGGAAAAAAAAATTTTTTTCGACCCAAAAAAATCGGATTTTTTCGGGGAGGGTCTCCGGTGGCCCCCCCTGGATTTCCTGTTTTTTCCCGATTTTTCCTGATTTTCGGATTTTGCTCGAAATTTGC
Source organism: Rhynchopus euleeides (assembly GCA_963210315.1). NCBI lineage: Eukaryota > Euglenozoa > Diplonemea > Diplonemida > Diplonemidae > Rhynchopus > Rhynchopus euleeides. The sequence goes on along the minus strand of OY723240.1, from coordinate 1,802,823 downwards.
CCTTGTGTCAACCAGTGGCAAAACTTTCGGAAAATCGGGAAAAATCAGGAAAATCCGGAGTACCGGACACCCTCCTAGGTGGTTGATCACCTCAACCCGAGTCCGCCCCGCCCAGCAACATCCGGACGGTGTGCAGGTACGTGGCGGCGTCCTTAGCGTCCACGGGACGCTGCTGGACGTCGAGCTGGCCCCAGCGTGCAGGTTTCATGATGACCTGCTCGACCCGGAGCCGCCTGTCGCACACCTCCTGGCGTCCAGCTCGTCGTCATGGGACATATCATCGGCAGAGGCGGCGAACTTTGACGGGTCCGCGACGAGGCCATTGTACACGTCTGCGGGGTTCTTGGCGATCACACCAGGAAGAGCCGCTTGTGCACGCGCTCTGGGCTCTGTGACCTATTTCTCAACCCATCCACCAAGGAAGCAACGTTGGATAAGGAGATCGAACGCCTGGCAGGCCCATCTGATCAAGAGATGGTCGTGGGCACCGCCTTGGAGAGGGCCGAGCCGGACCTGGGGACATCCCTTGCCTGCCCCCCCACCCGTCGTGATGATGTCCCCGACCACCCTCCCGCACGTTCAACGTCAGGTGGGAGACCTCTGCCTGGGGCACGTGCTGGAGCGGGTAGATAGCGTATGTGTTCGCTGTGTGCAGGGATCTGTGTCGCCGCCCCCGTTGTCTTTTCAACGTCAGATGCTTCGAGCGGCATCCTCTCTCCCCCGCCCCTCTGTCGAAGAGTCCTGCACTGGGCTGACTTTTGTAGACTTTTCTCGGACTTTTGTAGACTTTTGTGGACTTTTGTTGACTTTTCTTTGGGGGTCTTCGCTACGGGGTGGTCGTCAGTGCATTTTGGTGCATTTCCTGTTGAATTGGCTGAAAAATGACGAGGATTGTCGAAGTTTGTCGACCAGCGAAGACCCCCTTTGACTTTTTCTTGACTTTTTTTGAGCTGTTGACTTTTTTGTGACTTTTTCTTGACTTTTCCTTGACTGTCTGGACTTTTCTTTGACTTTTCTTGGACTTTTTCTTGACTTTTTGGCTTTTGGACTTTTTTTTGACTTTTCTTTGACTTTTCCTTGACTTTTTCTTGACTCTGGCAGACTAAAAAAAGTCAAGAAAAAGTCAAAAAAATAAAATAAAAAGTCTGCGGAACTCTGCCAGACTCAACCAGAGTAGGATGTATGAAAATTTCTCAAATTTTCTCAAATTTTCACAAATTTTCACAAATTTTCACAAAAAATCGTCAGCTGATTGAGGGTGTGATATGAGGGTTCTATCCAACAAGGATATCAAGGCGGCACTTTCAAGGTGTCGCCAGTCACCTTGAGGTTGCAGTGTGTCATCAGGCTAAGACCCGTGCCCTCTTCACCTCCCCTGTTAGGTTGCTCAAATTTCTCAAATTTTCACAAATTTTCACAAAAAATCGTCAGCTGATTGAGGGTGTGATGAAAACAAAAAATCGTTTGCTATGTTGGATTAGCGGATCCGCATCGTACAGAACGTCTACGAAAGACGACGCACGAGAACTGATACGCTATCCTAGTCTTTTACTAAGTCACACCACACGGGCGCGATCTGCTCCTTTCTTTTGTTAAAATAGGGAAAGGCACGTGAACACTGAAGGTCGGAGGCTCCACCGAATGAAGCTCGGAGGGTGATACCTCGGCCGCGCGTAGAAAATAGCGCGGGACCTTCCACTTACTGGGAAGGAAGTCTGATGAACGCCTGATCTGGCGGGGGGGGTCAAAAGGGAAAGCCCGGGCTCGGAAACGTTTCTGCCGATGGATCTTCGACAGACGAACCTTGTGGGGAATGGGATCAATCGCGCAAGGGGGAAGTAACCACCTCCATGCCTTGACTTTACTGTTATTTGTCGGCCGGCTTGGCGCATCAAACAGGAAGCCGGTAGCCACTGCTGGAGGTTTCGAGTCAGATGGCCCAACGGCCTTTGGTTTTACAACAGGGGCGCCCTGGGGGCGGGGTGAGAGGAACGAGGGGCAATGAGTACCCTTGCAGACAAAAAATCTATTATTAAAGTTGAATTAGCGTGCCGGCACCGCGCCTCGGCGAGGGAACCGTACCCGCTGTCCTGTATATTAACCTATGTCACGCCGCTAGGGCGTGATCGCCTCCTCGGTAAAGGAAAAGGAGGTCTGAACGAGGCACTCTGCGCCTGTAGCCCGGTTGTGAGCCGGGATACGACGGCGGCCTTCAGAAAGAAAGAAAGGGAAGAGACGTATATGTTTTTGCTTTTAGGGCAGAGCTTTGGGGCTTGGCGGCCGCGCGAAGGGCGCGGTCTCCAAGGCCTCTTAGCCGACACAGTTTTCTTTGGCACTCGGCGTGTGGAGAGCCAGGCAGCGACAGGGTTGCCGTCGCATCTTCGCTTAATTTGATGAACACACGGTTTGCAGCTCCGAGGGGTTCTGTCCGCCATAGTCAAGCGTTGTTTTGTGATGAGGTCTTCCGCTACCTTGATAAGACGAGGGAGCAGTTGACACGTGATCTGATGGCGAGGCAGAACCTCGGGGAGGGGGAGTCGTTTTCCAGGCGCAGGGGATGTCACTGCGTCAAGGGCACTACTGTTTCTTTTAAGAGTTTGAAGCTCGTCCACAACACGGTCTTGGTCAGACAGGCCGGAAGACATGGACTTCTCATCAGAGTCGAGATCTACATGGTCATCCAGGCGCCGTTTGAGCGTCAGATAATCAAGGCCGGGATCTGACGGACCTGTCGGAGACCCGTCGAGCCAGCTGTTTGTTTCATCGTCACACACGGAGGGTGGGGAGGGGGAAGGGGGCTCGGAGGAAGCGAGGTCCCCGGTAGCACACAGTTGTCCCTCAAGCGCTGGGACGTCAGGCTCAAAGTCAGGCAGGCTTGAAGCAGACCTGCAAGGTTGGCCGGCACTAGCACACACGTAGAGCGGGGAGGGGGGTGGGGAATCGGAGGAATCGAGGTCCTCGGTATCGCCGAGACATCTCTTCAGTGAAGGGGAAGTGACCTGAGCTGACGCGCCCTCAGGGGGTTCACCAGGACTTGCAGCCACTTCAGCACACACGTCAAGCAGGGAGGAAGATAGAGATTTCTCGTCCGAAGCAAGATCCACATGCTCACCCAGGCGTCGTTTGAGCGCCGGGGCATCTAGGCCGATATACACAAAAAATCATTATTATTGGGGGTCTTCGCTCCATCCGCCAAAAAAAACCAAAAAAAACCGGAAAAACCCCGTGAAAAAGTCGGAAAAAAAGAGTGTGGGGAGTTGGGTCCAGTTTAGCAAAGTGAGCTTATTTTTCGAAATTTGAAAAATTGGGGACACCAAAAGTCCCCAGAAAAATCTTCGACTTGGCCCCAGGCCTGGGCGGGGAACGAGCCCTTTTTCCAGGTTTTTTGGGTCGGGGAACCAGGTTTTTTCTAAGAATTTTTACAAGGGATTTTTTGCTCGCCCCCCCACAGTTTCCAGGCGCGTGCCCGTCAGGCGGGACTTTTTCTCTGATTTCTCTCCGCGTCATCATTGACAGCTCTCGAGTGATGCCCAGAGATGCTTGCGGCAGAGAGTGCCCCTCATGCGCGTTACAGCTGAAAATGAATGAGGATCATCTGGCACTCGTTCTCATCGGGGGTTGTGCTCCGCAGGGACTCAATACACCTTGGCACTCTCGCAGGGCTGGACATGCCAGCAGCTGGAGGACAGTTACAAAGCTGCCACTCCCCGACGCTGGCCCTGCTGGCCCCTTCAGGTCTGAAAGCCCAAAAGCTCCCGGGGATTTTTGCAGTGGTGCGCACCATATTCAGCGCAGTAGGGTGATCTCTCCGATTTTCCAAAACTGCTGGTTTACTGGTTTGGGGAACGGTCGTCGGCAGACCGTTGAAATGCCCGTGTTAGCAAGGCACACTCACGTTTCAGGTAGCGTGTCGCGTGTCACGCATGTCGCGAACGCGGCAAGTGTACCTCCCAGGTGGGGAAGCCCGACCTCCTGTCCGATGTCAGTCAGGCTTCGAAGAAGCGCTTCATGGATGCGGCGCTGACCTCCTACGCTGCACTGTACCCAGGGAAGTGAGATAGATGGACGGGCACACGCTACATGGGGGGTCTGGGGGGCGGAGCCCCCCAGCCGCCGGAGGCCACGGTAGCGAACATCTGTTCGTGTGGGCGTACAGATTCTGTGCGAGTTGGCTGCGTCCTCAGAGGCGACTGGAGTGGTTGGACCCCGACCTGATGGGATTCGAAGGACTTGAGTACGAGACGTACGCCACAGGGGGGTCTGGGGGGCGGAGCCCCCCAGCCGCCGGAGGCCACGGTAGTGAACGTCTGGCTCTCCAGTTGGCCAGCAAGGCGAACGGTACGTGGGACAGACTTCCCTTCCATCCTTGTGCGCGCCCTGTCGACTGGGGAAAACTTAGAAAAGGTTTTTTCCTCTGCGAAACCAGGGGATAAGATAGGTCTGGTTTTCCGGTTTTCAAAACCAGGGTTTCCCGGTTTCCGGTTTTCTGGAAAAAAAAAAAAAAAGGCCGATCGGATTTTCGCCGGTTTTTGGGGAACCTTTGTGACAGTCAACCAGTGGGACCATTAGCCAAAAAAATATGGAAAGTGACCCCATCGTGATCCGCACGGAGCTCAAACAGTCAAAAGAAAGCAGAGAAGCGGAGAAAAGGAGCCCAGCGGGACCCGGTGGGTGGTGATGTCCTCGTCATGCAGGTCTTCTCTGTTTGAAGTTTCGAGATACTCCGGTAGCTTGATCATTCCGACCGCACCGTACTCCTTCTGGGCGGCTTGCCGAGCGCATGCACTCAATCTCGTTGCGGTGCACACTGCCAAGGACCACCCTGTCATCCACGCAAGCTACGACCTTGTCTCGAGCACGTTTGCCTTGCTGGGGATGACACATGCAAACTCCGATGTTTTCGGGAGTGCATGTCCGCTTTGGAGAGGATCGACGGATTCGGGTTCTGGCGGGACCGCGATTTGTGCAGTGTTGGAGACACCCGCTGGTGTTCGCATGAGCGCACGTTGTGCGCATCGTCTGACTGACTGCCTCAAGGGGGTGGTCATGCAACAAGCTCGACCATGAAGGTAGTTGCCCTTCGTGAGGCGTACCAGCAGAGCAGCACCCTCAGGGGGGTTTGTCCTGATGCGGGAGGTGATGCGAAGCCGCGCTCCGTCAGTACGTGGACGCATTGAAAGCTCAGTTCCGTCCCTTCGGGGAGCTGCGTGGAGCAACACGCCACTGCTGTTCGGCAGAGCCTGGTCCAGCCGTGTTGGGTGTGATTCTGAGAGGGTTTGCGCGGGTCGCGCGCGCCGAAGGCGCGCGCGAAAAATTTCAAAACCAGAAAAACCGGAAAACGGCGCCAGAAAAAAAGTCTATCTTATACCCTGTGCGAAACAACCTTAGAAAAAAATCCCCTAACAAAATTCTTAGAAAAAAACTTTTTTTCCCCTTACAAAAATTCTTAGAAAAAAAGTTCAGAATCCTGAAAGTGGGGAACAAGCCCCCCAGTTAGGAACAGCCCTGCTTGGCCCGCAGAGAGATTTTTTTTTCGCGTATCCGTCAGGTGGACCACTGGGTGGGGAGAGATCCGGTGTGAGGCACTTGGGTCCGTCCAGGTGGGCAGGGGGAACCTGGGGGCGGGGGGCCTCAAAACCCGTCTACCAGTGCCGCTTCTAATCTCGTCGGTCTTGTCCCAACCACCACCAGCCAGCCCAGAACGCCCTGACGCTGCGACCTCGTCGATTTTTCCGTTTCGCCCATCCGCCCAACTCCGCCAACCCAACCAGCCCTACCCTTTCTCCCAGTCAGGGCGGTACTCACACGAGCGGCAAAGCGCTGGGGGAGGGGGGGGGGGACATCAATAGGGGAGGGGAGGGGGGGGGAGGAAGGGAGGGGAGGAAGGGGGGGGGGGTTATGTTGTTTCTAACCCAGACCTGCTGTGCAGAGCCCGGGGGAGGGGGTGGCCAGCCCCTGTCTAACCATTCACAACGGCCACCTGCACACATCTATGAAAGGGGGGGGGGGGGGAAGGTCCCGGGGGGGGGGGGGGGTGGTGGGGGTGGGGACGCTGCTCCGCCTACTCGCCCCGCTCCACCTCCGTCTGCAGCTTGCGCATGTAGACGCGCAGGCTGACCCCCGGCTCCCTCGTCTGGTTCCCGGGCTCGGCCTGCGCGCCCCCTTGCAGGATGCGCGCCTGCAGCCACTCCGCCGCTACGTCACCTGCCACCCTGGGCGAGAGGGGGCAAAGGCCATAGCTGGGGTGGAAGCAGTGCCTCCACGCCTCGACGGTGCGGGGGATGGCTCCTCCCATCGAGACGCAGGGGGCCATGCCGCGGGCCCGCGCTACCACCCCCTCGGCCCAGACACGGGACGCCGCAAGCTCCTGCAGAGCGGGGATGTTCGCCGCGGGCGTCTCGTCGTCCCCGTAGGCGTCGATGGCCTGGAGGTCGTCCTCGGGCTCCCACACGTTCGCCGGGTCGTCGTCGAACTCCATGGGGCCCGCCGCGTCACCCTGACGCAGCTCCTCCAGGCGTCTCGAGGACGCGGCCGTCCGGCTGCGGCGCTGCCCGTCCCGGCGGGCCTGCGCGGCGTTGCGCATCATCGTCGCAGCAACCCCCTGGATCCCGCCAGCCCCACCGGGGGCTGTTCCGCCAGAGGTGCCAGAGGGGGCTGTGTTGAAGGTGTGGGAGCCTCCGCCCTGGCGGCGCCGCGCGGCCTGAGCGGGGCCAGACGGCTGGGCGCCTGCCGCCGTGACCGGAGCCGCAGAGGGCACACCAGAGGGGGCTGTGTTTGAGGTTTGGGAGCCTCCGCCCTGGTGGTTCTCTGTGGCCCCCGACCCCGACGGCGGGCACTCTGCATGTTGGGCCTGCCCGATTTTTTTTGGTGAAAAACGATTTCAACAGTTGTCCAACAGTTGCTGTACAAGACGGCACACCGTTCTCTGCGCATGGGCTGCTGCACGTGAATCATTTGGATGTCCGAGGGGCTATCGGAACGAGGAGGGCCACGAGCCTGAACTACCCGCCAGCAGTGATCCCGTGCCAGGGCTGGCAGGGGGCCGCGGCCCCACCTCCCTTTTTCTGTAATTCTTTGGGAGGGTGGGCCGCCAGGGGTGGCATGGCCCTACCCTCGGCCCTACCTCCCGGGTCAGATTTTGGGGCTTTTGGGTTCGGCCTTGTGGCCGAGTTTTCATGCACCGCAGCGTATGAAAACCCAACGGCATGCTGGGGGCTTGATGGTGTTCATCGAAGCGCCCCTCATCATGTCCCAAGCGAAGGACCATCTCCGCCTGGAATGTGCAACAGCACCAACCGGTGTGGGGACTCGCCTTCGAAGACTTTCAGGATGTTCACTACCGTGGGCTCCGGCGGCTGGGGGGCTCCGCCCCCCAGACCCCCTGTAGGCTGTCTCGCGACCAAGTCCTTGCGTGTATGGGATTGATCATCGCACACCATCCACAAAGCGATGCAAGCCATGAGATTTGCTGCCGTTCCTGAACACTAGCTGGCAAAGTTTCTCGGGATTGCAGTTTTGCAAGTACTCAAAGGCAATCCAAGATCCCCTGGATTCCTGATTTTTGATCCAGCAGGCGACGACCAAAGGCAGCAACATCCGGTGCCTCTCGAATTGGGGGAAAATGTTCTGTGGTCGTGTATTCGATCCTGTTTGCATCATACCACGGGAAGTCGGGGCGGGGTTGGGCTGCACCTTTTTTCTCGCGAGCTCGGCCCACCCTGTGCCCTACCTCTTTTTTGGTTTGCCCGACCCCCAGCGAGATCACTGGCAGCCAGACCTTGTTCAACATAAACAGCAGACAAGAGAGCAGAATGGAGTGCGGGGCAGCTGCCGTGTTCCCATAAAAACATCGCACCTCTGGCGCTGCCTGCACGAAAGGGACGGGTAACCTGCAGGTCACCCACAGCAGCCTACTGCCTACGTTTTATACAAGATCGGCGCCGACGACACGAAAGACTGTTCGATCTGCGGCGCAACAAGAATCTCCGGTGGGAACAGAACTGAGCGGCAACAGGATGCAATGCAGGCCCACCTCCGTTGCCCTGCGGCAAGAGCAGTCACATCGATTTCGTTGACAGGGCCTGCTCACTGGTGTGTGACCACAGCAGATGGTGAGCTGCCCCACGGCAGAACACCTGGGACGGGGGATGGCTGCGACTGGGCATTACCAAACTCGTCATGATGTAGGACTGCGGACAATTGGTCACCGAGAGCAAGTATGGCTCCCGCTCAGCTCTCACTGAAGCTGAACCAGATGCAAGTGGTGGGGGGAGGAGGGGATCCCAGGGGAGGACACACCGGTCGGCAACCCACGAGGACTGGCCCGTCCCAGTCAACAGAAGAACAAAGCAGGAACACCGACGCACCTAAACGTCATACTGAAGTGTGGGAGGAGGAGGCGAGCACAAAAGGGCGTCGGCTACCGCACGCCCTTTGGCCGCAGCCGACGACGACCGAACCGGCCCCCGGCCGGGAGGTGCGTGTGGCGTGGGGGGCGAAGCCCCCCACGCAAGGGGGGTCCGGGGGGCGAAGCCCCCCGGAAAAAAATTTGGGGTTTTTTGGCCTATTTTTGGCCATTTTCCGCTGCATTTGTTTGATTTTGGGTCGGGAAAGGTATGGCCAGGAAGTGGGAAAAATTGGGGAAAAAGTCGGAAATTTTCAGGTTTGCCCATATAAACCATGGGTCACAGATTCCGATTTTTGGGTCAGACTCCAAGTTTGACACAAGGGAAAATAGGCAAAAATTTTCACCTATTTTTGGTCACCTAAGGGGGGGGGCTTCGCTCCGGGTCACTGACCCAAGCTGACCCAGATTGACCCGGAGCGAAGCCCCCCATTTTCCTAAGGTGAAAAACCCCAGGGTGACCCAAATTGACCCAAGTTGACCCAAATTGACCCGGAGCGAAGACCCCCATGTTCGTTCCCATAGGAAAAAAATTTGGGGTTTTTTGGCCTATTTTTGGCCATTTTCCGCTGCATTTGTTTGATTTTGGGTCGGGAAAGGTATGGCCAGGAAGTGGGAAAAATTGGGGAAAAAGTCGGAAATTTTCAGGTTTGCCCATATAAACCATGGGTCACAGATTCCGATTTTTGGGTCAGACTCCAAGTTTGACACAAGGGAAAATAGGCAAAAATTTTCACCTATTTTTGGTCACCTAAGGGGGGGGCTTCGCTCCGGGTCACTGACCCAAGCTGACCCAGATTGACCCGGAGCGAAGCCCCCCATTTTCCTAAGGTGAAAAACCCCAGGGTGACCCAAATTGACCCAAGTTGACCCAAATTGACCCGGAGCGAAGACCCCCATCGAGGATTATGCAAGGCGGGTGGGCTGGGGCGGGTGGGGATGGGCTGCAGCAATTTTTCATCCTGCGGGTGGTCACGAGTGGGCGGCTGCAATCTGACATTTTTCACATTTTTTTTCGAGACAAAGAGATTTTGCCGAAAATTTTGGGTGGATTTTTCAGGTGGTCGGAATTCAACCCAAAGTCACCTGGCGGTGAAAAATCGCGGGATACGGCCGATCCACGGTCATTCCGTGGGTTTCTGGTCGAAAAAGTGCCTGTTTGGGAGGTGGCCCGAGAGGCCGACCGACCGGTCGGATTGGTCACCTTGTCATAACAGGCTCTGGGCTGTACTACAAGTCCAGGTGCTCAGCAGCCACCTTCGGGGTGGGCACCATGTGGATCCCGAGGACGCTCTTGTGCCAGCCCCTCGACCCCCAGGGTGGTGGCGGAAAATAAATGCGTAAAATAATCCAAAAATTATTTTACGCCGTAAATTAATCCAAAAATACTTCACGGGAGTTTAGGTGGGTTTTCTGTTTAGGGGCCTTAAATAATTCTCGATCAGTACGATAAAAACCATAAACAAGTCAAGGCGCAAAGGGACAAAGCGGAAAGGCCTGGCGTGGGAGAGCACCAAGAACAGAACAGGGTGGGGCCAGGGGACATGGGGGTGCGCTAAAGCACGCGGGGTGGGGAGGGAGACGCCCGATCAGTGTCAGCAAAAAACAGGTCTGTGCCACATGTGAAGGACACCATGGCCTGCTGAGCAGCTTTGCGACATGTCGGCCCTACGTAGGCACGACGCTTGGTCGGAACCCAGGAGGGGGCATGCTATAGGGAGGTGGGGCAGCTGCGACCTGTTGCTGCCCGAAGGCAACCAGGTCTTCACTTTCGAATCGAATCGACAGCTTGAGGGATCTGCCGCTTGCCTGAAGCGGTGTGGGGACTCTCTGATGCTCCCCCACTGCTACCCCCCTCAGGTGACGATACACAACACACACAGAACAAGAAGAAGGCCGGAGCTCACAGCCCGGACACGTCCCACACAATCAGCTGGCCGTCGTGGCCTGCCGTGGCCACACGTGTGCCGCTGGGGGAGAAGCTCAGGCGGCGCACAGCTCCCACGTGCCCCGCAAGCGCTGCCACCGCCGCCCCGCTGCTGGTGCCCCACAGCAGCACCGGGCCCACCCCGGCAGCGGCAACGAGGCGCCCGTCGGGCGAGTGCTGCACGTCGAACACCAATCCGGAGCTGTGTTGCAGCCGCAGCCGCTCGCTGGCGGCGTTGCCCGCCCACTGTCCCACACGCACCGTCCCGTCGTCCATCCCACGCGCAAGCTCGTCCCCGTTCGGCGAGAAGGACAGCGCCTTCACACGCGCTCCTACAGACACCACCGCCGCCTCCTGCTGCCCGTCGTGCACAGAGAAGACACGCACGGCCTCCCCAGCCTCCGCGTGCACCGCCACGGCCGCCACACGTGCCGCTGCCACACCAGATCCGGAGCCAGAGCCAGCACCTGCAGGCACGAACTCCACGTCGCGCGAGTGCCTGGGCAGCACCAGCTTCGGCAGCCCCGCAACAGCGTCGTGCACACGCGTCACCTCCTCCTCCACCCCGCCAGCCACGAGCAGACGCCCGTCCGGCGAGAACCGCACACGCCGCACAGGTGCCGCCGCCACATTCCCCTGCTCCAGCTCCAGCAGCACCGCCCCGGTCGTAGCGTCGCACACAACAGCACGCCCACCAGCCCCACCGACAGCGACACGCGCCCCATCCGGCGAGAAGGACACGTCGTGTGCGGCAAATCCACCGCACGCGAGGGACCGCAGCTGTGCCCCAGTCGCAGCGTTGAACACGCGCACCACCCCGTCGGCCCCGCCTGCCACGATCTCCGTCCCGTTGGGCGAGTGTGCCACGCTCAGCACGCTGCCCGTGTGGATGCGCAGCACACACCTGAGCGACGCATCCGCACCGCACACACTGGTGAACGTATCGGGGGCTTCACAGGTGCGGGGCACAGGGGTCACGGGTGCCGGTGTTGGTGTCGGAGGCGAAGGTGTGTGAGGTGCAGGCGTAGGTGGCGAAGGAGTGACCGGTGCCGTTGTGCGGGCCACTGTTGGCGGTGTCACAGGGGCAGTTGCACCCTCAAAGCAGGTGAGTTTGAACTCATCCATATAGCCGCTGCCGAAGTACACCACCTGATCCAGACCTGTGCAGCTTCCCGAGAAGCTGCCTCCCATGACCTCCTTGTTGCCGTTGATGCTGACATCCAGCTTCTGTGTGATCCAGTCAATCGTCAGCTCGAAGAAGGAGTACGTGTTCGCAGTTGCGGCAGCACTCGTGAATCTTCTGGCCGCGATCCACCTCCCCGACTGGACGCTGGGCTGGAAGCAGGTCTGCCCACCCTGGCGGAAGGACAGTGTCGGTGTGCCAGCGCCCTCCGGTGCCATGTAGAAGCTGATTGTCTTCGGCTGCGAGTCCTCCAGCAGCGACAGCGAGGCCTGCCCGTAGCTCCCGCCCGGGGCGACACCGATGAGGAAGGCACCCGCACCCACAGCCACAAGAGACGACTGCTGCCTCACACCCACACCCCTAGGTGACCACATCCCCAGGCTCGCGTCAAAGGTGTCGAAGTAGTTCGTGGGGCATGTGGCCAGCCCCTGGCACTCCTGCCCGCTGTATCCGGCGTTGCACTGACACGGCTGCAGCGGATTGTCAACGCACTTCCCCCGCCCACCGCACACATTCGGATCCGTCGACGCAAGCCCAAAGCACACAATGCTGGAGGCTGCCACCTCCACCTTCACAGAGCACGTCGCAGACACCCCCTCACTCGAGAAGGTTGTGCTGATGGTGAAGGTCTTCCCCGCCTCGCTCGGTGCAGGTGTGAAGGTCACACGTGACGTCGCCGTGTCCGACGTCGTCGCACCGTCAGCCACCGTCGCCACGCGCATCGACGAAGGTGCGTCCGTCCCTGTGTACGTCACCGTCAAGGCTGACGAGTACACCGCGTTGAACTCCACGCCCCACCCCTTCGAGTGCGGGATCAGGTGTGTCCGCCCCGCGTCCTGCGACGTGATGCAGCGGGGCTTGGTGAAGGCTGCCTTGCAGTCGTTGTACATGAAGTGGATCCCCTCCACGTCACCTGCAGACAGCCCCTCGTGCTGCCCGATCGCCACGGGCGCCACAATCGTCGGCTTCGACTCGTTCTGGAACCCGGTCGCGCTGTAGTGCATGATGCTCCCGTAGTCGTACGCCCCGATGGAACGCCCGCTGGCACCCGTCTTGTCGAAGTTCCCCTCCATCCCCGCCTGGATCTGCGAGAAGTCGACGTACACAAAGTCGTCACGGTCGTTCCGCGCCTGTTCGTGTCCAAGACCTATCGAGTGCGCGATCTCGTGGATTGCTCCTCCTACCCTACAGCCGCGCGCGAGGTTGATCTGGTTGGAGGACCAGAACAACCTCCCCACAGGGGAGTTGCACTGGTTGCTGTCGGAGATGAACATGATGTGGTTTGTCGGGCATGCAGCCTTCGAACCGCAATTCGTGAAGCGCACGCAAGTCTTCGCCTCCCAGTGGACAATCGCCTGCACCACCATCGCCTCGTCCGCCTCCAGTGCGTACGATGCGGGGTTGGTTGGGTTTGTGTCCGACGTCTCGATGAAGTAGGGCACCTTCCCCTCAGGCCACAGGTACCTCGGGTCGTTGATCCCTGCATTGCTCAGCACCGTCCCGTCACGCCCCTTCGGCATCTGGATGTCCCCCTGCACGATGGTGTACTCAGCCTCACGAGCGGGCATCCCCACCGCCCAGTTCGGTGTGCCTGCCGCACACACCAGGGCAGCCAACAGCCCACGCACAGGTGATGCCATCGTGACCGGCACTGCTGCAACTGGCACTGGCAAGTGGCAGCTGGACAACGTCTGCTTGGCGGTGTGGTGTTGTGTGCAACGAAATGCAAATCAATCCAAGACAAGTGATAAGGTGTGTGTTGTGTGGGATGGGACAGCCTGCGTGTGTCAACTTCCTTGACTTGGGATCGCTGCACACAGGGGCGGTGGGCCCGTCTGCCTCGGTTGCGCAGAGGGCCACACACGCACACCCGGCACAGCGACAGGCACAGCAATCCGCAGACAGCGGAGACAGCAAAGGCATGCCAGAAGGGTGGCATATGGGCATGAAGCATGGGCACGGACATGGACACATGCAGGTCCACGGATGGAATGTGAATAGGCAGAACAGAGCGCACGCAGGCTGCAGCTGGGGGCGGGGTGGGAACGCAAGGCACACAGCCTTTTGCTTGCTTGCACCGTGGGTGCAGCAGAGCAAAGTGCAGTGCGCTTTGCGTCCCGCCTCAAACTCCAGAGCAGAACCCACGAAACAAGATACAGAGACAAGGTGCAAAGGCAAGACACGCCGTGTCTTGTGCACAGGGAGCAGTGGGTCAGGGTTAGGGGTTAGCTTATGAACGGTGGTGCAAACCGAAAGGATATCGGAGGCGTGGCTGGAGCTGCAGGCAAGACGGGACCGTGGGATGGGACGGTGTGCAGTACAGTGCGGGGCAGTGTGGTGCAGTGCCTTACAGAGGACCACCACCGAACGGGCCGTCACTCAGCGGGCGGGAGTCAAGGCCCAGCCACGGGCACTCTGCGCAGAGCGGGGCCGGCCCCTGCCCGCCCTTGCAGTCGGTCGGGCGGCACACCGTGTCGACCGCGTCCCACTTGCACTTCCCCGTGGAGGTCGGGCACGCCCCTGGGGTCGTGTGCTTCCCGCAGTCCACCCCGGCCGCGTCGATCCCGAAGACCATGAACTCCGCCTTCTCCGCCCCCGGGACGGTGATGGTGGTCGACCCCCCGCGCGCCAGCTGCCTGCGGAACGCCCCCATCGGGTGCTCGAAGCTCGCCCCCGGCGCACCCGTCACAAACCGCGGCGCGCACTGGCTCCGCCTCCACCCCGGGGTGACGGAGAGCAGCCCCGGGATCCCGCCCTGGTACTTCGTCGTGCAGGTGTGGGAGCACGTGTAGAAGAAGACCCACGCGTCGCACACGTCCACCACAGCCGCCGTGTCGGGGCACGTGAACTTCACGTCCACTCCCACGGGCAGCTGCCACTGCGGGATCGTGAGCGGCAGCAGCTCCAGGAAGGCAGGCGGGTTGCGCAGCTGCGACCCCATCAGGTCCGGCCACGCCTCCACCCCGTGCGCCATCAGCGCCAGGTTGATGCTCCCCACCGGCCCCACCACCACGGATTGCGCAAGGTGGCGTTCGGGACTCACAACCAGCGCCCGCTGGTTTGACGATACCATCGCTGCCGCAACCGCCGCAAGGAACACTGTTGCCATCTTCCCTGTCTGCTGTCTGGTGTAAAAGAAGTGTAACAGCAAGTGCCTGTTGTTGTCTTGTGGTGTGGGTGTGCACTGTCCCTTGTGTCCTGCAGGGGAAGCTCTGGGGGAAGTGGGTGACAAAGGGTAGGCACGCCATTGCAGGGAAACTTGCGAGAAAATGGAATTGTTGACGCATTTGCGACGCGAAAACAAGCTCAAAACACTGAAATTCTATCGACAGCGGGCTCAAACGTGCAAAATAGGGACATCCCCAGAAAAAACTTGAAAAGGTACGCCAAACCCATTCCAGACCTTCGGGGTGGGGGTGAGGCACAGCCGACGGAAGCCCACGGAGGCGGCCCCAAAAGGGCCGAACTTTTGAAAGGGCACTCAGCGAAGGATGCCAAGGCGGGGTATTGGCTGACGACGAGCGATGTGGGTTCACTACCTGCAGCCCGCTGGTGTAGATGCAGTGTCAAGAAAAACCTGGACGGGACTCGAAAAGGTACCCCCTGCAGGCGCCGGGCTATCGCCCACAAAAAGGCACCGGGAAGGCGGAATTGAACCGCTGCGGGTCACCCCGCCTACAGATTCAAAGTTGGAGAAGGAGCTACTGCAGCAACTCCTCAAACACCAGGTTGCACGACTGGAAGCCCTGCAGGAGGGAATCGTGGGGGGGGGGGGGGCGGGTGTGGCAGCCGCCTCTGCCCTGGAGGAGGAGTTCCTCGGGAAACCGGCGATACTCATATACCCCATACCCCTCTCCCTCCGGGTGGCAAAAGGAGCAGGCACGGACCCGCCAGTCGCGCCACACACCTCACCACCCGAGCCAGTAGCAACGGGTGCAGCCCCCGTCCAGCACCGGATTTCGGAGGACAAGCGGTGAGCTCGCCGTTGACGGCGACTGTCGAGCGCAGCAAAGCAAGTCTCGGGGGGGGGGGGGGGGGCTACGGGGTGCGCCTCCGGTTGGTGCCCTCCGGCCCTTCATGTGGCCCTTCGGCACCTGTCTGTGCCCTGCCGTGACAAGGCATAGTCTCTCCCGTGTCGGACACGCACACCTGGAAAGGGCACGCGCCAACCAAGGCCCGGGAACGAAGCCCTGTGCCACCCCCTGAGAAGGCACAGCGGGGGGGTTATGTAGAGACGCAGCCCATAATCAACGCGTGGCATAGGTTGCCTCAGGCACAAGCAATGCAATACAGATACAGGTTATCGTTATGAAAGCACTCGACACGCACGAAGTTCGCAGGAGCAGAAAAAAAAACCCCTCACCGGCACTATTCCCCCCGCCCCCTGCCGCCGATTCGGAGGTCTGCTGGGTGCGTCAGGCGGGGTGTGGTCGAGCCCAGCGATCGGCAACCCGCCCAACCCCCGGTCAGAAGAGCTTGTTGTTTCGCTTCTTCTTCCGCCGGATGCGCGCAGGGCTTGCCAGGGTGGTCAGGGCAAGCGAGAGGTCCTCGGAGGATTGGATCATGTAAGCCCGCCGCCGTGGCGGCAGGGGGAGCTCCACGTCTTTCCGCTCCATGGTGGGCACCGTGGGCTGCAGCACCATCCACGTGCGCTTCGCCATGAAGTTGTCGGTGTGCTTTGGGCGCGCAGCCTGGGTCTCCGTGTCCTGTGGCTCTTCGTGGAAGTGGTACGGCACCTTGACATCCTCCGGCAGCCCGGCACATGGATGCAGGAGGGGCGGCGAGCGGAACTGTGAAGGGCGAGGGTGAGGGTGGGTGGGTGTGGGTGCGTGCAAATACAGCTGGGAGTCGTGCAGGATCACTCGTGAAGAAATACGAAAGGTACCGACCCTCCCCCTTGTAATTGTCCGCCCTATTTTGGCACCTTTGGCCGAAGCGGGGAATTACAAGGGATCGGCCTAGATCACTGGGTGCAGCATGCACACAAGAGCGAAGTCCCCCATTAATTCATCGATTTAAATTGAGTGCAGAGCACACCGAGCACACCGAGCACGACTGCTCTTGGCGTGACCCCCACTGCCACACTTCAAACCCTTCAAAGCAGCATGCCCTCAGGGCCCCCGACATACCCCAGCCTTCGTAATGCGCCTCCCGAGAAGCACGTGCTTAGGGAGGTACTCGTGGTGGGTGAACCTGTTGCGCACCTTCGCAAGATAGGCGGTATAGCACTTATGTCGGCGGAGGATGGCAACGAATTCTGCCTTGCCGATGCACCACAGGTCGCAGCCTGTGATGGTCTGCACCGGGAACAGCCACCTGTGAAACACAACCAGCGAGGCACCGAACACGTCGCCGGAGGACAGCACTGTGTTCTTGTCAACTGGCGACCCGTTCTGCACGAAGGCCTTACCGCACGTCAGCACAAACAGGCGGTTGCATTCGTCGACAGCGCTCAGCATGTTCTGGCGTGGGAGGAACACCATCGGTTTCATCTCTGCTGCGATGTCGAGGCACACCTCTTTGCTGCACACCTCCCCTATCACAGCCGTCTGTGACATCAGCTGTGCACATCGTTGTACACGCCCCGGCTGTGGGGTGTGGGTGCGATGGGGTCAGAAGCTCGGAAACAATGCGACAAACACTTCCCAGGACAAGGAGCTGCCATGACGGTGACATGCGGCTCCCTGCGATTCTGGCTCATGCTGAATAAAATTGGCCATCTGAAATGATCGCACGAGTTTTGTCTGCATGATGCAGATCCGCTAATCAGGCGCACACAAATGACTGCGAAGTCTCACAGCTTGACACCCCCGTCAAAGTTGTCCCACTCGTGTGCTTCGGAAAAACCTACGCGGGACCACCTCTGACTTGTTCTGCACCAACACCTGCCCACCCCGCCCTGCCTCATACCTCATCACTGTCAACAGAGAGGCGCTGCAAGCGGCTCTGCATTGCGCTCTGCATAATCTTCCTCTGAAACGTCGATATCGAGGAGAAGCTCTGCAGCGAGCTGTAGGGCAGGACCCAGAAGTCGCAGTGCCGCAGCGCCTTCATGTCCTCCGTGTGCACCCCGCAGTCAAACAGAAAGGCCATCTCCCCAAACGAGGGCCCTGTGGATGGCGTCAGCTCCACACGCTCGCCGTGCTGCGACACGCGCTCCACCTTCCCGCGGCACAGATAATAGATAAATTCCCCCTTGTCGCCTGCACGGTAGACGTACTGCCCCTTCCGCACCACAAGAGGCGACAGGAAGGACAGGATCCGAGTGCACTCCTCATCGGTGCAGTTCTGCAGCACAGGGCACACCCTGATGTCATCCGGGGTCCTCGGATGCATCTGCTCGATGTTCTTCGCACGGCGGGCAAACGCCTTGTCATAAATCGTGTCCTGAAGACGGGTATCCAGCTGGCTTATCGCCTTCACGATGGGAACACGCGTGAGGATACGGCAGGCGCACTGCGTCTCCAGCATGATGCTTGCTGTGCGCGGCTCGTCTGTGAGCAGGGCGTAGTCCCCAAAGAGAACTGGGGCGGTGAAGCGGTGCACCACCTGATCCACAATACGCTCGACGCCTTTAGCATCGCGTGACTTCATCTTGCGCGAGATGGATCCTCTCCCTGACAGGATAATCCAAATCCCACTGCGTGACGAGGCGCCTTCTTTGATGATTACATCGCCAGGCTGCGTCGATACAGGGCAGGCTTCGTCAGCCAGGCGGCGCAGCGACTCCTCTGGCCAGCAGGAGAACAGCAGCCCCGACCGCATCAGCGACAGCACCTGGTCCTTATCGCGGTTGCTGTTGGCAACCACCTCGTTCGACTCCTTGCCGCGTGAGGAGAGTATGACCCGGGGCACCCACAGCATCCCCAGCTTGACGGCTGCGTATTTCATCACCTCCTGCTGCATCCCATCCGGCAGGTCTCGCATGGAGTGTGGGTGGAACTCATGGAAGTCGGAGTCGCTCACATTGCGGAAGGCGGTCTGTGTGGTGCGGGGGGGGGGGGGGGGGGTCAAATGGGGGTGACAAACACGATTTTTCAAAAAACCGGCGCAGAGGCCCCAAAGCCCCCGTAAACCCTCCAAACCCCCCCAGATCGGTCCGGAAACCCATCGAACCCCACTTTTCCACCATTCCGGGCACCTCAGGTGCCCGAATTGGGGTACCTAAATTTTGTGCCACCGTTTGGTACCGGACAGTGCCACTGTGTGGGAGGTTGGAAAAGAAAATGCCCCAACACACCACATCTGAGGGTTGCAATGCATGTTGCTTGCCAACCACGTCATCCGGTGGGTGTCAGGCGCTATGTAGGTGGCATGAGCCAGGTCTTCGATGTGTTCTGGCTTGTATATGTACCTCCCTGCCTGCGGCACAGGCACTGCCTTTGTCCCCCACACCAGCCACAGAGAGCGTATTGTACTCGGTCCACGGTTGCTGATTCATTGTGATGCGTTGTATCCTCGAGTGAACGTCACACACTAGTGGCACCACCACCCGCCATCCGAGAGCTGTATTGACTTTGCGCCCTTCCGTTGCATTCACCTCGCCACGCATATTGCACCGTTCAGTACCAGTGCTCTTGGGCCAGGCAAAGTAGACCGCAGCAACTACCAATTCTGGCACAATGGGTACCACGACAGCGCACTTCGTGTGTTCCCGGAATGTACAGCTCGTGTTGCAACAGTCGTTGTCAACACATCCCGGTTGTGGAGCACTGCTGCACAGGAATCACACGACCATCTGGACTTGTTCCGTACCTACAGGCAGCCTCCCGGTGCATGGTGGCAGGGAGGTACATATACAAGCCAGAACTCATCGAAGACCTGGCTAATGCCACCTACATAGCGCCTGACACCCACCGGATGACGTGGTTGGCAAGCAACATGCATTGCAACCCTCAGATGTGGTGTGTTGGGGCATTTTCTTTTCCAACCTCCCACACAGTGGCACTGTCCGGTACCAAACGGTGGCACAAAATTTAGGTACCCCAATTCGGGCACCTGAGGTGCCCGGAATGGTGGAAAAGTGGGGTTCGATGGGTTTCCGGACCGATCTGGGGGGGTTTGGAGGGTTTACGGGGGCTTTGGGGCCTCTGCGCCGGTTTTTTGAAAAATCGTGTTTGTCCACGTAAAAGGGTGGCATTTGACCCCCCCTAGGCATAGGGTGCGGGCGATTCGGTTATCGCCCAAATCGCAAAAATTATCGCCCTCATTATCGCCCATTCTGTCAAGGCGATAAGTGGGCGATAATTTTTCCGTCGTATTTTTGGGGGCAAAATGGCGGCCAGGGACGTCAGATCACTGCTGAGGTGGTGAGTGGGTCATTGCCTCAGTGAAGACCCGGTTCCTGACCTAGATCAAGCCCTCTGCTCCAGTGTTCTCAGTGGGTCATGACGCTGTGACCAGGGTCAGAACCGCCCCAGGTCTCAGATCAGCCGTGAAGCTTCCTGTGGGCTATGCAACGAGTCATCTCAAATGTACGGAGTTCATGTCCTCCCATTCAGACCGACTACACTAGGACCACGCATCTCCTTCAACACTAAGGTGTGCCCGCTTCATGCTCATGAGTGCTCCTAGTACCGGCGAGTGAACAGGTCCTGAGCGAGGTCAGGATCTGGGCCAATGCCCAGTTCCTCACGGGTTTTGACCGAGGAAGTGACCCACCCACATGACGTCAGTGGTCAGAAGCTGATTTCTGATGCAGAATCCTAGGTCTTGGCCCAGTTGTTGACGAGGTCACAGGGCCCTGTGGGACCCAGGGTCAGTAGAGTGGTAACCCACTCACCACTAGCTGAAGACCCCTTCAGAAAGTGTGAAAGAAAACGGGCGATACTGGGCGATAATTGGGCGATAATGGGCGATAAGGCGATTCGATACGCGATAATCGGGGCTCGAACCCGGTTGGGCGAATATAGGGCGATAGGCGAATCGCCCGCACCCTATGCCTAGGGGGGGGGGGGGGGTAGTGAAGTCGAAGAAAGGGTAATAATGCAACCGGATTCATGAGTGTCAACGTTGAGGTGGGCATGTCAGGCGGGCCTGAAGCGGGGCTGAGCGCACAGATGAACAATGTGACTGCGGTGTATGCATTTATATGCCGCTCAAAACCTACACAATTTCGAGTATATTCTGCAGTATCAGAAGATCACATCCGTTTGCCGAACCGTGGTCTTTTTTGAATTCTCCACCGGAGAAATCGTACTCCTTTCGCTATAATAAGAGAAACACCCTGCCCAGCAACTGCAAAAAAGGCAGATCCAGGCTACTTTTCGTTGAGCGCACAATCCTGTGTCAAAGGCTGTGTAAGCCCCTGTGAAGTGGCATGAAGGTGTATAAAGCTTCAGTCGTACGATTTCCTTCGTTACTTCGCGACTTCGCTACGCTTCGTCGCTCGTAACGGGTAAGAGAATGAGAAAAATTAAAAATCAACGGATCGAGCTGCTCTCCACAGCACCCGCGTGGTGGCGGGTAGCCAGGACGGACTGAAGGACAGACTTCCCCCCACACCCCCGCTTCCATACCTCCTCGTCGTGCACCTTCGGCACGAGCTTCTTGATCAGCTGCACGTCCCCTTTGAATCGAGGCTTAACCCTTTCATTTGAGGTCTCCATCGGGCGGCCCTCGCTGGCACCCCGAGACCCCCCCCTCAGACCCAGTGGGAGGGGGGGGGGGGGGATAGGCCCCCCAATGTACTTGAAAAAATTGTAATAAAAATTTTTCCGACCCCAATATGGGCCAAACAAGGGTTATTCGCACCTAAAACGGGTGTACCCGCCTCAAAAATATGTCTGGGGACCCAATGAAACCGGTTTTTCACACTTAGTCGCCCATTTTCGGCCCGAATTTTTGAAAAATCGATGAAAAATGGGGGTTTTGCCCATTTTGGGCAAAATCCCAATTTTCATGAAAAAATGACAAAATTGGGGCAACTAGACCCCATTTTAGGTGGTTTTCGGGTGAAAAACGTACCCTAGACATCACTGGGGCACATTGTATACCATCCAGGGCCTCTAGGACCAGTAGAAGCACCTTAACCCTTTAGAGACCAGGGGGGTACGATTTAAAATGCCAAAAATTCGAGATTTTGGCCACCTTCCCCAGTAAGGAATTTTCTACTCCACCAAAATCGGAATTTCTTTTCATGGTGAAATGCGTTGTTTCAGAACTGTCCGAGAATCAACTTTTTTTTGAGAAAAAAATGTTTTTTCCCCACGGGAGGCGACTCCCAATGACCACCCAAAATATTTTTGTTCGATTTTGGAGCCCAACCACATTTCCAAACCAGACCCCCAGATTCGGGGAAAAAATCCGAAAAATGCGTTTTTCGGGCAGAACGAGGACATTGCATTCCACGATGCCGAGACTTGGTGAAAAATTCAAAAAATTCCGAATTTTGCCTGCCGACCCAATTTTTTTGGTCAAAAAGGCGAAAAATACAGGGTTTGTGGGGTCAGGTCACCAGACTCAGACGCACCTTTCGGGCAGTTTTGGGACGTATCCTTCCAGAAATGCGTTTTTAGGGGGCTTGGGGGTGTTTCGAGGCCATTTCTGTGACCACAGGTGCAGGACCCTCGGGTGGCCAGAAACCACCAAAAACCGAAAAATAGGTGGGTCCGAAAATTGGTTTCGGCCGGAAAAATTTTCAAATTTGGATTTTTTTTCAGATTTTTTGCTGTCGTGAAACGCGCTGTTCCAGCCGTTTCTGAGAACATTTTTTTCTCGAAAATTTTTTTTTCTCGGGCCCCCGCAATTTGAAGTGCTGGGCGGGAATCGCCGGAAATGTTCTTTCACAGGGGACTGCATTTTTTCCCGGAAAAAGGTGCGTTATTTGCGAGATTACGACGCGTTGAGTTCGGAACAGGCATGTAGCTTGGGGGGTCCAGCTGGTCTCGAGACCAGCAGTTGCCTATGTTGCTGGTCTGGGGGAAAAAAATGGAACACTATCGACACATGTCACTCAACACGGGGGAATGGGGAGGGGAGAGGTTGTGGTGAAACGCACACACCTCGACCTGTGATGAGGTGAGATGTGGCTCTGCAATTACGGCACTACGCGTGCCGTAAACTCGAATGACCTGCTTTCTCCGTGTTCCATTTCCTCCTTCATTGCATGAGGCTACAAAAAAAAAAGTATAAATCCGGGAAACCCCAGAATTTTTTTTGGTGGGGGGGTTTTCCCTCACACCAGGCCGAAGATGTACCCTGCAGCAGGCCCGAACCACGAGGATTTCGGCTCCCGATGACTGCTTCCCGCGCAGGACTGGGTTCCGACCTGATGTCGGAGAGATCCACACCGTATTCAGCCCGGAAGGAACAGATGTTCACTACCGTGGCCTCCGGCGGCTGGGGGGCTCCGCCCCCCAGACCCCCCTGTGGCCTGTGCTTGTCAATATGCGACTGTGGGGTTCTTCGCTACCGGCAAGTTTTCGTCAAAGTTCGGCAATTTCTCCCGATGCATACACATAGGAAATGCACCAACACATCGTTGGTCGGCACCGTAGCGAAGACCCACGGTGGCGCTGTCTACTCCTGCCTCCGGACGCGCCTCGGAGAACCCGGTGTTCGGTCAGGACGGGATTTTTGGGGGAAGCGCCGGAAAATACCCCAGACCAGCAGAACCAGCAAAAATCTGAAAATCCAATTTCAAGCTACGTGCCTGAGTTCGGAACATTATTCGATAAAAAAAAATCTTGAAAAATTCTTAGTGGAAGGTACTTTACTCACCAATGAACCAAAAGTGCCCCAAAACCAGAAAAACCCCAATTTTCGGAAATTCTCGATTTTTCCTGATTTTCGCACTCGCAACAAATATATGCCCTTCGGTGGCCCAATTTTTGTCTCGGTTGTTCGTGGAAAGAACTGCGACATCCGAGTTCACCATAAAAAAAATCGGTGAAAAATTCCTAGTAGAAAGTACCTGAACGCCAGTGGCCAAAAAAAAACTGAATTACCCACACACATGTGTGTGGTTGGTAACTAAAGGGTTAAAACGCATTTTTTTACCCAAAAAAAGGACCCTGCAACCACCCTGCAACCACCCTGCAAGCACCCTGCAACCATGTTGTAGGCACCCTGCAACCCTATAACCACCCAGAAACCACTGTGTATGCCCTAAAATGGGGTGTATGGGCCTGTCGGAACAGGTTTTCTACACCGAATTGCCCATTTTCGGTCCGATATTTCGAAAAAACTGTGAGACTGGGGGATTCGTCCGTGTGGGGGTAACAGTCCCAATTTTTCTGAAAAAATGACAAAATTGGGGCAACTATACCCCATTTTGGGTGGTTTTCGGGTGAAAAACGTACCCTAGGCATCCCTGGGGCACATTGTATACCATCCAGGGCCTCTAGGACCAGTAGAAGCACGTGAAAATGCGTAATTTTACCCAAAAAAATGGACCCTGCAACGATGTTGTAGGACCCTGCAAGCACCCTGCAACCATGTTGTAGGCACCCTGCAACCCTATAACCACCCAGAAACCACTGGGTATGCCCTAAAATGGGGTGTATGGGCCTGTCGGAACAGGTTTTCTACACCGAATTGCCCAAATTCGGTCCGGTATTTTGAAAAAACTGTGAAAAATGGGGGTTTCGCCCATGTGGGGTAAAAGTCCCAATTTCATGAAAAAATGTCAAAAATTGGGCAACTAGACCCCATTTCGGGTGTTTTTCGGGTGAAAAACGTACCCTAGGCATCCCTGGGGTACATTGTATACCATCCAGGGCCTCTACGACCAGTAGAAGCACGTGAAAATGCGTAATTTTACCCAAGGAAAAGGACCCTGCAACGATGTTGTAGGTCCAATTTCATGAAAAAATGTCAAAAATTGGGCAACTATACCCCATTTTGGGTGGATTTCGGGTGAAAAACGTACCCGAGGCATCCCTGGGGCACATTGTATACCATCCAGGGCCTCTAGGACCAGCAGAGGTGCGTTAAATGCACATTTTTACCCAAAAATGACCCTGCAACCACCCTGCACAGGATTCACCCCAGAAAAGCGAAAAAAAGCCAAAAAATGGCCAAAAATGAGGGTTGGTGTTTTTTTTTAGGAGAGGGGGCCCGGTGCCAGGGTTGGTGGGCCCAAAAGTGGGTAAAAACCACCGGAAATTCATATCTGGGGTGGGTTTGGGGGTGGTTTTGCACTGGTGACCTCCAGACCTGAATATTTCAAAAAAATTACAGTTTTTCTCAAGGACATTGGGGGGCCTAGGGGGGGGGGGAGGTGCAGACTGGAGCAGAAGGCAACCCTCGTATCTTCTCTATTCGAGGGGGGGGGGGGGGGTTGGGGACTGGTGGCGAAGTGGAAGAAAGAAGAAAATGAAACGCAGAGTTGACCCCCCCCCCCCTCCTCCCCTCCTCCCCGCTTCACCCGACCCCCCCTATTCGAGGGGTGAAAAGGGGGTGGGTTTGATCGTCGAGAGTGAATGGAAAAGTAAGTCACCCAGCACTTTCTTGCAATGTTAGTCCTTTTATGTAGTCACAACACCTGAAAGAGGAGGGGGGTGGGGAGTGGCAAACTCTGTGTCGCGCAATTTGAAGAAAAAAAAGGGTGACACCGCTTTGCGGCTGCTGTCTAGCGGATTACAGGCATGGGTGGAGAGGGGGCTTGCATGTCGAGAGTGAAAGCAAAGGCAAGTCACCAGCACCTTTTCGCAGGTGGAGAAAGGGTGGGGGTGGTTGGGGTGGTGGGGTGCGCTTGATCAGGGGGAGGGGAAGCGTGTCGATGTGTATGGTGCGGCCAGTGATGTGGCCTCCAGAATCCTAAGGCAGGAGGTGGTGTGGGGGGATGATAGGTAAGTACGTGGTGTGGGGGGGAGGGGGGATTGGTGCTGAGGGTGGTGGTGTGGGGGGAAGTGAAATCAAATTTGAAGGGAGCACAAGAATGATCACCCTTCGCTCGTTATGCAGGAGGTGGTGTGGGGAGAGGGGGGATCGGTGCTGAGGGTGGTATGTGCAGCACAGCATAAACGATCTGGCGAGGTGGAACTGACACCAACCGACAACCAAGCGATAAGAGAGAACGCACGCGTGTTGTGCGGAGCTGTGATATGGCAACTATTCTTTTTGGTAGGGTGGGGGGGTGCGGGGGGGAGGTCACGCCCCCGCTGATCTCTCCCAACTTCTACTGGAGGCTCTCACACGAGCCTTCAAGATGGCCTTGGCAGCACTACTTGGGTCCGAAAGAAACAAACCAGACCGGAGGGGGCCCACACGGCCCTCACAGGAGAGGGGACCGCCACTTCGGGCTCCACAGATCCCATCCCACATACCCCTCCACCACCCCCCCCTCTACGATGAAACCCAGCGTGCTGCACCCAGCATGCACGCTAGGAGGAGGGTGCAGCGCACCCCACCCCACCCCCCCCTACCCCCGAGCACCCCCGGCCCCTCTGGGTGGTGCCACCACCGCCCACTGTCTGACACACCACTGACACCTCCACCCCCTCCTGAGGGCA
Source organism: Rhynchopus euleeides (assembly GCA_963210315.1). Lineage (NCBI taxonomy): Eukaryota > Euglenozoa > Diplonemea > Diplonemida > Diplonemidae > Rhynchopus > Rhynchopus euleeides. Next base: position 1,776,853 of record OY723240.1, on the reverse strand, counting down.
GTGGTGGCTGCGTATGCGTGGTACGCAGTGCGTTTTCAAGAAAGTGCGTACGCCGTGCGTGCAGTAGTAAGGATAGCACAGGAGACAGCCATGCACCGCACACCCAATCCGGCAGTCGAATTCAGGTGCACCGGGGGGGCAGCCTTCGGGCTTTCAAGCCGGTAGTTTGTGCCTTTTGCAGAATGATTTGCGGGCGGACTTGCAGGTGGGGCGAGTAACTCCTGTGCGGCAAGGACCCATTGTGAAAGACAAGAGCAAAGGCCGGGGTTCAGCCACCCCCCTGTGTGCTGAGAGGCCTCCAATACCAGCCGTGCGCACCTTCTGCGGACGCGTTCGCAGAGAGGGTTCTAGAATGCGTACGGCATACCGTACGGCCGTACGCGCCACCACTGCCCCCCCCCTCCTCCCTCCTCCCTCCCCCCCACTGCGCTCATCTGCCTGTGGTGCCTTCGGCGCCTTCCGCACCTTCGGCAAGGCTGTAGTTTGCGAGAGGCACAGTCTCCTGGTCAGGCGCGCCTATGGTGGGGAGCCTTGTGATGCACATGGCGGGCCTCACAGGGGGTGTGGGGTGCGCAACCGAGGCGGGTGTGTGCATCGACCCTGCCATCACCTCCGTGTGCTGCAGGGCAGGCGACTGCGGCAGCAGCGGCGGGCTCAGTGCAGGCGAGACAGCTTCTTCCGAGTCGGAGTCGTCATCGTCCCACACGCGGTATTGGAAACAGTACAGCGAGAACAGGCAGACAAGGCACACCACCAGCAGGCCGCACCCCGCGAGGACTAGGATGCTGAAGAACGACGACGACTCTTCAGACCCGCCCGGCACCGGGGTGTTGATTCCCATCGCTGGAGCAACGGTGTCATTATTCATCTAGAAGGAGGCAGAGCAGGGCAGGGCAGGGCAGAGGGGACAGGAAGGTGTGTGTGTGTCACCTTGCGGACAACTTATATATCAACGCACAGCGCCTCCTGAGGGAGGGTAGCGGAAGGAAGACCGATGGAGAAGAGAAACACGGAACAAGAGAGAGAGGGGGGGGGGGGGGAACAGATCGGGACAGACAAGAAGAAGAAAGGCGTGTATGTGTATATGGTCTGGGAGGATGGCACCGCCCCGCTGCCGGGGCTCCGGCAGGTGCTGCAGGTGGGTGCGTGTTGTCTTAGAGGAATAAGCGAAAGGGAGTGGGGGGGTACCAAGTACTATTATAGGTGTGATAGTCCATACTATCAAAGATGCTGATTAGTGCCCGTGTCCAAAGGGTGGAGCCGTCCTCGGCAGGGGGTCCATCTGAAATCTCGACCAGATCTTGCAGCACCCCGCTGTCGAGGACGCCCACAAATGGGCTTGCGCAACGGAGCGCAGGTCAAGGGGAAAGGCACGCAATGCCATATCAGAGGCGTTTTCCTGCGTCACTACCTCCTGCAGCGATGGCAATGTGCATCCGTGGCAGGTTGAGCTGAAGAGAGCATTGGGGAACCTGCTGCAGCGGCAACTCGGAGAGTGTGGCGTGGAGACAGACAATACTGACAACGTGGTGGTAGGAGTTTCGAAGAATTGCTGGCAGCACGCAACCAACCGCGACGACTCGCTGAGGCGAACTTTTGACGAGGCAACCCACTCGTGCCATCTTGCTGCCGGATAATCACCATTTATTCCAGGACGAAAAGTGGTGGGGTAGGGATGACTTCTCGGGGACCTACCCTAGGAGCAAACAGCGCCACAAATATACCAGGTCTGGCAGCCGGACGACTTGTGGCTGCACCAGTGGGTGAACCGGACGTACACACAAAGGGGAAGGGATGGGGTGTGGGGGGGGGGGGGGGGGTAGGGCCCCGGATGTCCACACGGTGGGGTACGACAACCAGAGGGTAACCCTTTTCGGTACCCAAATCGGCCGAAAATCCGATAACGCATTTAGGTACCCTGGGTACCGAATTTAGGTACCCAGGGTCCCTAATTTAGGTACCCAGGGTACCTAATTTAGGTACCCAGGGTACCTAATTTAGGTACCCAGGGTACCCAATTTAGGTACCCCCACCCCCGAAAGTTGGAAAATCTGTGGGGGGGACCTTTTCAAATTTTTTTTGGGGTGGGCCTATTTTGGACATTTGGACCCATTTTCAAAGGGGGTCTTCGCTGGTCGACAAACTTCGACAATCTTCGTCATTTTTCAGCCAATTCAACAGGAAATGCACCAAAATGCACTGACGACCACCCCGTAGCGAAGACCCCCAAAGGAATTTTTGAATTTTGAGCCCATTTTGAACCCTAAAATGGCTCATCGAAATATTTCTGCAAAAATCCGGGCCAGAATGCCAAAATCTGAAAAATCTGAGAAAATCTGGAAAATTCTGAGAATTCTGTCGGAATTCTGGAAAATCTGAGAAATCTTTTTTTTTGGGGTGGGCCTATTTTGGACATTTGGGTCCGTTTTCAAAGGGATTTATGAATTTTGAGCCCATTCGTTGCCCTAAAATGGGACCGCGAATATCTAGCTCCTGCTGTGTCATCAGACTAAAACCCGTGCCTTGTTCACCCTGTTATTCACCCCTGTGAGGTTGATCCCATATCGTTGCCTGCTTTGGGGCCTGAAGGACATAGGGGTCCAACCGGCACTTGAGCATCGCAAGGCCTGAGCGGCTGTGTGGCAGGTTTTCATTGAAGGGCCAAATCCCCCCTTTCTGGGTGAAAAGTGTTGTGCGTCGTTCAGTATCTTGCGCGAATCGCTTTCGACACCACCATCAAACCACCGCAAAAGAACAACCCATCTTCTGGAGTGTGATCTCTGGTGGCGGGGTGGGATGGGTGAGTGGGGTGTGACGGTGCAACGACAGTCGAACTTCTTCGAACACAGAACACCCCACCAGCCTGCCGGGCGTGTGAAGTGTTCGCAAGGATCCGCACGGTGAAAAGTTTCCTGAGTTGGCTACGCCGAACTTACAAAATGGCAAGGTGTGAGTGTCGCTTGTTACGACCCACTGGCTGGACGAGTTCTCTTTTTGGGACAAGACCACACACAACAAGAAGGTTGTCACAGGGGGTCTTCGCTGGTCGTTATTCTTCGTCAATCTTCGTCAGTTTTCACTACCGTCACTCAAGTTTTGTTGGTGGGGTAATATATTGGTGGGGTAAATATGTTGGTGGGGTACTAATTTGGTGGATTTGGGGCTCTGAAAAAAGTTGGTGGGTTATTACCCCACCAACATAATTACCCCTGGGGCGCATTGTACTTGGCGATTTTTTTCTGGCACCTGGGATTTGGAGCCCCCTGCCCACCCACCCCGACTGCGCGTACGCATGTGCGTACGCCGTCCGCACTTTCTGAAACCGCGCTGCGTACGCGTACGCAGAAATTGCGTACGGCTGGTATTCCAGGTCTCTCAGCACACAGTAGGCCACCCAGTAGGCTGAGCCCTGGCCTTTGCTCTTGCCTTTCACAGACGGTTCCTTCGCGCACAAGTGCAAAAAGGTACGATTACCTACTCGAAGGCTCGAAGGCTGCTGAGGTTTACGACCGATTTGGTGTGCGGACATGGCCGTCTCTTGTACTACATAGACTGCCGTTTGCAGGCGCCGCACGCCCACGCGTACGCCGTATGCATTTTCTGGAAAACGTAGCCATCAGCCGGGCCCCTTAGGCGTTCGCCACGAAAACGGTAGTCAGCGATGCGCATTGGGGTAATAAATTGGTGGGGTAGATTTGTTGGTGGGGTAAATATGTTGGTGGGGTACTAATTTGATGGATTTGGGGGTTCTGGAAGAAGTTGGTGGGTTATTACCCCACCAACATTACTTGAGTGACGGTATTTCAACAGCAAATACACCAAGATGCACTGACGACCATCCCGTAGCGAAGACCCCCACAGTGAAAAAGATAGTTGGCAGCGCTTTGGGTGACAAACACAATCTACCTTGCCTTGTTGTTATGCCTGTGCGCACATTCACACCAACCTTCATCAGCCAAACCACGTGAGGTTTGTTCACCCGGGTTTGGCGCACACAACGCCGTATCTTTTAAACGTCCAATGCAACACTCACAGCATCGAGGCCGAGTGTTTCTCGTAGTATTTTTCGAGGGAAATCCCCCCAAAAAAGGACACATCCGTCCGAGGGCACATGAGTGCGAGACATCTCCCAATAAAAAACCCCAGACCTACCGCACATCACTTCTGGCGTTCGGAACTCGGTTTGTTTTGGGGATTGCAATCTCTTCGATTCTGCAATAAATGAGGTTTTGCTCTGAGTGTGCGGATATAACTGGTGAGAATGGGTACAGTGGTCTGAATCTGGAGGTTGGGTGCGGGTTGTGTGTTCCGCATCATCACTACAAACCAAACCAAGCCGATTGACACCGAACATTTTGTCTGACCTGCACCCATTGTTTCCTGCCTGCCTGCCTGTGTTGTGCTGCACCTGTGCCTCCCTGTTCTGTATTTTGTACCCTCAGCGGGTTCACGATACAGGGCAGTCCACTCCCCAAAAATCACGGTCTTGACGCCCATTCCATCCACTTTCAGTGGATGTGTTTGGTATTTCCGAATGGAATTTTCCAGCGTCAAGATTACAAGAACAGGGTCAGTCACTTCTACCGTAGCTGCGATGCCGGTAGTTGTGCAGAAATGATCTTTTCGACGGACGCGACGCCTCCCCAGCTTGCCTGTGTCTGTGTTGCCATAGCCATGTGACAGATATTCACATAACGAATGTACTGTCACACCGCAAGGGGCTTTGGACAACGTTAAACAACAGTACACTTGCAGGTTTGGGTCAAAAATTCCAATTTCCGCTGGTCACGGGCCCCTTTCAAAACATTGACCACCTTTCGAGAATTTAGTTCTGCACCATGGATTCGAGGGACTGCGATGATTCGGAACCGAGGATGAAGACTACTGGGAAGGAACTGTGTGCTCTCTTGAAGCACTGGAATCGGCGAACTTGGACGGAACCTAAGCGCGACAGGTGAAGGGGCATCCCGAACAAAGGCATACAAAGTGGCTCTGGAGACATTGTTGCATCTGCGACACCCTGTCTTACATCCCGCCTGGGCTCTGATCTTCACCTATAGCAATGACTAAATCCCTATCCGGGTACATGAAGCTTTTGTAGGTACATTTAAACTTGCGAACCTCTCAACGACCTGTTAATCGCCTTGTACCGAAATCTGACCCTGGGCTTCGGCCCTCACGGCATTCAGCGGGTGACCCGATGCCGGTGTGGATGGAGAAGTGCACAGTTCTGAAACAGTGTGTCGACGAATCCGAGGAATCCAATCAGAGTAGTCCCGAGATGAAGTGGTGCAAGAACTCAAAAACTGTTTGCCTTTGGTCAAGGCCCCCTTTCCAAAAATTTGACCCGCGCAGTGGTGGCCAGTCCTGAGAACCAACAGTAGCATAAGCCTACGACTGGTCCAGGACGAGGCCGACCCTGTACATAGCCTGTGTATGACTACCCTGTCATACCAGGCTGCTGCTAGTTGGCCACAAGCCACTGGCAGAATTCTCAGAATTCCCCAGAATTCTGGAAATTCTGGGCATTTTTCTGTCAGAATTCTGTCAAACCATGACCCAGGGTACCGAATTTAGGTACCCTGGGCACCTAAATTAGGTACCCAGGGTACCTAAAAAATGGGTTACCCACAGGGTCCGACATCGGGTGTCGTACCCCACCGTGCATATAAAAAACTGTAATTTTTTTGAAATATCCAGGTCTGGAGGTCAACAGCGCAAAACCACCCCCAAACCCACCCCAGATATGAATTTCCGGAGGTTTTTACCCACTTTTGGGCCCACCAGGGGGGTGTCGATTATATCCAATTTTGTCAAAAAAATTTAAAAAAATCGGGGAAAAAACGCTGAATTTCGATGAAAAAAGGCGAAAAAAAGAGTATGGGGAGTTGGGTCCAGTTTAGCAAAGTTGTGATATTTTTCGGGTGTTTTTTTGAATGGGACACCCGAAGAACCCGATGATATGTGAATGACATGTGATGAAAAAGCATCCGCTGGACAAACCCCAAGCTTGCTGCAGCAAGCATCCGCAACGGCCCAGGCCTGTCGCTAACTTTTCGATTTTGGAGATTTGGTGGGTTGACGCTCCTGTTTTGGGGGGGATCAGGGGGGAAAACACTAGGGGTCAATTTTTCTCGCGCGCGCTTCGCGCGCGCTCGTGTTGCCAAATTTTGAATTTTCCCATCGGTGGACCACTAGGTGGGCACGGTGTGAGGCGCTGGGTTCCTTCCGTGGTTCCTCTCCCGCTCGCGCCGTCGGGTGCCGGAGGAAACCAAAAAATGGCTTTCGGGACCATGATTTCGACGCTGCCCCCTGATATGTCACGGCCGTCAAAGCGCAAGGACTTGGTTACTAGACGGGCACGCGAGATGGGGGGTCTGGGGGGCAGAGCCCCCCATCCGCCGGAGGCCACGGTAGTGAGCATCTGTTCATTGTGGGCGTACAGATTCTGTGTGAGTTGGCTGCGTCCTCCTGAGGCTACTGGAGTGGGTGGATTCCCTGACCTGATGGGAATCGAATGACTTGAGTACGAGACATACGCCACAGGGGGGTCTGGGGGGCGGAGCCCCCCAGCCGCCGGAGGCCACGGTAGTGAGCATCTGTTCCTGCAAAACCATACTCTCTTCGACGTCGACCCAGTGAAAGTGGGTTGACGCTTGGTCGACGCTTGGTGAGCGTCGACCCAGTGTAACCGGGCCAACGCTAGGTTAGCGTCGACCCAGTGTAATAAATGGGTTGACGCTTGGTCCAGGCTTGAATGGCAACCCAGTTCCACTAGGTCGACGCTCCAAGCCTCGACCAAGCGTCAACCCAGTCCACTGGGTCGACGCTGGGTCGACGCTTTTTTATGGGGGGGGAAACCCAAAATCACTGGGTCGACGGTCGACGCTTAGCGACATGCCTGGCAACGGCCAGTGGGAGTAGGGGGGGGGGGGGGGCGGGGGCCTCCTGTCAGTCCGGTCTGATCTGCGACACGGTACGGCACACCGGCAGAATGCCGCTGACGGAACAACAAACAGTCCACGAGAGACGACCGCACGAGAACTGATACGATATCCAAGTCGCTAAGTAAGTCACACCACATGGACGTGATCTGCTCCTTTCTTTGGTTAAAAAAGGGAAAGGCACGTGGGAAGGACACTGAAGGTCGGAGGCTCCACCGAAAGAATCTCGGAAGGATGATACCTCGGCCGCGCGTTGAAGAGCGCGGGATCTTCCACTTACTGGGAAGGATGTCTGACACTCGCCTGATATGGCGGGGGGGGGGGGGGGTCGAAAAGGAAAGCCCGGGCCCGGAAAAGTTTCGGGGGGTGTCGATTATATCCAATTTTGTCAAAAAAATTTAAAAAAATCGGGGAAAAAACGCTGAATTTCGATGAAAAAAGGCGAAAAAAAGAGTATGGGGAGTTGGGTCCAGTTTAGCAAAGTTGTGATATTTTTCGGGTGTTTTTTTGAATGGGACACCCGAAGAACCCGATGATATGTGAATGACATGTGATGAAAAAGCATCGCAGATAGGTTCCAAGGCATGGGGCAACCTCTCACATAGGTTCCCAGGCATGGGGCAACCTCGCAGATAGGTTCCAAGGCATGGGGCAACCTCTCACATAGGTTCCAAGGCATGGGGCAACCTCGCAGATAGGTTCCAAGGCATGGGGCAACCTCGCAGATAGGTTCCAAGGCATGGGGCAACCTCGCAGATAGGTTCCAAGGCATGGGGCAACCTCTAACATAGGTTCCAAGGCATGGGGCAACCTCTCACATAGGTTCCCAGGCATGGGGCAACCTCGCAGATAGGTTCCAAGGCATGGGGCAACCTCGCAGATAGGTTCCAAGGCATGGGGCAACCTCTCACATAGGTTCCAAGGCATGGGGCAACCTCGCAGATAGGTTCCAAGGCATGGGGCAACCTCTAACATAGGTTCCCAGGCATGGGGCAACCTCGCAGATAGGTTCCAAGGCATGGGGCAACCTCTAACATAGGTTCCCAGGCATGGGGCAACCTCGCAGATAGGTTCCAAGGCATGGGGCAACCTCTCACATAGGTTCCCAGGCATGGGGCAACCTCGCAGATAGGTTCCAAGGCATGGGGCAACCTCTCACATAGGTTCCCAGGCATGGGGCAACCTCGCAGATAGGTTCCAAGGCATGGGGCAACCTCTCACATAGGTTCCCAGGCATGGGGCAACCTCGCAGATAGGTTCCAAGGCATGGGGCAACCTCTCACATAGGTTCCAAGGCATGGGGCAACCTCTCACATAGGTTCCCAGGCATGGGGCAACCTCGCAGATAGGTTCCAAGGCATGGGGCAACCTCGCAGATAGGTTCCAAGGCATGGGGCAACCTCTCACATAGGTTCCAAGGCATGGGGCAACCTCGCAGATAGGTTCCAAGGCATGGGGCAACCTCTAACATAGGTTCCCAGGCATGGGGCAACCTCGCAGATAGGTTCCAAGGCATGGGGCAACCTCTAACATAGGTTCCCAGGCATGGGGCAACCTCGCAGATAGGTTCCAAGGCATGGGGCAACCTCTCACATAGGTTCCCAGGCATGGGGCAACCTCGCAGATAGGTTCCAAGGCATGGGGCAACCTCTCACATAGGTTCCCAGGCATGGGGCAACCTCGCAGATAGGTTCCAAGGCATGGGGCAACCTCTCACATAGGTTCCCAGGCATGGGGCAACCTCGCAGATAGGTTCCAAGGCATGGGGCAACCTCTCACATAGGTTCCAAGGCATGGGGCAACCTCTCACATAGGTTCCCAGGCATGGGGCAACCTCGCAGATAGGTTCCAAGGCATGGGGCAACCTCGCAGATAGGTTCCAAGGCATGGGGCAACCTCTCACATAGGTTCCAAGGCATGGGGCAACCTCGCAGATAGGTTCCAAGGCATGGGGCAACCTCTAACATAGGTTCCCAGGCATGGGGCAACCTCGCAGATAGGTTCCAAGGCAACCTCTGTGGGTTCATCACTATTCGTTTTTTCGTGTGGACCTGTCTCTCATTTGAGGCCCGAGAATCGCGTTTCCGAGGCCTGTGCGTGGTCGCAGTGCCCTCAGATGTCCAGAAACTACCCATTTTGGCCCCGAAAAAAAAATGCGAGCATCTCCCCCTACAAACCCCGGCCTTACGACAACCCAGGCCCGAGAAACCGGGAACCGGGAAAACCGGGAAAAACCGGGAATTTGGGGTGTCGATTCAGTTTCATTCCCGGTTTTGGATTCCCGGTTTTTCCGGCTTCCGGAGGTGATTTTTTCACGGATTTTCGCCAAGGGAAAAAAAACCAGGGAACCGGGAATTTCCGGGAAAAGCCGGGAAATCCCGGTAAAAGTCGACACCCCCCCCAACACCCATTTTTGGCCAGTTTTTGGCTTTTCTGGGTGAGTCCTGTGCAGGGTGGTTGCAGGGTCATTTTTGGGTAAAAATATGCATTTAACGCACCTCTGCTGGTCCTAGAGGCCCTGGATGGTCTACAATGTGCCCCAGGGATGCCTAGGGTACGTTTTTCACCCGAAACCCACCCAAAATGGGGTATAGTTGCCCAATTTTTGACATTTTTTCATGAAATTGGACCTACAACATCGTTGCAGGGTCCTTTTCCTTGGGTAAAATTACGCATTTTCACGTGCTTCTACTGGTCCTAGAGGCCCTGGATGATATACAATGTACCCCAGGGATGCCTAGGGTACGTTTTTCACCCGAAAAACACCCGAAATGGGGTCTAGTTGCCCAATTTTTGACATTTTTTCATGGAATTGGGACTTTTACCCCACATGGGCGAATCCCCCATTGTTCACAGTTTTTTCAAAAAAATGGACGGAATTTAGGCAATTCGGTGTCGAAAACCTGTTCCAACAGGCCCGTACACCCCTTTTCGGGCATACCCAGTGGTTTCTGGGTGGTTATAGGGTTGCAGGGTGCCTACAATACGGTTGCAGGGTGTGTGCAGGGTCCTACAACATCGCTGCAGGGTCCTTTTTTTTGGGTAAAAATGTGCATTTTAACGCACCTCTACTGGTCGTAGAGGCCCTGCATGGTACACAATGTGCCCCAGGGATGCCTAGGGTACGTTTTTCACCCGAAAACCACCCAAAATGGGGTCTAGTTGCCCAATTTTTGACATTTTTTCAGAAAAATTGGGGCTGTTACCCTACACGGGCGAATCCCCCATTTTTCACAGTTTTTTCAAAATATCGGACTGAATTTGGGCAATTCGGTGCAGAAAACCTGTTCCGACAGGCCCATACACCCCATTTTAGGGCATACCCAGTGGTTTCTGGGTGGTTATAGGGTTGTAGGATGCCTACAACCTGGTTGCAGGGTGCTTGCAGGGTGGTTGCAGGGTCCTTTTTTTGGGTAAAAATACGCATTTTAACGCACCTCTACTGGTCGTAGAGGCCCGGGATGATATACAATGTACCCCAGGGATGCCTAGGGTACGTTTTTCACCCGAAAAACACCCTAAATGGGGTCTAGTTGCCCCGATTTTGTCATTTTTTCATGAAAATCGGGATTTTGCCCAAAATGGGCAAAATCCCCTTTTTTTCACCGATTTTTCGAAAATTCTGACCGAAAATGGGCAACTAAGTGTGAAAAACCGGTTTCATTGGGTCCACAGACATATTTTTGAGGTGGGTACACCCATTGTAGGTGTCAAAAACCCTTGTTTGGGGTCGGAAAAAATTGTATTAGGAGGGTGTCCGGTACTCCGGATTTTCCTGATTTTTCCCGATTTTCCGAAAGTTTTGCCACTGGTTGACACAAGGGCAAATTTCGAGCAAAATCCGAAAATCAGGAAAAATCGGGAAAAATCAGGAAATCCAGGGGGGGCCACCGGAGACCCTCCCCGAAAAAATCCGATTTTTTTGGGTCGAAAAACTGTGTTTTAGTGCAAATCTGAAAGGGAAACAATAGAAGAGCCGAAGGGTATTCGTCGATCGCGAGAACACCCCACACGCCTGTCATGAAGTGTGTGGGAAGTTCTGCAAGGATCTGCACTGGCACAGTTTCCTGCGTTGTTGCACAACTCTCAAAAACTGTGTTTTAGTGCAAATCTGAAAGGGAAACAATAGAAGAGCCGAAGGGTATTCGTCGATCGCGAGAACACCTCTGGGACCCTTTGGGACCTACTTTTACACCCCCCCCCCTTTTTTCACATTGCACACCTGAACCGAAACTCGAGTCTGTTTGGAAGTATACCATTTCCTACCGGACAGAAACTGACTTTTGAACTCCCTGCGTGATTCCCTTTGAGTGGGTCATCGCCTTCATTCTTCCAGTCAATTCTTCCTGTTTTTCCTTATCCAAAGGGGAAAGGTAACTACAGACCTCTACCTGTTTAAAGACGGCCCGTTCTTGTCGGATGGTACATGTCATTGAAATCCCTGTGCCTTGGTCTCACAACACGCCCCTACAGCACCTTCATTCTTCTGACTCTTCATCCCAGTGCAGCGCGTCCACAGGTCCTTTGTATTTATTCATTCTGGCGATGTCTCAGTGGAGAAGAGAAGACCTGCGCGTCAGACATAACCGAACTCAGCGCTGGAGACATAGGGGTCGAAGGAGGACACACAAAACCCTTGTTGTTTGTTGGAGCAGTGCTACCCCTCGTGAAGGGATCCGCTTTCTGCAACGTAGTATTTATCCACTTGAACTCCAACTGCCCTTTTGCCTCCAACGCCACTCTCAGTAAAAACGCCAGGATCTCATTAGCCAGAGCATTTTTGCTGTGTGATGCTTTGCAGCTTGCCACCACCGACGAGTTGTCTATCCACAACGTTAACTTCTTTTCCGGTGCAAACTGGCGCATCCAACACACTGCAACTGCGACCGCCACAAATTCCTTTAAAAATATGTGCAATTCGTGCATACGGGGTCCGAACGTGTTGTATACCACCATATCTGGGGTTAATACCGCCCACATTTCCGATGACGCATCTGTCCAGATCTCGATGTCTTCGAGAACCGGAGGAGGGTAAATCCACTCATTCAGGTGAACCATGTTACTCACTTCTTTCAGGGAGTTCACAGCAGGCTGACTCACCATGAATGGTTTATCCCAACCCCCTTCCTCAGAAGTCACAAATGCCGCCACCTCCCTGAACAGGTTCAACACCTGTGGTGCAAAACACAAGGGAGTCCATGACGCAAAAAGGAACCAGATGAAACCCCCACAGATCCGTGCCACCTCCCTTGCTGTTACTTCATTCCGTAACCTCGGAGAGCACAAACGGGCCCATGCCTCGGACTCCAGAAACTTTTTGGTCCAGGCGGGGTCAGGACGGAAGCGTGTATTGATTAAATCAAACAACAAGCCAATTGCCACAAACTGTTGACTTGCTGTTCCATAATCAGCCTGCTTCTTCAGTTCCACCCCCACCTGTCTGCACCGGCCCACCAGCAGTTCATGTCTCGAGGAGACCTGCTCGCGCGACATGCCCAAGCAAATGAAGTTGTCCACCCACACTTCCCCGTGTTCCTCCGGGAGCAAGGTGCGAGCAGTGTGCTGCGCAATGCTGGGGGCCCAACTCCATCCCATGGGCATTACTTTCATAACGAAAGTTTCATATTCATTTCTTTCATTTGCAAGTTTTACTCCAAAAAAAGCAGAGATTTCGGGAGCCAACGGGAACTGGTAAAAGAAACTACGGGCATCCTCCTGGATGCACCACTTTGCAGTGAGCACCCTCAAGGTAAAGTCCCGTAGGCGAGGGAGAAACATGGGAATCGGTCTGGCCATTATAGCATTCAACTTGCGACCATTCGTGACCAGACGAGCATCACGCCCTGAAGCCTTCGGCACCGTGAACACTCCCAGCACCAGATGTACCGGTCCCGGGGGGGATGCCAATACTTCCTGGCTGAGAAGTACTTTTTTGTGCCGGAGCATGTGCTTGGAAGTCGCACGCTTCCACTTCGGGTGCTGCCAATCCACTCCTTCCACAAACTGAGAACAAAAAGTCTCCAGGCACGTGAGCATTTTTATTAAGAACGGGAGAACAGGGGGATGGGGCAACTGTAAAAGAGCGTCATAGCAAATACGGGAGAGAGAAATATCCGCCAGGGGCAGGTTCAAAACTCTTTTCTGCGGGACTGTAATCCGCATGGAGGGGTCCCTGGAATAGGGTTCCACTCCCCCAAGGATGGATATACCCTCCCCGTAAAGAGGAGCAATGTCCGGACCCCCATCCTCCACAACCTCAGGAGCATATGCTACCCCTATCTGGGCACCCCCGCGTTTCCTTGCACGGTGCTCAGGGCCAGCATCTCCGAGAGCTCCCTCGACCTCCTGGCTGCAGGTAGCTCCCCCAAAGGGAGGTAATGTAAGAGGCTCTCCACCGACGAGTGGCGTGAGAGCTTTACAATATCCTCCAACTCCACCCCCTGTCTCAACAGGGCAGTGAGCGCGCCCCTCCTGATCGAGTGGGCGGAAAAACGAGGATGCACAGCCTTCACGGCCTGAGTGATAGCCTGGTGGGTAAATGGAAAGATTTTCTGGTTGGGGGAGGCACTGTGTCTCAACAAATCGAGGAGCACCACCGAATTCGGCTCGAGGTGCAGTATCGTTGTCGTCCCCTTTCTGAAAGGGTCCGACTTCGTCCCCGACCAGTCCACCACAATCCCCCCCTGAACCACCTGCACCCTTTCCCACACCAGACTCCTCACATCGTCCCCCCTTGCCGCCCCCGCCCACATTATCTCCAAAGCGAGGCGCATCAAGGGGGAGGGGGACAGGGCAATCGCCTGCAGTAGCTCCTCGATGGAAATCGGAGGAGCCTGCTTGACAGGTCGTCTTGCCCCCCCACGAAGCAGAGAACGTTCCACATCCTTCAACACCGGAGGAGTGGGGGAGGAGAGGAGACCGCATCGGGAGAGTGTCGCCTTCAACGCTTGCAGGTACTGCAGCGCCGAAGCATTCGACAGCCCCTCCGTCCGCTTTGTCGCCAGAAACAAAACGATGAGCTGAGGAATGGAGCACGGGCCCTCCATTTCCTCCCATCCCTGACGAAACAGAAAAAACTGGCGGGACACTGACGAGTACCCCTTCCATGTCGACTCGGCCAGGGCCCCCCGCAGCATGGACTGCGCCTCCTGCTCCACTTCCTTGCGGAACTGGCGAGTCATGGCAGGGGGCTTCCACCTTGGCCGTCCCACCCCCACACTCACTTCTTCCCCCCTTTGCCCCCTTTGCCCCCTTTCCCGTTGTTCTTGGGGTGGTGGGGTTGATGCCGAAAGGAGTGGTGGGATGGGGGGGAAAACTGCACTTGAGGCTTTCGTATCCCCTCCCCCGCCCTCAACCCATCCCGGAGAAAATCCGGCAGCTCGGTCTGGCCGCACATTCGATCCTCGATCTTTTGTGCGGCAGCCCAGTTGCCGGTGGCCATTCCCTCCTGGAGGGCCGCGAGCCGACCGACCTTCAGTCGGGCCAGGTGCTCCCAGTCGCAAATGGCCTCCTCCAGGGAGGTCCACATACCGCTGCGGCGCACCATAAACCCGACCTCGCGGAAGCGAGCCCTGGCTTCTGCTTGTGCCGCAGCGGCCGCGGGGGTGCGACGGGTATTTCCGGGGGGATCCAGGGACGCAAAGAAAGATTGGAAGGCCCCCACCGCCGCCTCCCGTGTCCCGAAGTCCATCTCTTTCCACCTTGCGGGATCGAGAGCGGGATTCGTGGAGGGGGCGGGGGCGGGGTCCGAAGCAAGAGGGGGGGGGCCCTGGTTACCCAAACCCCCCGAAGAAGAAACACTACTCCCCCCATTCATCTCCCCCAGCAGCCTCGCCGCCGCCACCAGGAGCTCGGGGGTCACCCCCCCCGTCTGGCCCGCCGGGCCTGCCGCCGTCGCTGCCGCCGAAGATGACGCCGCCGCCGATGCTGCCAAGGACAGAGAGGGCACACCCCCCAACACTGGGGGAGGGATCGGCTGGGGGATCTGCGTTTGAGGGACGGCAGTCGCCTTCGCCACCGCCGCCCCCACCTCCGCCGCAATAAGGGCCTGGAGGCTCGGGGACATCCCGGCCGGGGCCCTGCGCCGCTTCTTCCGGAGAGGGGAGTGGTTCTTCCCCGTAGGGGAGCCTGCCACTGCCGGCGCCTCCCGCTCCTCTACGATCTGCTTCCCATCCTGCCCCTCATCCGACTCATCATCCTCCGCCTCCTCCTCGCCGTCGTCCTCATCCCCCCCCCTTCAAAGCAGCTGCTTCCTCCTCAGCCGCCTGTTTCAGGGCAGCTTCCCTTTCCGCCTTCTTCTTCTGGGTCTGCGTCGGCATTGTCGGGGATGGGGAAGAGGGGGAGCGGGTGGGGTGTTGTGTAGAAGAGCCGATAATATTCGTCGATCGCGAGAACACCCCACACGCCTGTCATGAAGTGTGTGGGAAGTTCTGCAAGGATCTGCACTGGCACAGTTTCCTGCGTTGTTGCACAACTCTCAAAAAAAAAATTTCCGACCCGAAAATCTGTATCTGCGGACTGCCACACTCTGAAAAACCGAAAAATTTCCGAAAAAAATCGAAAATTTTGGCCTTTCCTGGCCTATGTGGTCCCAAAGGGCCCAGGTTGCCCGGTTTTTCACCCGAAAACACCCCAAAAAAATTTCGGCCGCCCTTCGGGCGGCGGATTGGCCGCCTTCGGCGGCGTCGTCGTTTCACTCTGTACTAAGGACGTCGGTAAAGCCGAGCCCTTTGTACAACCGTTTCACTCTGACTTCTGTCTGTCTGTCCTGTGTGCCATCAGTGTGTCCCCGTTACAGTGATTCCGCTCAATCCCATTGAGTGTCTCTCAGTTCTGCTCGTTCTGACAGTGGAGGTGGTCTCCTGCGACTGCGTCGGTTTCTTGGCTGCCCCGTGTCTGCAGTTCCACTTGTGTCATGGACTCGTTGTGGTTACTGGTGCTCTGCAACATTTTCGCTGCTGCTCGTTAGTTCCGTCCCGTTTCATTCCCAGCTGCTCAGGGAGAGCTGCCCTGTGTTTGCCGCAAGGGCGCTGCTGATCGTTGTTCCTCATCGCGTTGTGACTTCCATTCAGACTGGCGGGGCAGTCTTCAGCGTTCAAACTACCTGATAGTTCCCGAAGTTCGCGGATTCCGCCGCTCATCTTGCACCATATGGGCACCAAGCCGGCAACGATAGCCTGTGGCGTTGAGGCGCCATCGGCTGTCTCCCGGAGCATTTCCAACCTCACATCCGTGAGGCCGGCTACCACCCAGGTCTGTGGGTTCCATAAAGAACTCAGGCGGGTGCCGCTCTCGTACCCCCGGATGCCTCACCCGCCGCGAACGAGGGAGGCCGCCATGCATGAGGAGCTTCTCTTCGCCACCTCCCGCTGCTCGTCAGTCAGGGAGCTACACCCCGTTTTTTCGGTTGAAGTTTTTTCTGATCAGAGTTGCACCCACCGTTTCTCTCCGTCCAGCCCGAGAATGTCGAACCCTGAAAAATCGACAACACCCCACATCCTGCACCTGAGACGCGGCTTCCTTATCTGAGGGGCCGCGTCCAAATACACGGACTTTGCTAAACTGGACCCAACTCCCCACACCCTTTTTTTCGCCATTTTTTCAAAAAATCCCCCAAATTTTTCCAAATTTTTCAAAAATTTCCTAAATTTAGGACACCCTCCTTACAATTTTTTCAAGTACACGGTGGGGTACGACACCCGATGTCGGACCCTGTGGGTAACCCATTTTTTAGGTACCCTGGGGTACCTAAATTAGGTACCCAGGGTACCGAATTTAGGTACCCTGGGGGGGTCTTCGCTCCATCCGCCAAAAAAAACCAAAAAAAACCGGAAAAACCCCGTGAAAAAGTCGGAAAAAAAGAGTGTGGGGAGTTGGGTCCAGTTTAGCAAAGTGAGCTTATTTTTCGAAAATTGAAAAATTGGGGACACCAAAAGTCCCCAGAAAAATCTTCGACTTGGCCCGCAGAGTGATTTTTTTTGGTGAAAAACGATTTCAACAGTTGTCCAACAGTTGCTGTACAAGACGGCACACCGTTCTCTGCGCATGGGCTGCTGCACGTGAATCATTTGGATGTCCGAGGGGCTATCGGAACGAGGAGGGCCACGAGCCTGAACTACCCGCCAGCAGTGATCCCGTGCCAGGGCTGGCAGGGGGCCGCGGCCCCACCTCCCTTTTTCTGTAATTGTTTGGGAGGGTGGGCCGCCAGGGGTGGCATGGCCCTACCCTCGGCCCTACCTCCCGGGTCAGATTTTGGGGCTTTTGGGTTCGGCCTTGTGGCCGAGTTTTCATGCGCCGCAGCGTATGAAAACCCAACGGCATGCTGGGGGCTTGATGGTGTTCATCGAAGCGCACCTCATCATGCCCCAAGCGAAGGACCATCCCCGCCTGGAATGTGCAACAGCACCAACCGGTGTGGGGACTAGCCTTCGAAGACTTTCAGGATGTTCACTACCGTGGCCTCCGGCGGCTGGGGGGCTGGATTCCTGATTTTTGATCCAGCAGGACGACCAAAGGCAGCAACATCCGGTGCCTCTCGAATTGGGTGAAAATGTTCTGTGGCCGTGCATTCGATCCTGTTTGCATCATACCACGGGAAGTCGGGGCGGGGTTGGGCTGCACTTTTTTTCTCGCGAGCTCGGCCACCCTGTGCCCGACCTCTTTTTTAGTTTGCCCGACCCCCAGCGAGATCACTGGCAGCCAGACCTTGTTCCACATAAACAGCAGACAAGAGAGCAGCATGGAGTGTGGGGCAGCTGCCGTGCTCCCACAAAAACATCGCACTCTCGCGCTGCCTACACGAAAGGGACGGGTAACCTGCAGGTCACCCACAGCAGCCTACTGCCTACGTTCTATACAAGATCGGCGCCGACCACACGAAAGGCTGTTCGATCTGCGGCGCAAGAAGAAGCTCCGGTGGGAACAGAACTGAGCGGCAACAGGATGCAATGCAGGCCCACATCCGTTGCCCTGCGGCAAGAGCAGTCACATCGATTTCGTTGACAGGGCCTGCCCACTGGTGTGTGACGGGGTGACCTGCAGATGGTGAGCTGGCCCACGGCAGAACACCTGGGACGGGGGATGGCTGCGACTGGGCAATACCTAACTCGTCATGATGCAGGACTGCGGACAATTGGTCCAAGAGAGCAAGTATGGCTCCCGCTCAGCTCTCACTGAAGCTGAACCAGATGCAAGTGGTGCGAGGAGGAGGGGGTCCCAGGGGAGGACACACCGGGCGGCAACCCACGAGGACTGGCCCGTCCCAGTCGACAGAAGAACAAAGCAGGAACACGGAGTCACCTGAAACGACACACTGAAGTGTGAGAGCAGGAAGCGAGCACACAAGGGCGTCGGCTACCGCACGCCCTTTGAGCGCAGCCGACGACGACCGAACCGGCCACCGGCCGGGAGGTGCGTGTGGCGTGGGGGGCGAAGCCCCCCACGCAAGGGGGGTCCGGGGGGCGAAGCCCCCCGGAAAAAATTTTGGGGTTTTTTGGCCTATTTTTGGCCATTTTCCGCTGCATTTGTTTGATTTTGGGTCGGGAAAGGTATGGCCAGGAAGTGGGAAAAATTGAGGAAAAAGTCGGAAATTTTCAGGTTTGCCCATATAAACCATGGGTCACAGATTCCGATTTTTGGGTCAGACTCCAAGTTTGACACAAGGGAAAATAGGCAAAAATTTTCACCTATTTTTGGTCACCTAAGGGGGGGGGGCTTCGCTCCGGGTCACTGACCCAAGCTGACCCAGATTGACCCGGAGCGAAGCCCCCCATTTTCCTAAGGTGAAAAACCCCAGGGTGACCCAAATTGACCCAAGTTGACCCAAATTGACCCGGAGCGAAGACCCCCTGGGTACCTAAATTAGGTACCCAGGGTACCTAAATTCGGTACCCTGGGTCATGGTCTGCCAGTGGCTTGTGGCCAACTAGCAGCAGCCTGGTATGACAGGGTAGTCATACACAGGCTATATACAGGGTCGGCCTCGTCCTGGACCAGTCGTAGGCTTATGCTACTGTTGGTTCTCAGGACTGGCCACCACTGCGCGGGTCAAATTTTTGGAAAGGGGGCCTTGACCAAAGGCAAACAGTTTTTGAGTTCTTGCACCACTTCATCTCGGGACTACTCTGATTGGATTCCTCGGATTCGTCGACACACTGTTTCAGAACTGTGCACTTCTCCATCCACACCGGCATCGGGTCACCCGCTGAATGCCGTGAGGGCCGAAGCCCAGGGTCAGATTTCGGTACAAGGCGATTAACAGGTCGTTGAGAGGTTCGCAAGTTTAAATGTACCTACAAAAGCTTCATGTACCCGGATAGGGATTTAGTCATTGCTATAGGTGAAATTCGGAAATACCAAACACATCCACTGAAAGTGGATGGAATGGGCGTCAAGACCGTGATTTTTGGGGAGTGGACTGCCCTGTATCGTGAACCCGCTGAGGGTACAAAATACAGAACAGGGAGGCACAGGTGCAGCACAACACAGGCAGGCAGGCAGGAAACAATGGGTGCAGGTCAGACAAAATATTCGGTGTCAATCGGCTTGGTTTGGTTTGTAGGGATGATGCGGAACACACAACCCGCACCCAACCTCCAGATTCAGACCACTGTACCCATTTTCACCAGTTATATCCGCTCACTCAGAGCAAAACCTCATTTATTGCAGAATCGAAGAGATTGCAATCCCCAAAACAAACCGAGTTCCGAACGCCAGAAGTGATGTGCGGTAGGTCTGGGGTTTTTTTATTGGGAGCTGTCTCGCACTCATGTGCCCTCGGACGGATGTGTCCTTTTTTGGGGGGATTTCCCTCGAAAAATACTACGAGAAACACTCGGCCTCGATGCTGTGAGTGTTGCATTGGACGTTTAAAAGATACGGCGTTGTGTGTGCGCCAAACCCGGGTGAACAAACCTCACGTGGCTTGGCTGATGAAGGTTGGTGTGAATGTGCGCACAGTCATAACAACAAGGCAAGGTAGATTGTGTTTGTCACCCAAAGCGCTGCCAACTATCTTTTTCACTGTGGGGGTCTTCGCTACGGGATGGTCGTCAGTGCATCTTGGTGTATTTGCTGTTGAAATAGTGAAAACTGACGAAGATTGACGAAGAATAACGACCAGCGAAGACCCCCTGTGACAACCTTCTTGTTGTGTGTGGTCTTGTCCCAAAAAGAGAACTCGTCCAGCCAGTGGGTCGCAACAAGCGACACTCACACCTTGCCATTTTGTAAGTTCGGCGTAGCCAACTCAGGAAACTTTTCACCGTGCGGATCCTTGCGAACACTTCACACGCCCGGCAGGCTGGTGGGGTGTTCTGTGTTCGAAGAAGTTCGACTGTCGTTGCACCGTCACACCCCACTCACCCATCCTACCCCGCCACCAGAAATCACACTCCAGAAGATGGGTTGTTCTTTTGCGGTGGTTTGATGGTGGTGTCGAAAGCGATTCGCGCAAGATACTGAACGACGCACAACACTTTTCACCCAGAAAAGGGGGGATTTGGCCCTTCAATGAAAACCTGCCACACAGCCGCTCAGGCCTTGCGATGCTCAAGTGCCGGTTGGACCCCTATGTCCTTCAGGCCCCAAAGCAGGCAACGATATGGGATCAACCTCACAGGGGTGAATAACAGGGTGAACAAGGCACGGGTTTTAGTCTGATGACACACTGCAACCTCAAGGACTGGCGACACCTCTCCCACAGTCTGCGGCACTCTGCCGTGGCCACAAGGCTTCCTGTCATGGGAGATCGCTGCGTGGATCAACGTGACACCACCCGTGTGCTCGGCAGGTTGTTTCGGCACCTGCTTTCTCCGTGTCATGCTTTTCGTGAGCGTGTCAGGAATGTTGGCACACGCTGGGGAGGGTTTCACATGATGACATAACATACATCAGAAGCACACACCCACGTGGCGCTGTCCTTGGCAGGACTTTGAAGTGCCGCCTTGATATCCTTGTTGGATAGAACCCTCATATCACACCCTCAATCAGCTGACGAAAACCTAGGAAAAAACGAGTGTAGGATAGCGGGCCCGGTTACTCACGGTATGGACCCTCGGGGCCAGGCTGCGATACCAGCACGCGAACCCAAATTGCAATACGAAAACCTGGTCCTCAGCAGGAGCTAGATATCCGCGGTCCCATTTTAGGGCAACGAATGGGCTCAAAATTCATAAATTCCTTTGAAAACGGACCCAAATGTCCAAAATAGGCCCACCCCAAAAAAAAAATTCGAAAAGGTCCCCCCCACCAGAGCTATTCCTAACTAGGGGTCCGGATTCCATGATTTTGAATTTCAGATTTTTCCTCTGTCTGGCGCGTTTTTTTTGCACTCTGTTTAGCGCGTTTTTTTTGCACTGCAGGAAAAAAAAATTCTGGTGAGGATTCACCGGAGTGGAGGGTGCTGAGGGGCTGAGCGGCTGGGGGGATGCTGCCTGTGAGGGAGAAGATGCACCAAGCAAAGACACACGGCCCCGGAGGGGCCGTGTGTCTGTGTTCAGTGGTGCATTCCTCCGCACCTCAGTGCACTCTCCGACCTGCATGTCTACGGGGGTCTGAGCCCACATGGCAACCCCCAGTAAGGGGTGCAAACAGACACCCCATGGCCAAAATGACCCCACCGCGATCCGCACAGATCCCAAATATTCAGAGGAACAGGGTTTTGAAAAACCTGTAAGTGGGGTCCCGCTGGGTGGGTGGTGTGGGTGGGCTGATTTCTGGCCTCCCAGTCACATCCTCCCTTCAGAAGTCCCTGAACCAGACCCACATTTCATGGGTGAAACTTGGCACGCACACCACCAAAATGACCCCACTACGATCCGCACGGAGCTCAAATAATGCAATAACGCCAGTCATGTGCGGCGATGCGATCAGTTTTGAGCCCCCCAAACAGGTGCCTCAGTAGCGCGTTTTTTTTGTATCCGATTTCGGTCACCAGCCCCCCGGGCCCCCAGATTTAGGAAAAGCCCTGCCCCCCACAGAATTTCTCAGAATTTTCCAGATTTTCTCAGATTTTGGCATTCTGGCCCGGATTTTTGCAGAAATATTTCGATGAGCCATTTTAGGGTTCAAAATGGGCTCAAAATTCAAAAATTCCTTTGAAAATGGGTCCAAATGTCCAAAATAGGCCCACCCCAAAAAAAAATTTTGAAAAGGTCCCCCCACAGATTTTCCAACTTTCGGGGGTGGGGGTACCTAAATTCGGTACCCTGGGTACCTACCGTCACTCAAGTTTTGTTGGTGGGGTAATATATTGGTGGGGTAAATATGTTGGTGGGGTACTAATTTGGTGGATTTGGGGCTCTGAAAAAAGTTGGTGGGTTATTACCCCACCAACATAATTACCCCTGGGGCGCATTGTACTTGGCGATTTTTTCTGGCACCTGGGATTTGGAGCCCCCTGCCCACCCACCCCGACTGCGCGTACGCATGTGCGTACGCCGTCCGCACTTTCTGAAACCGCGCTGCGTACGCGTACGCAGAAATTGCGTACGGCTGGTATTCCAGGTCTCTCAGCACACAGTAGGCCACCCAGTAGGCTGAGCCCTGGCCTTTGCTCTTGCCTTTCACAGACGGTTCCTTCGCGCACAAGTGCAAAAGGTACGATTACCTACTCGAAGGCTCGAAGGCTGCTGAGGTTGACGACCGATTTGGTGTGCGGACATGGCCGTCTCTTGTACTACATAGACTGCCGTTTGCAGGCGCCGCACGCCCACGCGTACGCCGTATGCATTTTCTGGAAAACGTAGCCATCAGCCGGGCACCTTAGGCGTTCGCCACGAAAACGGTAGTCAGCGATGCGCATTGGGGTAATAAATTGGTGGGGTAGATTTGTTGGTGGGGTAAATATGTTGGTGGGGTACTAATTTGGTGGATTTGGGGGTTCTGGAAGAAGTTGGTGGGTTATTACCCCACCAACATTACTTGAGTGACGGTAAATTGGGTACCCTGGGTACCTAAATTCGGTACCCAGGGTACCTAAATGCGTTATCGGATTTTCGGCCGATTTGGGTACCGAAAAGGGTTACCCTCTGGTTGTCGTACCCCACCGTGTACATCCGGGCCCCTAGGGGGGGGGGGGGGGGGGCGCTCCAGGCAGCCTGCTCCCATGCCGAGGTGAAAGTCTACGTGTCTATCTCGTCTACCGAAGTCGGTCTGCCGGTGTGTGTTGCAGCTGCAACGGGAAGATTGCACACCCGCGTTTTGCAAACCCGGGACTGAGAGGTTAGGTTGCGAGCAGCAATCAGGCAACAGCGCACATCACATCGGGAACAATCTAAAAAAAAATGCCGCGGGCAGGGCAGCAGCGGCGCATCCCACACTACGGGTTCACCCATCGCACATGCAAATTCTATTTCTCTCGAGTCACCGCGAGGCCTTTTTCTCGAAATGCAAGCCTTCGTCGAGGCTACTCGAGACCCCCCCCACCCCCCACCCCCCGACCCTCCTACCCCAACCCAACTCAACACGCCCCCGCTTGGGGCTTCATCAGGGCAAGCGTGAGCGCACCAATCGCAGCCGCCGCTTCGCGCTGGACCGTGCTGTGCAGCTCAAGCAGACGGGCCACCTGTCCGTTGCGGCAGTCCAGCCTCGACTCTGCTGCCTCCCGCATCCGCCGCTCCGCCGCCAGCTCCTCCTGCAGCAAGGCAACGCTGTGCCGCAGCTCCTGCTCTGCAGGGCTCGGGCCTGCAGCAGAGGGCAAGGTCTGCGCCACAGCATCCCGACACATTCGAGCCGCAGCCGCAGGCGTTGTCGACACCGTGGCAGACGTCTCCTCGGAAGGCACGGAGAACATCGCAGCGGACGATCCCTGCGACTCGCTCGGCACGCTGTGGGTGGGGCACCCCTGCTCTGACTTGGAGGCGCCGTCCCGCCTCGCGAAGCGGCTCTCGTGCAGCAGCTCCTTGAGGTCCTGCGAGGGCAGCCGCAGCTGCTGCAGCGTGTGCACGATGTGGTGCCCCGCCCGCCCCGCGGAGTTCGGGTCTGCCGGCTCGAAGCTGCTCACCCTGCTCGACAGGTTGCGCGGGGTGACAGGGGGCGTCGGGTTGCACAGGTTGTGCAGCGCCAGCAGCGCGCCACCCCCTCCGGCAGCGGCGATGCCGGAGGCATCGCCGCCGCCGCCGCCACCACTGCCCCACCCTGCTGCAGCTGAGGGCGCCGGCGCCGCCAGTGCCTGGGTCAGCGACTGGCCCGCGCTGCTGGCGGGCCCGGTGTGGCCGTGGTGCTGCGCACACCCGCCGCTGCCGCCACCCCCGGCTGGCGCCTCCTCAGAAGGGCGGGCCGAGCAGCAGCAGTGGTGGTGCAGCACGGCAGCAGGGTGCGCGCTGCACCCCCCGCTGCCAGGCGCATCACAGGCGGGCTGTGCGCAGTGCGCCCCGTGGGCGGGCTGCTGCTGCTGCTGCTGGCGGTGCCCCTCCCGCAACGGGGTGCGGCAGCGCCCCGCTGCAGGTGACGGCTGCGCCTCCACCCCCACCCCACTGCAGCGGCAGGACGCGTGGGGGTGGCCCTGCCGGCCCTCCCACCCGGGGTGGGCCTGCTGCTGCTGTTGATATTGCTGCTGCTGTTGTTGCTGCTGCTGCTGCACCACCTCCGACCCAGTCGACACCCACGACGTGCTCCGGGAGGCGCTGCCGCTGCCGAGAGGGTCGCTCACCCCCCCTGCCCTGCTGCCATACCCCTGCTGCGACACGACAGGCGCCGACGTCGACGACACTGTGCTGAACGCGCTGCCTGTCGAGCTCCGCTCGGGCTGCCCCGCCACACCGCCACCCCCCACCGGCAACCCCAGCCGCAGCTCCGCACAGCGGTCCTGCAACTCGCTCGCCTCCAGCGGCAGGGAATGCGCCGCACCAGGCATGGGCGCCTGAAACGGCGCCTCACAGCGCGACGGCAGCTGGGTGTGGGTGTGAAGGTGGGAATGCTGCTGCAGGCGGTGCTGCTGTGCCCCGCTGGGGTAGGACGCAGCGCCCCACCCGCCTGCCGGCGGGCTGCGCGGCTGCCCGTAGGGCTGCCTGTGGGTGCTGTGCAGCGCCTGGCGCATCTCGCCGTGCTCCGCACCCAGTGCCTCCACCTGTGCCGCCGCATCGCCGCCAGCGAAGCGGTGCGCCAGCTGGGCAGCACCGACCCCCCCAGGGCCATCCACCCCGCGTGCACTCGCAGGAGGTGTTGGCATTGCGTCAGGGGGAGGGCGGAGTGGGGGAGAGTGGGCTAGGGTGGGGGGTGGTCGCCGCCCACTGCAAACCCAGGCCCCCAAGGTGGTCACCCCAAGGTGTCGGAAGGGCTGACCACAGCACGCATCAGCGCAGGGCGTGCCGAACCCAGCAGCGCCTGTGTGGGGGGGGGAGCGAGGGGGTGACTATGCATATAATGCGGCTATCGCAGCACCCTCTTGGCATCGACCCAACTTACAGGGGGGGGGGGGGGTGTCGGGAAGGGGGACGGGGGGGCAGGGGGCAGCGGGTCGCGCACCAACTCTCTAACTCTTCTTCTTGGGGCAGCACACTCGAAATGTCACGTGTGGGTGGGGGGGTGGGGGGGCGAATAGCAGGTCAGAGACAGGGGAGGAAGGAAAATATTTTGGCTCCTACGTACGATGTTTGCCGGCGCATCGCTACTTACAGGTGGGAGGTGGTGGAGGGGTGAAGGGTGACGGGGGGGGGGGGTATGTGAGGCTTCCGTGCAGAGGGTCGCCCATGCAGGGGGGGGGGGGGGGAGAAGAAAAACGAAAGGTGACAATAGGGGGGGGGGGGATAGATTTGTGGGTTTCGTTGATCGCACAAGGTACAAAAAAATCAGTGAGATGGAGGAGGGGAGGGGGGGAGCGGACAGTACACCGAATCACACGGTTAGCATGCGGGCATCGCGGGATGTCCCCAACGTGGAGCACACAACGTGAGAACCGAGGCCCGCAAAATCCCCCGTTGGTTTAGAACACACCCTCTGCTGGAGTGGAAGGGCCGCGCTGTCTTCTCAGAAGAGCTGTTGCACGCCGTGGCACACCAGGTCAGTTTCTCGGGGCGGTGGCAGAATGATACACGCCGGGAAAAACACCGCATCCCCCTGGGGGTCTTCGCTGGTCGTTATCCTTCGTCAATCTTCGTCAGTTTTTCACCTATTTCAACAGGAAATGCACCAAAATGCACTGACGACCACCCCGTAGCGAAGACCCCCCCCCCTGTGTGTTTTTGAAATCAGATTTATTTATTTATTTTTGTGGAAGCGTGCAATGCAACAACTGTCGGAGAGGATCGGGCGGAATGGATGTATTTGCGCAGCAACTCCTCCCCTCCCCTCTTGCTAGGGCTACTCTGTGAGTCTGATCCACTGCGTGTGCCAGAACTGACGCCGCTGTTGCAAACTGAGGCACACGTCCCGCCGTTTCTCACTTTCTGCCTTTTTCTGAGCAAAGGCCCCCAGACCCTTGTGACCCTCCCTTGTTTGAGACAGCGGGTGGGGGAGGGGGTGTTGGTGGTGTGGGTCACATAAGGGCCTAAGGTGGATTCTACAACTTCGTTCTGTCTGCAGCAATCACAGCTCTACATAGCATATACCGTCTACCGCTATGCCGAATCTAGAACGTACGCAGTGCCGTGATCGGCGGGTTGGGACAAAATAGCAACAAAAGCTTGGGGCATCCTCGCCGTGAACACACACAATCGTGAAGGGGCAGCGGGATCGGTTCTACAGTTCATGACACAGTGCTGCTGTGGGAAGTCTTCTTCAAGGGGGTGGGGGAGGGGGGACTGCCATCCTTCTTTGTGAAGAGGGGCAAGGAGAGGGTGGCGGGCCTGCACAGCAGGGTCATGCCCATAAGGTGGGCGTCGTCCGGTGGGTTCGGGGCGCGCCTGCCTGTGCTGCTCCGCTTGTCGTGCCGCGTGAGTAAGGGTTTAGTCCCGGCGGTTCGCAGGGCTGTGGCCTGTGGAGGGGAGGGGGGTGGCGAAACCACTGCAGAAGTGTGAGAAACCCTCTCAGGATTCACAAACAGCCGTGTGAATAAGAACAGGCCTACGGCGATCGCAAACCAGTATATGCAGACCAGTGTGTTTGGCGCAGCGCCTATTGTATTGGGAAAAAGCGCCAAAAGACTGCCGAAGCTTGCCGCGACCGCTAGAGCGAAGGCCCTCGCAGAGGGGGGTGGTCGTTCAAATCGTTCAAATCAAACACAACAAACAAACGAGAGCCAAGCTCAGATCGGGCCTCCGTGATCCCTCTTGAGCACAGCCCCTTGTTATCATCGCATGTGTGTCCCTATGGCTTCTGACACCATCATCGCATACTCTGCAGGCAGCACTGGCGGTGCGCGGCCAGGCGATGCACCGGGTTGATACGCAGGCAGCGCATCGTCGCTGCTGCTCTGTGCAGCAGTGTGCGGGACGTATGTGAGGCCATGCGAGGGTATCGGCGCCGCGCGAGGTGGTGACGGGTTCCCCCTCGCCTGGGGGTGCGCCTGGTATGTACTCTGGTACGTTGTAGAGTGCGGGGGGTCAGGGGCCTGTGGCGGGAGGGTGCATGAAGTGGTGTGGGTGGTGGGGTGCAGCTTCGTAGGATGGGCAAAAAATATCCCAGGCTTTGCTTGTGGACACGAGTGGCAGTGTGATGCGGCCCCTGCGAAAGGGTGTTCTGTGTTGATACAACTACGTGTATCTTGTGGTGCTCTCTCTAAAAACACACTGCGCGCGCCGGACGCTCCCACCGACCCTTCCGCTGTGACAAGCAAAGCTTGCCCGGGGAAAAAAATGCACAGCCCCCCCGCCACCCCCATCCCGAATTGGCAGCAGAACTCAGCTCACGCTTCGCGCCCTTCCTCTCTGGTTTTAGGCCCACTGGCACACAGACACACCCCCCCGCCCCACACATACATAGCTGCCCCCGCTTGTCGCCGACGCCCCTCCGAAGAACTTCCGCGCCGCCGTCTGCCAGCCCCCCCCAAGGGGCGCCTCCACTGCCGACGGCACGCAGGACGCATCCGCCACCGCCGCACCCCCGCCACCAGAAAACGGCATGTCAGGCGGCGGCGGCGACCGCGGCACACCCACAGCCCCAGCCACAGGCCGCCACGCCGCCACCGGCTCGGCAAGGGGCAGCGGCGGGGGAGACGGATGCCTCACCACACCGCCACCACCACTGCCGTCCGCATCCAAAGCGGGGGATCTGCGCCCCCCCCTCGCCGGCAGCCCAGCCCCGCTAAGTGGGCGCGGCACGAAGCGCCTCCCCATCACATTGATGGGTGTGGCATCCGGCACGCATGTCCCAGAGCTGTACCGCTCGCCACCCCACTCCTCGCGCTGGGGGGGGGCTGGCGGCTGCTGCTGCTGCTGCGTCGGCGGCGTCGGCGACGACCTCCCAGGCGCAGCAATCCTCGGAGGCGAGGCGCGCCTCACCACCGTCCCACCTGCGGTGCACTGCACCACCCCACCCGACGCTGCCGCAGGGAACCCCAGGGACTTGTTGTACCCCGGGGCCACGGCAGGCGCAGCCCCGACCCCGGCGCCACCACCGCCGCCCCCGCCGGGGAACGGCGGCGGCGGGGTCAGCCCGCGCCCGCCACCGCCACCACCACCACCCGCCAGGGGCAGCGGTGTCGGCTGGAACCCCTTCCCGCTGGGCAGCGCGGCAGGTGCCCCCGGCACCGCCGACCCCACCGCATTCGGGTAAAGCCCCTGGAACGGGGTCGTCTGCGGCGCCTCCGGCAGCACCGGGGGCGCGCGCGGCTGCCCCCTGTAGGGCGCACCGCCAGCAGCACCCCCGGCTGCCACAGCCTCCTCACGCCCCGAGGCCTCCGTGGCGCGGGCGTAGCACATCCCCCCACCACCGCCACCATCGCCACCACCCGGCTGCGGCGACATATAGATACTGCCGCCTGACCGGTAAGGCTGCTGCTGCTGCTGCTCCCGAGGCGTCAGAGCACCCCCGTCGCCGGGGCCCGGCGGGGGGGGCGGGGTGGCCACCCCTGCCAGGCCCCTATGGGGGGCCGCGGGTGCCGCCTGCGGCTGCTGCTGTGCCTGGGGTGCGTGGGGTGCCTGGGGCGCTGCGGCGGGCAGCGAGTCGCGCCGCCTCTCCAGGTCGGCAATCTGCTGGGCGTACTCTGTGCGGGTCATCCTCCCCTGCGCGAAGGCGTCGTACAGCGCCTCCTGCTGGTCCAAAAAGCTGCCGGAGCTCGGCGGGGGCGCGCTGGGAACCCCGCCGAACTGCGAGCTGGATGCGATGGAGGAAGACGACGGCATCTGCACGACCCCCTGCTGCTGCTGCTGCTGCTGCTGCTGCTGCTGCTGCTGCCACCCCTGCCCATCCCCACCCCCGCGCCATTCCGGGTCCATCCTGAGAGGTGGCGTCGGCGGTGGAACCGACGACTCTCTCCACGACGGGGCAATCTGCAGGGAAGGGATCGGCACGCCCATACGCACCTCCGCTCCGCCCCGCTGCTGCTCCTTCCGGCGGGTCAGGTCGGGATCAACCAGACACGCCTCCTGGTGGCGGGGGGGCTGCGGGGGGAACCCCGATGCGGATTCGGCAGCGGAGCAGCTCCCCACCACGCTCGAATGCCTTGAGATCGACGCGGCAGACGACGGGGCACACCCGGTGGAAGCCCGCCCCGCAGGCTCCCCCGGCCCCTTCGGGCTCTGCTGCTGGGGTGCCGGTGGTGCCGGCGCGGTGTGGCTGTGGTGGGGAACAGGTGGGGGAGTGGGCTGCTTGTGCTGCTTCAGCAGCTGCGGGTGGATCCGGCGTGCCTCAGGCTGAACCGACTTGGCGTCGAGGCTGTGCGACGCGGCAGCTGCCTCCAGCAGCGATATGGAGCGCTGCGGAGGCAGCGTGGACTCCGACAGCCGCGACCCCGGTGACCCCCCCACCGACGACGAGCTGGCGCTGTGGTGGCTGTTCGCTGTCACGACAGAGCCGCACGACTCGCTGCGCACGAACTTCCCCCTCTGCGAGCAGACGCCCCCTTCAAACTCCGACGAGCTGAAATACGCGTCGCCCCCGTCACCCGATACACTCCGTTCCAACAGAAGCGTGTATATGTCTTTCATCTGCACCGAACAGTGCAGGCAGTCTGGGTGTGGTGCACCATCTATGCTCCAAAGAGGGGCCAATCAAGGCGGTTCGACCCTGGTGGCTCTGACGGGTGGTTGAGGTGGTGCTGTGTGGGCCAAACTTCCTCCACTCTGCTGCACCCTGTGATGCAAGAAGCAAGAAGAGGAGGGTAGTGAGGTATAATGCAAGTCGCTAGAAACGGATGTCACGGTAGCACCGTATGTGAAGGGGGAGAGGCTGTTGTGGCGAAACGCATGCACACAAAGGGGGCCCTCGCTACCAGGTGTGACTGAGTGAGAAGAAGTGAGCCACGGCCCACTTCCCCTCACTGACTGACGAGCTGTGACTGGCTGTGACTGGTAGCGAGGGCCCCCAAAGGAAACGGGATAAAGAGAGAGAGAGAGCCCCGTTTCACCTGAAAAGTGTCACTTCAACTCTGCCGCTCTTCCTCGACTACTTGATACTTCGTTTGATGCGTTGACGCTTCCACACACACTTACAAACCCACCTGCCCGAAGGGGGTGGTGTGTAGAGCACGTTTGGCAGAGCTGAATGACACTTTCCGCGCGAAGGTCGTGTGCGTAATATAAAATGTAAGGTGGGCTCGGCATATCCACGGCTCAATCCCCGGATGCGTCTGCGCTGACCATCCATCCAACCTACACCAACGATATGAATGTGTGGGCGGGGGGGGTCGGGGTGGGGGGTGAGTGGGGTGGGGTTGATCTTCTCCAATGGCAACTGTCAAGAGCTCACACGCAACCCAGCAGCCTGGGGGCCTTGGCATTGCTGCGCATTGCGTTGCAATCGGGAGGCAGGCCGTCAGCCCTGAGCACATACACAAGACACGATGGATAGTTTGCTGGAGTCGGCAGACAGCGTAGAAGCGCACCGAGGACACGCGCTCTAGATACGATCTCGCCATCACACGCACACACTGTGAAGCTTTACGGAACAAAAAAACACAACAGGGCGCGTCACTTAGGGGCATAGATGGAGGAGTGTAGAGAGAGGAGGGGCACTCGCCCAAATCTTCAGAAGCATCGCAGAACAGCAACGCAAGCGAGAGGCGCTGCTTCTGGGGGGCTTCACTGCCTGGCTGACAGGCACATGGCATTTGATAGTGGTGTAAAACGCTGCATAGAGGAGCGGACTGCGAGCTCTTGAATGTGAGCTCCGCTGTAACACACACACGCGCGTGACATGTGATTGGCAGTGTGTTGCTGTAAGCCGCAACCCCCTGAAGAAGAAGAAAGCAAAGTCGTCAGATGCAAAGATCCCACATGGTGGCCACCGCCGCCCGCACACTAGCAAGCGGGCCCCGATCTGTGCAGGGTCAAGACCCCACCTAAAAACGTGGATGACGTATAGATGCGGGTATATTTTTTTCAGTAGAGAACGCACGCCCTGAGCACGTCCTGCTTGATGCGACCCGATTGCGACACACACGATATGATTTCGAGCTCCTATTTTTTTTTGCGAAAATCATCGGGTTATATGAGGGGGGAGGGGGTGCAGTGCGCCCCAATGCCTTCAGACCCGTCGGAAAACACGCCACTCTGCTTCGAAGGCACGCCACTTCACGACCGACCCGCACACACGCACACAATGTGAATCATTTTTCTGCTGCATGTGCAGAGCACACCGAGCAACACCGCTCCTGATGCAGCCCCACTGCACACCCACACTGTGGGCCACGATCCACGGAGGTTAGGGCAACGCCAGGGGGAGAAGGTTACGAAGAGGTGGTAGAGTGGGACCTGAAAGGCAAACAGCATCAACATCATGGCATGGCCTCTGCCGTTTGTGTGATGTGCCCCAGCCTGCGTCACCAAGCCGAAAATGGGGTGTTTGGAGGCTGGTGAGGGGTGGGCACAACCGCAACTGCTCCCCCACCGCAACACACACGTACGCCACCCTGAGCACTTGGGCTGGAGATTGCATTCGAATCATATGAATCATGTGATGAAATAAACAGTTTCGACACATGTCACTAGATGTGGGGTGTGGGGGGGGTTTGAAGAGAGAGGGGGGGGGGGTGGTGGTGAAACGCACACACAATGCACGTGATTATTTTGTTTGGCGTGGTGTAGGGCGCACTGAAAACCCTGTTGTGTGAATGTGATCGTTCTCCACTGTCAACACACATCCACACACGCATCATGCCTTGTGGGTGTGAGGTGGGGTTCGCGGCATAAAGTTGCCAAACCCAATGGGCCCCCCCTTGTTTCCCCTTCTTCTTCATCTCATTACCCCCCCAGTGGTTCATTTTGTTCCATTTTCCCTCCCGCGTTGCAATGAGGCTGCAGGAATATATATTAGTTCACCCCCCCCCCCCCCTCACAGCCCCTTTGCCCATGCATGTCGCTCGACCGAACCACAGCGTGAAGACCTCTCACCCACACATCAAGACCTTTGCAGCAGTGTGGAAGACGGCATGTTTTGTGCTGCTGCATCAAAACACACTGCGCACACCACACGCCCCTCCCTCCCGACCCCGCTGACTCCTTCACTGTGGCAAAGCAAGCCTGTTTGCGCAAACACTGTAGGGCACACAGGCGAACAACACTGCGATTTGATGTGGTTCAACATGATTCAATTCACGGGACACTGTGACGCCATTTTGGCTGACACAGGGCGCGCCAGGTTCCTTCGCACGGGTATCTCCATGGCATCTGCTGCTCTGGCGGGTTATAGGGGTTGCTGAAGCATGCCGTGCGTTAAGCAGAGCCGAATGGGCAGAGGCTTTCCACGTGAAAGTCGTGCAGAGAAGCGAAGAAGAAGAAGAGAAAGCAAGGTGTCGCAGTGGGGGGGAAAGGGGAGGGGGGGTTTTGATCGTCGAGAGTGAATGGAAAAGCAAGTCTCCCAGCACCTTGCAATGTTAGGGGGTGGCGGGAGGGGAGGCCGCGCCGCCAACACCTGGAGTTCGATGTGATCTGCACTGCGCTGCACTGCAGAGTATGTAAAAATGATTGCTATGTTTTCTTGCCTTGTTTTTCCTTTTTTTTTTTGCACAACCTTCTGGCCACCTGCACATTAGGGTGTGGAGTGCAGGTGAACAGAACATTGCACCCCACTGCACAACCCATTTTTTTCCCGATCAGAACGCTTTCCATGAGCACGGCGCGTTTGTCACAACAAAAAAAGGACAGGGGTAAGAGATGGCACCGAAGTGCTGCATGCTACGTTGGGATAACACTGCCCGTTCCGGCTAAAGGGAGGAATGGAAGAGTCAGAGAGCCTAGACACGGACACAAGAGGCAAATCACAGGACACCCAGCCCCAGGGGCGGCAGTGAAGCAGATGAAAATGGAATCACTGATGGTTTGACCTCCCTTCACTCGTTATGCAAGGTTGTGCCCCGGGGGGCACATAGGCGGGCAGGCAGGTGGGGAGGGAGGGGCGGCTGTGGGGGATCTGTTATGGAACAAAAAACGCAGCGGATACATGATTCCGGCTGCGCTTTTTTCTTCTTCTCTCTTCTCTCTGGAAAATAAAGCTTGCCGGCAGTTTGCTCAGAGTAGTCACTCATCGGGAGGGGGTGATGGAGGCGGTAAGGGAGGGAGGGAGGGGCTTCACTCCCCCCCTCCCCCACTTGAACTCCCCCCTGTGCCACACACAGCCATCACACACAACAGGGAGGCTATTACCTGGCCCACCTGGCCTGCACCTCAGGGTGAAGATAATCCTCTCCCCAATGCAGGAAGTCAGGCTGAACCACCCTGTCCAGATACTGGTTTTTTGCCACAAAAAAAAGCAAAGCTTCTTTTTGCTGAGCACACGCTTGTGTCCCAAGGCCCTGTGAAGGCCTTGTGCCCCCCACCCCACCCCCCCCCCCTCGGATAAATACATTTCATCCCAAAGGTTCTCCACTTCTTCCAAAGGGCGCGGGTCGGATTCGAACCATACCACACATCCACACCCTCCCCTCCCATTTCCGTCACCACCACCACCACCACCACAACCCCTGACCGGAGAACCCTGCATCCACCCACCCACCCACCCACCCCCCCTCCCACCCACACCCACACCACACCCCCCCCCCCCCTCTAGAAGTCAATCGCCACAACGGAGTCCTCAATGCCACACTCGTTGACACCCCGGAGGATCTTGAAGAAGCCCTGGTCGCCCCACTCCCCATTCCAGGAGTTCTTCACCAGCCAGTAGTCATCCCCGCCCTCTGTGCCGAAGCCGATCAGCTCCACTGCGTGCCCCCCGAGGAAATCGCCCGAAGTGTAGCGGTACACCCCACTGGTGTACGTAGGGAAGTCGGAAAACACGCGGAACACCGCCACGAGGGGTCCCTGCAGCAGCGCTGCCATGATGCTGTCAACACCGGACACGCTGTAGACGGTGCCGCCACGGTGTTTGTCATCAGCATACTGCCGCGGATACCCCTCGGAGCAGGTGCGGTTGCACTGCGGGGTGGGATAGTCAGCCTCTGAGCACTGCGGGTAGCTCGACGGCACCGCATCGTGGTGGGTGCAGGGGGGGAAGGCGTACGGCATGCACAGCGACGGGTCGCCATAGGCGCCACCTGTCACCACGCCGACCGTGGTCATCCACTGCAGGGCGGTGGAGGGCTGGCCACCGCTGCAGCCCTGAGAGAAGCCGCATTCAAAACCAGAGCAGCATGTCGCTGTGTCCTCTGCGCTCATCTCCACATCCAGGACCCGGTAGAGGCACTGCCTGTCCTGAAAGGCCTGGGCAGCAGCAAATGCCCAGCAGGATCCGCAGGCAGACTGGTCCTGCACCTTTAGCATCACTGTGCAGTTTGCCCACTGCGTGCGCGCGTCCCACGACTCCGGGATGCCCGACTTCGGCTTCTCGATGTGGCGGACAGGTGGAGGCTGTGCGTAGCGCGGGTGGCCCGGCAGCCACGTCCCGCACACCTTTTTCACATCCCCCGTGGAGTTGAAGCGGCGCGGCGGCGCCGCCTTCCAGGATGACTGCATTGCGTTCACCTTCTTCGCAACCTCGTGGAACTCAGTGGATGCCGAGGTTGCGGAGGCCGGGGGGCAGAGCAATGCAGCACACACAGCTGCCGCTGCGAACGCCACGGATGTGGGTGCCATATTTCCGTTGGCGCTGGGGTATACGGATACGTGTGTGTGTGTAGGAGGGAGGAGGGGATGGCGTGGGCTTTGAGTGCCTTGGGGCACCACCAACCACCACCACCACCCCCCCTTCGCCCCTTCGCTTTCCCACCTCCTCCCTTTCCTGTCTGGGGGCTAGAGGCCCGCAAACGCCAAGGGGGGGAACGGGGAGCCTGTGTGTCGGTAGTGACCGAGGGCCTGCTGAAGGGAAGGGTGTCAGGAGGCGAGCAAGCGAGGCGGGCTCCCTCCCTCTCTCTCAGCGGGTGTGTTTTATCAACTTTTTAAGGTGGGGGCTAACCCTGCTCGGGTCCTAGCCCACCCCCTCAGTGGTTGTGTCTGATGCACGGTGCGCGGTACGACCACCCAGATATTCAAGCGGGTGGAAGGCTTAGGGACAGCGCTTCTGGGGGTCGGGGGTCGGGGGGTGGGTGGGTGGACGAGGGCATCCTTGGGGGGAGGGGATATGTGGGGAGCGAGCGTAGACGAACGCGGGAAGCCTTCAGGGACCACACTCCACACCCATACCCCACACACACAGCCCCCACGCCCCCCCTTCCCCCCACCATACTTTGCAGAGTATTACTACCGCCCGTGCAGGAGGCGCATGGCCTGATGCAGAGAAGGGCAATCAGTCACAGCGTTTTGTCCGCAACAAAGGTGCGGCTGGACTGGGCATATTTTTTTTCAGCAAAGGGGATCAGGCGATCCGAAATCGGAAAACACAGAGTTCATCTTGTCTGGAGGTGCTGCTTATTTACATGTTGTGTCAAACGCACCGTGCTCACGGAAGGCGTTCAGAACTATACAAAAAAAAGGTTGCAGTGGGAGCAATGTTTTGCCCACCTACACTCCACGCCCCAACGTGACAGGTGACCAGAAGGTTGAACAAACAAAACAAGCGAAACCCGGCAATCCTTTCCTTTTTGGGAGTTGTGCTAACAACGCAGGGGGCTTTGCTGCGCACATC
This sequence comes from Rhynchopus euleeides, assembly GCA_963210315.1. NCBI lineage: Eukaryota > Euglenozoa > Diplonemea > Diplonemida > Diplonemidae > Rhynchopus > Rhynchopus euleeides. The sequence goes on along the minus strand of OY723240.1, from coordinate 1,740,818 downwards.
ATGCAGGTGCACACCCACACCCACACCCGCAGCAGGCGTGTGAGGGTGCTCTCGTTGACATGACGAATACCCGCTGGTTCTTCTCCCCCCCCCCTTTACTGATTTGCAGACGCAAAGTTTCCAGGGAAACTCGATCCGAATATTGCTGATGCCGCCTGAGCACATCTGCCGGGGGGAGGTAGCTATAAAACAAATAGCGCCGGATCACAACAAACCAGATGGGGGGGTGGTGGCGGTCTGTGAGACCACTTCCATTCACCCCCCCCCCCTTTCGTTGTTTCCCGAAGACAAGGGCGATCTTGCATACCGTTTGCCCGTTCCGAAAACAACCTCCGCAACAAGCCGATGGGCCCCACGAGAGAGGAAGGTATTGAGGGGCGCGCGGGTGTGGCGCAGAGGCATGGGGGGGGAGGCACGGGCACCCTTCACTTCCCTCCCCCCCTCCCCGTTCGTTTTTCGTTTCGTTCTGTCCCCACCCCCACCCCGCCCACACACAGACCCACCCAGATGTCCTGCCAGAAAGAGGCAGAAACCAAGGGAACGAACCGGAACAACAATACCAAAATACCGAGTGGGGGGGAGGGGGGGAGCCAGCCCAGCGATAGCGGCCTCGGTGGAGGGGGCGGGGGGGCGAGGATTTGCTAATCCAGGTCCCGCGGACCGTTGAGGGCTTGGGGGGTGGGGGGGTGGGGGAAGAGCCTATCACTCGCTTGTCTTTGACAGCTCCTGGCGGACGTAGTCACGTGGGTGCATCTGTTTAGGCGCCAGCGCCGGGAGGACCAACTCATCACCAATCAGGCCTCCCGTACCGCGCGGGTATCCGCACTGCTCGCCAGGAAAGGGGTGTCGGGTGCATGGGGCATGGGTGGCTACGGCATCCAGAAGTGAAGTCAATATGGTGCAGCTGAAGCCCCCCAGATTTCGTAATTTCGTTTGCAGTTTTAAAAAAAAACCGCCCCCCCTCCTTCTTTTTGGCTCCACCGGACAAAGTGAGCATATTTTGTGGGGCCCGATGTTATGAACATCATCACATCTCCACTGTTGTGACGCACTCTCACCAACCTTAACCTTTCTGTTTCGTGTAAGCTGTGCCGAGCGGGACTCTGTTGAGAACCCACTGTGACACACGTGAAGCTTTAAGCCTTACAAAAGTGTAGAACCCACTGAGCACCTGCTCTTGTGACAATCTTCATTGGCACACACTTTGGCTGCGCCAAAGCCACCCCAACGCCAAAGTAACCCCCAGCGACAAAGGTGCATACGTTCATGCTGCCCGGTCCACTCGTCTCATAGTTGCAAATAGTGTACCCGAGGAGGAAAATGCCGGCCCAAACACCCCGCCTGAACCACACTGGCGCCCCACCGACGGTGAACCTGAAATACAAACAAATGGTGGTGGCAGATGGGACCCGGGAGGGAGCTGCTGATGCTGAGGGCACACCGCACGGATCCAACACGGGGTGGGGGAAAGTGGGAAGTGACACCCCCCCCCCCCGCCTCCCCGCGTTGTGCAAAAGAGAAAAACACGACACCCGTGTGCGGGCAAAAGCGAGCGGTGTGTGCAGGCACAAAATTAATCAGTTGTTGCAAAATAGCGACACAAGGTCTGGCACACAGTGGCGCGGATTGAAGCCCCTCGACAGCACACATCCATACGTGTTGACGCTCGGCGCGGGTGCCGGCTTCCGGAGGGCCTCCTCGAATGCAATGTTACGCTTGCCAACGGTCAGCTGGGACTTCGTGCTCCCATCCCCCGACAAGAGGGCTGCGAACCCAGACATTGTGGATCACCCTTCTTTCCCGCCCCACTCTGCCCCGGGTCTTGGTGTCGCCTGCCGTTCGGGGCACGTTGTGATGGGTTGTGGTGTGGGAGGCAGCTTGCGGTTCAAAAGAGAACCCGGCGGGGCGTGAAGGCACCGCAAGGATCCACACGATTCCGCTGGGAATTGCGTGAAACGCCCCCCTGAGTTGGCTACACGCCGGGCTGAAACATGCAGCACGCATGGGGCATATAACCCCAGGCAATTCTCAAATCATCCAAGAAAGGGGGCGGAGCGGGGGGGAGAGGGATGGGGCGATCTGCAGCTGTTCTACTTCCTGTGGCTGTCACAGTGCGCCAATCATGCAGTGCCGCATATTTCAGAACACCGCGAATGCACAGCACAGAGCAGGGCGAGGGCGAGGGCGGGGGCGATGCTCGCAGATATCCCAGCCCCCCCAAGGGCTTGCCACAGGACATGCCGTGCGATATTGGCTCCAGGCCCACCACCGCCCTGCATCAGTCTAGAGTTTATGTAACGTGGCGGAGTCACCCCTCCTCAAGCAAAGCTGAAAGGGCACACCGTGCGCACCGTGTGTGTGTGTGGGATCTGGGGAAATCAATTATCAGAAGTGCAGGGGACGAGGGAGAGGGGGAGAGAGAGAGAGAGAGCCTTCAAGCAGCGGAAGGAAGAAGGGGGGGGAAGGGTGGTGGTGGGGGTCGGGGGGGTAGGGGGGGTGGGTGGGTGATGATCCGGGACGCGATGCCCTACATTTGTTGGAACGGTTCGTTCAGTACCAACACCTGTGCCACTGTGTCGCTGTGTGTCACACAGGTTGCTGCTGTCAGAACGGAAGCGCAAAGCGGCAAAGGCATGGGGGGTCCCTCCATCATGCACCCGAAGCACGGGCGGGTAACGACACAGAGGGGAAACGTGACCAAGGTCAGCCCCGTGTTAGAGGGGAGGGGGAGGGTTCTGGCACATTTGCGTGTGGCGTAGCGCGGGGAGGGGCAGTTCCTTTCGCGGGTTCTGCAATTTGGATGGAATGCACCGCATCGTACGAAGCATCAGTGCCACACAGGGATGGGATCAAACCCACATCAGGTTGGGGGGGGGGGGGTTTGATCGTCGAGAGTGAATGGAAAAGTAAATCTCCCAGCACCTTCTCGCAATGTTAGTCCTTTTTGTAGTCACTACACTAGATATGTTGTACAAGTCAGATCAATGCACATTCAATGCAGATTAGGGGGGGGGGGGGGGTCTTCGCTCAGGAAGTGCACAGAAGCGAGCCGCCTCACAATAGGGGACAAGCTGACACAGGCTGACACAGAGCGAAGGCACCCGTCAGTCACATGATCGTAGCAGTACAGCGCACGTTCGGATATTGTATTTTGGAGAGGCTGCGGCTGACACGCGCACACCCTCGACCCGTGCGGGAGGTGAGATGTTGGCTCTGCTTGCAGCAGGCACCGTTGGAAAAATACTGCCCGTTGCAGGGGGGGGGGGGGCGCTGAAATAAAAGTAGAAGGAATCACAAGAATGATCTCCCTTCGCTCGTTATGCAGGTTGGGTCTGAAATCCAGTGTTTTTTTTCACACACAACAAGAAGAAAGCTTGTCACAGTGAAAAAGATAGTTGCCAGCGCTTTGGGTGACAAACACAATCTACCTTGCCTTGTTGCTGTGACTGTGCGCACATTCACGCCAACCTTCATCAGGCAAAACACGTGAGGTTTGTTCACCCGGGTTTGGCGCACAAACAACGCCTTATCTTTTTTCCGGCCTGTGCTGCAGGGGGGGGGGGTAGGGGGTGCCCGGTGCTGCTCCTCTGTGTTCGATTCCCTCCTTCGTTGGAGTGGGGTTGCAGAAGGAAAGTTGCCTGCCGTCGAGGTGTGGCGCGGGATTGGCAGGAGAAGGCTAGGATGGGGGGGGGATTCGCCCTACAGTGCGTGAGAGTGAGCGTCAAAAATAAATCGGCGTCACATTTCTTTTGGCACTGTACATTTGTTTTTTGGTTGACACATAACGAAGGCTCCAAGATATATAGAGAGAGAAAAACGCAATTTCCAAAGTGGAACAGCTTTTGCAAATTGAGGCCATGCGGCGTGCCGGAAGGTGCAATGGGCCACATTCCAGAATGCTGTGCTGCATGTTGGGGGCGGGTTTGGCGAATCTTCAGAAGAAGGGACCCATCACCGCACTGTGGCTTGTGCAAGACTGCAGTTTAAATACCTGAGAGGCAGGGAGGCAAGGGACATGCAGGGGGGGGAGGGGGAACCATTTTGGAACCGGGGGAGGGGGCTGTGGGGTCATAAAACAGCAACAGCAACAGCAAGGACATCAGCTGGGAATAGCCAACCTGTGAAAGGGCTCTCCCACTATAACAAAAAGGCGGTGACACACAACGCGCGCGAGCTGTTTGGAGCGCCGGCCCACCGGGAAAAGAAAAGCTGCGTGGCGCGGCCTCCAATATGTCCACACGCGTGTGCTTGAGACGTGTCCACCTGGTCACTGTTCTCACACCCCACCCCACCCCACTCCACATGCTGCAAATAGCAGAAAAAAAAACTCACTGAAACAGAGCACAGAGGTATATCGTAGCAGTGCAATATCAGGCAGGGACACCCGAACCCACAGCTTTTTCGGAATCTTCCGAATTTTTCCGGCTAGCGACACCCCCTTGAATCGGACGAATCGGACGTTTATTGGGAGTTAGGCAACTGCACAACTGCAAACGGTGGCCCGCCGACAAGGCACACACACACACACACACACAGGAGGAGAGAGGGATACACGGGCAGAATGTCACAGGCCGACCTCCACGGGGTCTCCTCTGGTAACACCGGTCCCCAGGCCGGTGGCCAACAGGCCGCCCCCCTGCCCCCCCTCGAATTTACAGAGCCTCGCAGATACGAGCTCCAGCCCCTCCCCCCCCTCTACGGCGCCACCCACGTGCGCGCCATCCTCCAGCACCTCCACTGGGATGCGGTGCTGGACGGATTAGAGGGTGGCGTCGCCGTCCTCGCCGCCGAGCGCCCCCCCACCCACGGCTCCCCCCCCACATGGACCCTCACGGTCAACGGGAAGGAGGTGGTCCTGACGGACACGCTGCTCCTCGAGGAGCAGAAGCAGCAGGAGGCGGCCGCGAAGAAAAAGGCCGAGGATGTAGCCCGCCTGAAGCGGCGCTACGATAGCGTCAGCGAGAGGCTCCAGGCGGAGCGCGCCGACGCAGCGAGAGCGGGAAGGGCCGCGAAGTCGCAGGCCAGTGGCGCCGTAGGACGGACCGGGCGAGGCGGCGGTGCGGCAGCAGCAGCAAAGCAGCACGCCCAGCAGGCGCAACAGCGGGTGACCAGGCTCCAGAAGGACCTGGAGAAGATCGCCGGGAGCCTGAGGGAGCTCGGCCACGACCCCGCGCCGACCGCCCCCGACACCGCCGCGGGTGATGGTGTGGCCTGGCAATCCGAGATGCTGGGTCTGCGCCGCCTACTGCAGGAGCAGGACGCGCGTCGCCAGCAGTTGGAGGAGCAGGTGGGGCAGTTGCAGCTGGGTCACAACAACCTAGCTGATCAGGCGTCGCAGCAGGTGTCGCAGCTGCAGGAACTGCTGGGTTCCCAGGCGCAGGAGCACGGGCTGCACATGCAGCGTGTGGGGGATCGCCTCGGCCGCCAGGAGCAGCGGCTTGAGGAGCAGGCGACCCTGCTGCAGCGCCTCCAAGAGCGCAAACCCGCCTCCCCCCCCGCCACCGCCCCCACGCAGGAAGCAGCGCGGGAGCTGAAGGAAGTGAAGGTGCACCTCCGGAGGCAGGAGGGGTCCCTTGCCAAGGTCGCAGAAGCCCAGCAGTCGCTGGGCGAGGCCGTCCCCCTCCTCCACAAGCGGGTCGGGGTGCTGGAGCAGGGGGCGAAAGGGGCGGCAGCAGGCGCCGACCTGCAGCGGGTGGCGACCGAGCTCGCCAGCATGGGTAGCCGCCTGGAAGAGCAGGGCCGTGCGCACGCGGCAGAGATGGCTACGGCGCGGAAGGGCTGGGAAGCCAGCCGCAAGGCCCTCGAAGACGACATGCGGGGCCAGCTTGCGCAGCGGGACGCCCAGATCCGCCAGGCGCAGGTGGAACGGGACGGCCTCGCAGCCGACCTGCACGAGGCGCGCAAGGCCATGCTAGGCCTGCAGGGAACAGCGGGTCAGCAGGAGCCCCTGTCCCACCTCCAGGCGCTGCAGCTCCAAGCGGAGGTCGACAAGGTCCGCGCGGACCTCGAGGCCCAGCGCGCGCTGGAGCAGCGACGCCTCGACGCCGCGGTGGCAGAGCTGCGCAAGTCGTGGGAGGCGCAGCAGGGGGAAGCCGTGGTGTGCGACCTGCGGCTGCAGACGGAACGCCTGGGTGTCGCGGTGAAGGACCTGCGGGCCTCCTGCGAAGCCCAGCGCAAGGAAGCCACGGCCGCCCAGCAGCTGTCGGCGCAGGCGTCCGTGGAGCAGGGGGCACGCCTCCAGGGCCGGCTGGACGAGGTGTGTGGGGAGCTGCGGGAGGCCTGCGAAGCGCAGATGGTGCGCCTCCAACAGGCCGGAAGGGAGGAGGGCGAGAAGGTGCAGCGCCAGCTGTCACAGCAGGCCAGCGAGCTCGGACAGAGCTGGCAGGGACTGCTGGAGGGGGTGCGCGACGCAGAGGAGGGCCGGAAGCGGCAGCATCAGGAGATGCTAAGCACGGTGAAGCGGGAGTTAGGCATCGACACGAGAGGGCGGAGTGGGTCCAAGGGGGCGAAGGGCAAGGCACCGCCGAAGCCCGCGGCCGGTCCGGCTATGGATGCCCCGCCAGCGCCCCCAGCCGCCGCCACCACCCCTTCCTCCTCCACCACCACCTCCACCTCCACCCCTGCCCCGCCCGGGGACTCACACAGCAAACCAGTGACACCCGTGGCACCCGAGACACCAGCAACAGCGAACGCTGCCCCTACCCCTGCGCAGCCAGCAGCAGTGCCGCCGGCAGCACCGGCGCCGCCTGCCCAGCCCGCCCCGCCGGCCCCACCTCTCAGAGACCTAGCGCCCACGGCGGATGCCGGGGATAAGGCCCCACCGGGTAGGGAGGCGGGAGCCAGCAGGAACGGGAGGGTCAGGCAGGCCTCCATCACGGCGTATCTGAGGCCCCGCTCCAACCGCCTTACTCCCTACCCGCAGAAGCAAGAGGAGGAGTAGGGGGGCGGGCATCCCGGCCAGCGGGGAGGACCCGTGCAAGCGATCGATGTTCCCCCTGGCCGGGGTGCCGACCATGTCTGGGGACGATGCACACTTGCCGCCGGGCCCCCAGCCGCGCCCCACCCCGAGAAACAGGAGGTCTCGGGGCCGACACAAACACCTCCAAATAGAACACCAAATAGAACCCCAACCCCAACATCGCCCCCAACCCCACCTAGACCCAGCCGAGCCGCTGTGTGGGCAGGAGATACCCAGACAACGGCCCCGGAGAGCTGGAACCCCGTAGATGTGGCGTCAGGGGCAGGAGAACCCCGGCGCCTCCGTGGGGGGGGACAGGAGTACTCCCCCTCCACCATAGAGCAGGACGAGCAGTGGCTGACGCAGGCTGCAAGGAGACTGATGGCGCTCCGGGTACCAGTGCCTACAGGCCCGCTCCTTTTTAGTGGGCTCTTAATTGGATAATTTGTATTAACCCGGGTTCCTATTTAGTGAATATATATTAATTTTTCGCACCGCAAATTTTGTCGAATAATTAATTATTTTTTGCGGCGGTCCCTCCGACGGTACGGTATTGGTCGTGCGAGAAGTGCATAAGACACACGGAGTTCCTCGGGTGACAGGTGTGGTGAGTAACAGCAACGCTGTTACTCACCACACCTGTCACACCAGCGCCGAGAAGCGGGCAGCTGTGATCGGCCACCCGAGCGCGCGGGTCCGCTGCGTGAGATTCAGCACCTTCTCTATCTCACCGTCTGTGAGGAGGGGCTTCGTTCCCCGCTGCCTGGGCACGTGGTAGTCGCCCGTATCCACCTTGTGCTTTACATATTTCGAAACCAGCGCGGCGGACACCTTCTTCTCGCTGTTCTTCTCCTTCCACTCCTTCACCGCGTCCACTTGACACTCCCTCTGTTGGGCGAGGTCAGTCAGGTGTACGATGTCCGCCACAGAAAGGGTGGTGCGCTGCGACTGCTTCTCAAGTATTTCCTCCACAAGAGCTACGTTGTCCGCCTCCTTCTGGGCAGCCTCGGAAGCCGCAGCCGCTGCCCTCCCCGCCGCCTCAAGGGCCACGTCGATGGGGGTAACTGTTCCGCTCATTGTGATGGAGGGTCCGGGATATGTTCTCGCTTCCTGGTGTGTGATTCGTGTCGTGTATTGGAGTGATGGAGGGAGGGGGTGGAATGAACGGTAGTCAACTAGATTGTGTGGGGCGCGATTAAACGTGGTTTTTATTTAGTGAATAATTAATTTTTTTTCGGAGACTTCACTAAATAGAAACCCGGATTAATATGGTCGGGCCTGTAAGGATGGCAACTGTCAGTACGCCGGCCTTGCAGAGCAGTGCGCGGAGTGGACAGCAGAAGGGTTGCGTGCAGCGGTGGCGACATCCATGCGGCAAGACGCAGAGCGCAGGGCCTCGTACGTGCCTGACCACGACGACCCGCAAGCTCCTGCATCCTACGACGACTACATCGAGAGACAGACGCGTCTAGGGACATACGGGGACGCGGCCACACTTCGGGTTGCGGCAGAAGTCCTGGATGCGCAGGTGTGGCTGCTCGCCTCCAACAGCAAGCAATACATGACCCGGTGTGGGAAGGGTGCCAAGGTGCTGGGGCTTACGTGGAGGCCCTTCCACTACGATGTGCTTCGCCTTCCCCTGAGCCTGGCCCGGGAGCTAGCTGCGACGCCGGCAAACCAGTGGACTATCCCTGCAGATCTTCCCACGCCCGCCCCAGCCGCTGCAGGCGGGGCGCGCGCACCTTCAGCCAGCCAAGGACCCACGGCGCCGCCGCCCCTGCGGCGATTGAGGCGCCCTGCACACCAATTATCATCGCCCGGAGTGCTCAGGGTGGCGACAGCTAACGTAACGTCGCTGCAAACGCACCTCGGCGACGTGGCGGGACTGAAGGCGGATGTTGTGGCCCTGCAGGAAACTCGTACGCCAGACCCGAGCAAGGGCACGCACAATGGCTACTTCGCAGCCCACGGCTGGGCTATGCACTGGGGCAAGGGCATGCCCAGGGTCGCAGGCGCGAACGGCCGCGAACAAACGAAGCCCGGGGGCGTGGCTGTCATGGTGAAGGAGGGCCTGGTCGCACAAGTGGTGCAGCCGAAGACCACGCAGGAAAAGAAGCTCTACGACAGCACCCGCATGGTACACGTCGTGCTAGCGATTGGAGACGGCAAAACGGCTCTTCACATCCTGTGCGTCTACGGTCACTCGGGGTCCGAAGTGGGCGAACAGCGGGAAGCCCTCCTGCAAGAGACGCTCGATCACGCAGCTGGCTTGGGACAGGTACCCGTCCTGCTGATGGGGGACCTGAACACCAACCCAGAAACCAGCGCTGTCCTGTCCCAGGCGTGCCGGGTGGGCGGCTGGGTCGACGCGGCGACGACGCATGCGGACCTCGCACAGCAGAGCGTGCAGAACACCTGCTGGGCATCGGAGAACGGCACCCGGCTGGACATCTGCCTAATGAACCCCTGCGCAGCGCCGGCACTGCGTCGAGTCGAGGTGGCAAAGCGGGGAGACTACAACATACCCACACACTGCCCGCTCTTCGTCGATCTGGACCTCACTGCCTTCCGCCGCCCCAAAAAGATCTGCATCCTCCCCACCCCTTTCCCTGCGGGCAAGCCCAAGCTGGGGGACGCTGCAGCAAGAGGGGTGATGCAGGACGTACTAGCAGAGGGGGAACTACGTCACGGAGCGACGGCCGCGCAGCTCCTCCACCGAGCTTCCACCTGCGGCGAGCGCTTCCTGAAGCGTGTCCATGTGGGCCACCTGGAGAGACAGGAAGCGGCCTACACGGGCAGGGCGGAGGGCTACCGTATGCAGTGGTCGCGGACGGCTACCAAGCACCATCCCGCTTCTGCACGGGGGGCAGGAGACATGAACACCCGGGCGAAGGACGGGCTGCTAGGGAACATTCGATGCCTGGTCAAAGAAGGCCTCAAACGCCTGCAGGCAGAAAAACCATACGGCCTCACGAACGGGGAGGAGCACGCCTGGAACGCCGCGAAGAAGCGCCTAAGGGAGGGCGGCCTCCCCCAGGGGCTGCAAGCGGCGCTGGCGAACACAACCTCGCAGCTGCCAGACCTGGAGATTCTGGAGCAGGCCCTCATCGTCTTGGAGGGGTCGCAGAGGGGCATGTTTGACAGGCTCCGCGAAGCGAGAATCCGCACCTGGAAGGCGAGGATGCAGAAGGCTTGGACATACGAGGCAGGGCAGGTGTTTGCGTACCTCGCAGATCGTTTCTGCGCCCCAGCCACCTTCATGCGGCGCGAAGATGGGTCCTTCACGGCCTGCCCCAAGGAGGCGGACGAGCTGCTGAGAAGCGACACGGCGTGGGGGGGATACTTCCGCAAGTACGCGACAACGCCCGAGCCCCGGTGGGACACCTTCCGCCAGAGATACCTCCGCTTTCTCCCCGAGACGGCTGACATGGAGTGCAAGACCATCACAGCAGAAGACGTCGGGAAGGCCCTGGCCAAGATGTCCACGTCCACCTCACCGGGCCTGCACGGCTGGAGGGTCCACGAACTGAGACAACTCCCACACGAACTCCTCAAGCTCTTTGCGGAGGTGTTCAACGAGGTCGAACGATCGGGCGAGTGGCCGGAACAGTTAATGCATGCCATGATCTGCCTCATCCCCAAGCCTGGCAGCTCAGGCGAGCCTCTATCGCAGCGCCCCATCAGTATCACCCCTGTGCTGTATAGAGTGTGGGCAGCGATCCGGGTGAAACCGGCACTGAAGTGGTTGGAGACCATCGCACCGGAGGACCTGCACGGCTGCCGGCCTGGCCACGGTGCAGAGGACCTCATCTGGCACCTGGCGGCACGCATCGAAGAGGCCCACCTCACGGGGCGACCGCTGCACGGAGTCGCCCTTGACTTCAAGAAGTGCTTCGACACGGTGCCTATCGACCTCACCTTCCGCCTGGCTGCGGAGCTCGGATTCGACACCCGTGTCCTGCGCACCCTGCGAGCAGCGTACAGGACGATGCAGCGGCACTTCCGGGCGAGTGGCACCATCGGAGAAGGCTTCCTGCCTACCAACGGCATCATGCAGGGCTGCCCCATCAGTGTCGTGCTGATTAACGTGCTGGTGGGTGTGTGGATGCGGATGGTCGAACACCGGCAGGACACGAGGGCGCTATCCTTCGTCGACGATGTGTACGCCACAGCCTCCAGTCCGGAGGTCCTACAAGAGGTGGTGAACGACTCTGCGGATTTCTCTCACGACACCGGGATGGCTATTTGCGCAGAAATTAAGTCCCACGTGTTCTCAACATCCCCCGGGCCGCTCCGGATCATGTACCGGGCGAGGGACGGCGAGGCCACTCCCCTCCGGCAACGCAACAGCTTTGACTGTCTCGGGGCCATGCTGCACGCGCGCCTGATCAGGGAAGGGCGCACAGCGCCCCAGTCCGAGCGCATCGCCCGTCGGAAAGAGGGGGCGCAGCAGAACCTCCGCAGAACCTCAGCGCTGCCCCTGCCGGTGCAATGGAAAGGGCAGGCGGCTGCGATGACGGCGGGGGCACGGCTGTATTACGATGCCCTCGTAACTCGTTGGGACAGCAAGGCCATCAGGCGATGGAGGGGCCTCTTCGTCGCCGCGCTCTGGTCTGGCCCACCACGCAGAGCGCAAGAGATCGTGCTGTGTGTCCTCCATCAGGCGCACCGGGTGGACCCCGCTATCGCTCCTCCCTACCGGCAGATCACCACGTGGGCCAAGCAGATCAAAAAGTGGGGCCACAGCAGGGTGCTGTCCGAGGAAGCATGGGGGAGCAAAGAGAGGCTTGAGGGGACAGGCCCCCTTGCGCTCTTCTGGGCTGCCCTGCAAGGGATAGGATGGCGCTGGAGTACGGCGACCACCCTGGCCTACACGGACGAGGCTGGTCGCGCTGTCACCTTCGACCCTGTTGCAGCAACGCCGAGCGCCTGGGCGATCTTCGCGCACGACCTCCGCCAAACCCTGCGAAACGCCACGGCGGGGAAGCTGGCTGAACGCAGAGAGGACTTCCAAGGAGCAGAGCACGGCATTGACGGAAGGGTGACACGTTGCGTCCTGGAGGGGGAGGGCGCCGCAATTACGGGATACCAGCGAGGCCTCCTCCGCTCTGTCATTGCAGGGGCGGTGCCTGCCCGAGGGCGCACGGGCCTGGGGGAGGTGTGCCGGTACTGCACAGCTGGGGCCCCGGAGACGGTGTCGCACCTATGGTGGGACTGCGCGGCATGGGAGCCGGTCCGCCAGAAACACCCCGTAGCAGCGAGGGACCGAACTGCCTGGCCGGCATGCCTGGCGCAGTGTGGGGTAGCGCCCGTGTACAGATACGGCGTTCCGGAGAACGAGCAGCCGCTGCCCATGTCTTTTGCTGACAGAATCACCACCGTGGCGCAGCTGCACCGCTACTTCATCGCAGTCTTGGCGGCGCGACAGGAGAAGGACGGGCTGCTCGACCGCTCTGTACGCCACCACCGCACTACAGTCTACCCCTGGGAGTGGAGCACCCCCACCCCCGAGAGTGCCTGCATCCCTGCACTGGCGCCATCCGAAGTCAAGCAGACGTGGGGCAAGCGGCCCCCAGGCATGTGGGTGGCTCTCTGCGACTGGCTAAGGGGCCTGAAGTGGGGACCGCAGGGGGGTGAGCAAACTGTGACCCTGATGGAGCTAGCCGTGGACTTCGAGCTGTCGACGGGCCTCACCCTCCCAGACACCGTGACACGCCGCATCCGCCCCCCTACCCACGTGGACCCGAATAAGAAGGGTGCGAGGGAGGCCCGCCCGCGCATTCCTGCAGACACGGCCCCGGGGCTCACCCTGTACTTTGACGGTGGCGCGCGCGACAACGGCACCCCCTTCGCTGTGGCGGGGGCAGGGGCGGTGCTGTACCAAGACGGCTGCAAGGTCTCAGAGAAAGTGCTCCCGCTGCTGAACGTGCGTAGCAACAACATTGCTGAGTACGAGGCGCTACGAGCAGGCCTGCGCCTCCTCGAGAGGGGCGATGCCCCTGAGGGCCCAGTCACAGTGCGAGGCGACTCCCAGGTGGTGCTGCGGCAGCTCCGAGGGGAATCCCTGTGCCGGGATGCCGCCCTCCGTCCTCTTTTCCTCAGCACGTCCGCGCTGGCTGCGGACCTCCAACCGAGGTTCACTCTCACGTATGAGCATGTGAAGAGGGAATCCAACACCGATGCTGACGCCCTCAGCAACGCCGCGATGGATGAGGCTGAAAGGCTGGGGGCCTCGCGGCAGAAGCTCCAGCAGGACCTCACGGTGTTCCAGAGCAGTATCCTAGGGAAAGCCGCCTCGCTGAAAGGACTCTGCAGTATGGTGACGAAAGTGGGCAAAGGGCCCTGGCATTGCGGTCATGCTGCCAACTCAACGGTCCTCACGGCTCTCGGCGGAACTGTGGCGGCGGGCCTGTCGAGGAGGGCCCAACTGAACCCTGCCACTGAATCGGTGATGCGCAGCCTCCAAGCACACCTGGCTGAGCCAGTCCACAGCCGGCAAGATACGGTATTCCATGACCGCGGAATGGCGTGGGCCGCCACCTTCGCCCCACAGCCGCACTACCCAGAGGGCTGGCAGCAGCCGGCCCAGCAGTGGGCGGCGCGCGGTCGGCAGGCCAACAGCCGGGTGGGACGCCCATGGGAGCGGAGGGGCGCTGCCCCCCGTACTGCCCCCCCTGGTGCCAGGAGGAACGCAAAGGTGCTTGCCTGCAAGTTGCATTGGAAGCCCCGTTGCTCGGCATGCCAAAAGCGACGCCTCCCAGAGGAGGTGTGCTGCCGCAACCACCACAAAGAGGGGGACGGGCTCCCGGTCACTATGGGCTTCTGCAAACGCCACAGCATGGACCGATGCGGTGACTGCTACAGCGATGGCAAATCACTAACACATTGCTGCCACACACACCACGCTGGCTATGCTGCACGCCCTCCTCCCCGGAGTGGCACTGAGTTGGCCCCACACTCTAACCTGAGTGGGGCCTCCGCTGTGACGTAGAAGTGGGCGGGGGTGGGCAATGATCCGCGCAGGATCTCCCCACACAAAACGTGGTCACCACACACACACACACAGCTATATGTGAATATTGTTGGAAAGCCTCGTCCTGCCAGCCTCTGGATACATCAGACCCTTGACGTGTCTCCTCATTACCCCCCCGCTCTCCCCCACCCCCAGCAGCGTACAGTGTAGAGCGCACCCAAGCAAAGCCCTGCCCTTTTAATGCGATCACCCACACCTCCCACTCCTATCCCCCCCCCCTTCAGTCCGCCGAACCCTTTTTCCGCCCTTTGCGGCTGGAAGGGCTTTTATCGCGCCTCTCCTTTTTGCTCGCCTTGCCTTTGCCCTTCTTCTCCCTGCGGCTCGACACGGAGGCGGAACTGGATGTGGTGGATGCCGCAGCGGACCCAGCGGCGATGCCATGCTTGATGCGGGACACCGGCTGGAAGCAGTGCTGGAAACTCTTTTTCAGCTTCGTTACAAACGAGCGGTCCGTCAGGAGGATGACCGCATTGCTGTCACGGCTCAGATGCACCCTGGGGTCAAACAGAAGCGGGCCCCGCACGGACTCACTCCGCAACGCCTCGAATCTCGACTGATCAGTCCGGTCGGCATAGCTTCCGGCGACATAATGTGACACAGTCACCCCCCTGAGGAATGGCAGGGCATCTAAACCGAAATGCACCTTCAGCGACTGTGCCCTCGCCTCCAGCTGGCGCAGCAGCGTGGTGTAACCCTCGGAGATGCTGCTGCGCGACTCGGGCGGGACCGACTCCATCACCTCGCCTATCAGCGCGAAAGCGAGGTGCCTGTCGTTCATCCCCGCGATGCCGAACTGCGGGAGGCCCGCCAGCATTTCATAGGCCTTGCGGGTGAAGCCCCACCCGAAGTCGCAGTCACCCCCGCCTCGCCGCGACCCGCCTGTCTCCTCGAGGAACGCCTCTGTCATGGAGGCGAAGCTCCGCGTCTTCTCCAGCACAGCGATGCCCTCCTCAGGCGCAAAGGTGTACCGGTGTGCTTCCTCATAGAGCTGCACAACAGGGGCTTTGCGGAGGGAGGATATCGCCTGCTTGGCCCAGGTCTTGTCGCTGAACTGGGCGCATCCATCAACCCAGCATGCGTAGCGCCAGCTTGGGGGTAGCGCCTTCTCGATGGCGATGTTGATGAGGTTCTCCCGCATCCACATGCGGTGCTGCGCCCTGACCTGCACGTCGAACGGCGCATCCGCCTCCGTGCTGAGGAACGCCGCCTGCCCCGGGAAGATGCATTCTATAACAACCAGCTGGGTATGAGGGGTGCGCCCGATCCACCGGCGGAAGTCTTTGAAGGCTTTGGCACGGTCCTTACACCCCAGGGGGTTGCAGACAGGCGCGATAGCGTAAAGCGTCTTGGCAGGGTCGGGGGTGCGGTCGCCCTCCCTGGGCCCGTCGGGATCCTCCCCATCAGCCGCGGGCGCTTCGCTGTCGTTCATCACCAGCGTGTGCACATCGCTGTTGAGGGAGGCGGTGCTGGCGGTGGCGCAATTGTTCCCCGCCCCATCTTGCGTGTCGCGCTGCCTGGCATCCGGGATGGTCAGCCCCGACACCTGCCTGTCGTAGTGCGGCAGCTTGTCGCGGATCCCCATCGCATCCGGCTTGCCGGACGGCATGCTGGTCAGCGGCGATGGTGTGATCTCAATCTGCGGCGGCCCGCTTGCCCGCAGCTGCTCCGTGTGCGAGGTGCTCGGAGGAGGGTGCAGCGGCGGAAGCCCTGAGAGTGATGCACGCGGCTGGCTCCGCCCGGACTGCCGCAGCTGCTGCCGCAGTGCGCCCTTCGGGCGCCTGTCCTCATCAGCCTCGTCTGTCAGAGTGAGCATGGTGGCACCGTGGTCCTGCTGTGCCGGGCCTACAGCCTCGGCCTCAGGGTCGGCGCCCAGCTCCTGCCCCGCCTTGCCGAAGTTGAGGGAGGCGGCGGTGACGGCCTTCGGGGCGCCGTCCGCCGTGCGCGGGATGCGGTTGAGGACCCACACGGCAGACACCTTCCCAGCGGTGGTGGGGCGGATCTTCCACGCGATGCACATCACGATGAAGACGAGGCCCACCAGAGGGGGCCCGATCAGCAGAGGGTAGATCGGCTGCTTGTCGGTTGCTGGGAATTCGTATTTCATCAGCCCACAGTAGGTTGCGACGTAGCTGTGTGGTGTGTGCGGTGGAGGGTTGCCTATACAAGACCCTAGTACCTCTTCTCTAGGGTTTAGTAATGTGGAGGTGGGTGTGTGGGTGTGCTCTGGCATGGCATTGTTTGGCGTGAGGGGGTGAGAATTGTTTTGCTGGTCGGGATGCAGGATCCCCCGCCTCCCACTCTTGCGTCACCCTCTGATGCCCCCCTCGCTGACTCTTCCTCTGTGACAAGCAAAGCTTGTTCCGGAAAATAAAATCCGGTGGCTGTCGGATTGCCACATGCAGCACCATACCAAACGTCCAGCCCGAGCACACGCACCCGGTGGAATGGAGGCGACTGGTACCGGATGAGGGTGGCTGCACGACGCTTGAGCTCCTCCGATGCTGAAGTGGGGTGGGGTGATGTCGGGTGCAGTGCGGTGGCGGCAAAGGGGCAATCCTGTGACGCTTTTTCTTCTGGATTATTGACTTGACCCGACACTAAGAGGGGTATTCTGCGGACGAAACTCAGGCAACCCCGACAGGAAAACGGAAACCAGCATCAAAGCAGAACCGCTGCTGCTGGGCCACACACGTCTGAACATGTTCAGACCCCTCAACCTACACCCAGGTGGCCTCAACCGTTCAAAGCCACCCTCATACACCATCTCTCAAACATTTTTTTTGCAAGAACAGCTTGCTTTTCGCTCTGAAAAGACTCGTGGAAGCGTTCGGTATCTGCACACATGCACTAGCAGGCACCGTTCGTACAAACAAAAACTGGGCTCGTACTCAAAAGAATATGTCGCAGCTCAGCTTAGCTCAGCTCAGCTCGGTGGATGCGAGTAAAGTCTCACACACAAAGTGCGCCTGCTCCCCGAGGGCTGTAGGCCCGCTGAGCCGCGGGCGGGCTGTATCTCCCCAACTGTGCGATCGAGCGCAAGAGCGTGGAGTCGGATCAGTGTTGGAGTTGGTGTGGGTGACGGGGTCAGGCAATCTGCCCCGAGTGGAACAGAGTCGGGTGAGGCAGGCACAGGCTGTCCCAGGGGATCGTCCAGCCCTCGGTGACACCGACAGGGCAAGCGCACTCCCTGTGCGCCCCTCAAGGGCAGGGCCCTGCGACACTTCCGGTCCCACAGGGCCAGATGTACCCTGTGCATGCCCCTCGGGAGGGGGTCCCGCCATGCCTGCTGTCCCCCAAGGACAAGGGCCGCTCCTGTAGTCGCTCGCCCCTCAAGGGTACGGGACTGCCTAGGGTTCCCAAAGCCCCTACACAGCCATGCCGGACTGGAGTGCAGTGGCCTTCGGAAGAGCTACCCGACTAGGTGTTTACGTGGTTCCCATTCCCGACCGGCCTAGCAAGCTGGAGAGCATGTGGACGCACCTGATCTCCGAATTACGTCTCCGAGGTTGAACCTCACGCTGGCGCCGACACCGTCTACCCCTCCCTGCCCCGGATGGGAATACTCGCGGTTGGTAGAAATGTCCGTTCACCAAACGGAATGTGCCACCTGAGTCGTGAAGACGACACAGAGGAGATGCAGCGGGCGCTGGAAGGGCAGGCACGGCTGTTCCGGGAGCAGGCCGCCAGGAGGAGCAGACCCGCCAGTTCCGGTCGGAGTTGGACGCGCGGCTGCGGACAGCACGCCGGCCAGCAGGAGCGGCATGCGATGACACTCCTGCCATCCGTACAAACAAAGAACACAACTCCAAGTCTTTTTCCCCATGTCGTCCCGAGGCACACCGAACGTCATACTTCAGTACATTCTCCCCACTACAAACACCCCACCCACCCACCCACCGCCCCTCTCCCACATACCTGTGATACTGAAGTCGATCTTGATGGTGCGTGCCTCTTCATCCTCTTCATCCTCACGCACGTCGAAGCTCCCAGGCGACGATGTCTCCGTCGCGAGGAACTGCCGGAGGGCCGCGATAAACGCGTCGAACGGATTCAGCTGCCCGTCCTTCTCCTCAAACTTCCGCAGCAGCACCACGAAGTAGTCGATCTCCTTCAGGGGATCGGTGACATTCGGCAGCTCCACCCCACGCGAGAAGCTGCAGGACCAGGAGGCAGTGACGTCGCAGAACGGCACACCCACAACCTCCATTGGCAGGGCGGTGAAGGGCAGGGCTGGGGGAACGTAGACAGCCTGTGCAGGAGACGCTGTGTGCAGCAGCGTGCACACCCCTGTGCTGCTGCTGTGGTGGTACACCCCGCACGCCGCAGCACCTCCCTCTCCTCCGCCGCTGTCTGCGCCGACAAACCCGAGGTTGCTGCGGGTCGCATTCTCTTTGCACAGCGCCTCGCACTCCGACGCTGTCGGGATGTCCGGAACCACCGACACCCCCTGGCCATCCTCCTCCGCAAAGGCCACCACATCCACACCTCCTGGCACGGCGCATGTCGTCTCCGGGGGCTTCCCGCAGCACACCACATCGCTGTGCCTCTCGCTGCTGCTGAACTGCGAGAATGGGGGGAGCCTAGCCGACCCACCCGACACCCCAAACAGCGGCGTCACGCGGGAGCGGCACCGCGGCCCCACCGACCCGTCCAGACCTTCAAACCTCACAAACTCGTGGGCAGAGTCTGACACGGGAACCCAGCGGTCCCCCCCGCCGCCCCCGCCGCGCGCGACATCCACAAGCAGATCCTCAAACTGCCCCGCCTTGGTATACGGCGCCCCCTCCGGGGGCGGGGTGTGGGTGTGCCCCTCGACCCTCCCCAGCACGCTATCCGCATAATACGCCGCACCGTGGAGGAAGGCGTAACAAACCTCTGCCCCGCTGCAGAGGCGCAGCCCTTGCCTCTCGCAGAGAACCCCAGCATCCTCCCACCTGACGCTCCCGCCGTACGCCGCCTCGTTGATTTGGTAGTACCGCAACCCGTTGCGGCGCGACTCATATAGGGCACCGAACCCCTCAGACAGGAAGGGCTCCGGAGAAGCGGATCCCTCCGGCTGGCTGGGGGCTGCACCGCCAAAGGTGAGAGGTGGCGGTGGGGGTGGCGGTGGAGGTGTCGGGGTGAGCTCGGTGCCCCTCCTGTCGCACGCCGCATGCAGCGAGCAGCTGCGGAGGGTCGGGAGTGCCGCGAAGCGGCGCGGCTCCGCCTCTGGCCTATCCGGGGTCCCCTCCCCGGGTGATGTGGAGTTGTCCCACGCCGTGGCGTTGGGGTCGGGCGACAGCGTCACGGTGGGGGTCACCGGCAGCGTCGGGGTTCCCGACACATTCCCGACAGTCCCCGACTCGGTGAGGGTCGGGGTGAGGGTCGGCAGCTCCTGAAAGGCGACCCTCTCTGTGAAGGCAAAATACCTGCAGAACAGGGGGTGTTCGGCGCACCGCGCTGCACACCCCTCCGGGGTGGACACACCCAGCACATCCACCTGGAAGCCGGGTGCGGCGCCAGCGTCGCTGGGGTGGCAGAGGTCCGGGAGGGGGATGTACTCCTGGGGGGAGCCGTCTGCGCCGTGTGTCGACCACACCCTCTGGAGGCCGTAGCGTCCCGCGATGGATTCGGGCAGCTTGGAGGCGGTGAACTGCGGTGCGGTTTCGTTAGGCTGCGAGGTGTGGAGGGGTGTGATGTCCGGGGCGGGCACCGCACAGCTCGACAGCAGCTGGCATCCCCCTCCCTCGCTGTAGGTTGCGCGGCTGCAGGAGGGGGTGTCGGTGCAGCGGGCGGTGCAGCCAGGCGGGACGGCTGTCGCGGCGGAGACCGCAAAGCTGTTGCACCACACGGGGTCATCGCAGGCGGACACACCCTCGGCGCATCCCATGTCTGTCTGGGCGTATCGTATGCCCTCCAGCAGAACACCGCTCGGCTCGGTCACGCTGATGTCAATCGGGTCGAACACAGCAGGCTCTGCACGGTCCTTCGTCGTCTGAGGGACAGAGTAGTATGTGTTGTAAGGCGTCTGCCAGACGCATGTCCAGTTGCTCCCAGAGACACCGCATGGCGCACACCACAGCACGGAGAGGAGAAGGGCAGCAGCAGGCGTGGCAGTGCTGCCTCCGGGCTGCTGCCGGGCGCGGTGCATCGCAGGGGAGGGGGGGGTAGTGAAATAGAAGCAGAAGAGGGCACAAGAATGGGTCGTAGGGGAGGGGAAGGGGGGGAGGGGCGGCGCCCCGTGCCCGCACCGCCCTTTACAAGCAAGATAAGCAGATGGTGTGAGGTGGGGTGGGGTGGGGCCCTTGCTGCTACCGCCGCGATGACGGGGCCATGTGGATGGGGAGGGGAGTGGCACGAAGTGCGTTGCGCCTCTGCCGAGTTGGGGTGTGGGTGTGGTGGGTGGCTGTGGTGGGGGGGGGGGGGGGTTTTTGGGGAAACAAAAGACTATGCGCGAGCACAGTCAGGTGCCCCGATGTCTGAAGCCTGTAGCTGCACAGCGTTCGGACTTTCGGCGGCGAGTTGAAGATCGACTCGTCGACTTGGCTGCTCCCGAAAACAGGGAGGCTAATTATCGTCGACTCTGAGTCGAAGGTAAAGGCAAGTCACCCAGCGCCCTCTCCCAAGATTTGTCTTTTCGCAAAGAGGGGGGGGAGGGGAGGGGTCGCTCGGTCTGATGGGAGGCCAGCCAGTTGGTCACCGCGAAGAAGAAAGGTGATGGCATCACATTGCACGACGCGGGGTGCCCCAACTAGATTCGGACTATTCGAGGCACCCAGACTCTGAGGATAATTCCCGGGTGTGCGTAGTGTGTGTAGAGAATGGCACTGCCATCGCATGCATTCCACACCGCCCACACCACCCCCCTCCCCTGGCCAACTGCGGAGGGGCTGGGGAGTTCACTTCTCATTTTGGCAACGTCGTGCTGCAGCATTGCCTAGCACTCCGACACCACATTGCCCCCCCCGGAGATGTGTCTTTCGCAGGGGGCCCTCGCTACCAGGAGTGACTGAGTGGGAAAAAGCGAGCCACTTCCCCTCACTGACTGGCGAGCTGTGACTGGCTGTGACTGGTAGCGAGGGCCCCCCCCCCCCCTCCCCTCCCCGCAAAGACCGCAATTCCTTAAACCGGGCAGCCTGGAGGCAAAAGCTTAACCCGCCCCCGCTATTTCACGCTACCCCCCCTCCCCTCCCCTTCACCTCACCCCCCACCCCCCCACCCCCCACCCCGAGCAGCTCCAGCAAAACAGAAATGCCCTTTCTCCAAAAAAAAAGGGTCGTCAGGGTGGCGGCGTGGTGGATGGAGGAAGAGCCTACTGCACAGATAAGCATATTACATTACCTTCGCTTTTCTGGTTAGGATGCACGCCTCTGTCCAGCCGTGGTGTTAAAACAGATGGCTGGTTACTTTTCAGGTGGATTCACCGGGTTGGTGGTTATGTTGCTTTGTTTTGGCGAGCGGCACACTCGTGTCTCAAGGCTGTGTTGTTTGGGGAGGGGGGAAGGGGAGGGGGGGCCCTGCTGTGAAAAGTGTGAGAGGTTGCGAAATCCGAACCTAAAGCTTCAGTCGTATGGTTCCCTTCGACACTTCGTGCAAAGCTCGTCAGGGTAGAGAATGTCACCCCCCTCGCCGATGCGGGGGGGAGGCCATTCTCCCGAGGCACCCCTAGGCAACTCATAAAAGGGACAAAGAAAGTGGGAGCAGGCATGCCGATATATGCTAACGCTCCACATCAGCACGCCTCCTAGATCGCGGACTGATAGCGGTAGAACATGAGAAACAGAGCGGAACAGAGCATCCCTAGAGGGAGCAGGACGTATGTGAAGATGTTCGTCAGATCCGCATGGTCCCCACCGGGCAGCACAGTGTTGAGGTATGTCCGGAACAGGGATCTGCTGATCTCCACAGCAGCGCTGCCGGGGAGCTCCTGAGGGGCGCTGAGCAGGGCGGATTGGTTGGGCATGCACAGCGCCTGCTGGGGCAGCCACTGCTGACGCCCGTCGGAGAAAAGGAGCAAGGCGCTGTCGTAGTTCACCTGGCACACGAGGCCCGTCTGCCCCGCGCAGCGTGCCTTGTCTTCGGCCCACCCCGAGGAGCTGCTGCGGCAGCGCTTTGCAAGCAGGTCGGTTGCAGTCTCCACTGTGGCGTGCTCGCCCACCTCGAAGGTCATCCCGCTGCCGCCTGACGTGTCGATCAGCACCTGCAGTTGGAACGCCTCGTCCTGCGTCCACACTGGCGAGGGTGCGCCCTGTGCGGAGGCGCTGCGGGGCTGGGCAGGGTTTGTCGTGGCGGCCAAAGGGGAATCCTGGCAGCTGTGTGGTGTCGAAGGGAGGTCGCCGCCCGCCTCGCCCCACCCGCCCCCGGCCTCAAGGGTGCCGGATGCGTCGAGCGTGTCCAGGGCTGGGGGCGGCTGCAGGGGGGGTGCGGAGGAGGAGGGCGCACGGTGGGCCTCGTCGGGTGCGCAGTGTAGGCGGTAGTTGAGGCTGGCGCGGAATATCGCCTCCTCCTCGGAGCAGCGCTGGCGCTGGTCGGTTTCGTTGCTGACTGTGTTCACAAGCTGCTCGCCCACGGCACGCACGTCAAGCTCGCATCGCCGTGACTGTGTGGGGTGTGGTGTGATCGGGAGTGTGGGAAGCCTTCAAGAAGCAAACTAACAACTCTCTCGCTCTCTGGGATCCCGAACCCTATTCAACCTCTCCCCTCTTGTCTTCCGGCACTAAACAGAGACTCGAGAAGTATTCAACGAAATGGCATGGCAGCGGTATCACTGGGGTTTTCGCTCCCGGAAATATTTTGCTGTGTGATTCGGCGTTCTTCTTGCAAAATAACACCACAGCAACACAGCACGGAGTGAAGGTTAGAGTTGTGCGACAAAGCAGGGGCAAAACAAAAAAGCAACCCTCCCGCAGCCCTGCCATGGGGAGTTGCCTGCTGTTGCCTAAACACGCTGATTCCGCTCTTATTGATTGGCACGACAGGAGTGATGTTGTGGTGAGAATCACGCGGCCATACCGTTAGTGCTGTTACAGCACACTCCCAATCGTACGACACAAGCTGCTGTCGATGTGTCTGTCACAGGGTGGGGTGGAGCAGGACCACAGCCACTAGGGGCCAAGAGAGGTGGCGTGACGTGCAACAACGCAATAAAGAGGAGGTGGATGTGTGGTGTGGATGCTGCACACATGCGCAGCACACTGCTGCCTCCTGCCTTTTTCCCCAGGAGACACAAAGGCCAGCCAACGGTGGGGGCTGCCAGTTGGCGTTGCCGATGCCGCGGATGTGTTCCCCGTCAGAGTACAAGGCCTGGAGACCAGGTGAATGGATCTCGTTTTAACCAAAATGTGACACCAGCCAATCATTTTGCAACTGTCATTCAAAACGCCTGGTGTGAAGCGGTACCACACGTGAGGGATCTATCTTGTGCCTTGCTCTGGGTGGTGAGGCCATTCTCACACCAACTGGAACGCGTCTGCACGACGGGACAGGGCATTTTCGCTGTTCAGACGGTATATACTAGACCCAACGGAGTACCCTCTATTGATCACTGCTGCAGATCGCCCTAATCAGGACGAGTACCACAGCAGGGCAACTGCTGCGCTATGCATACCTCCTCCTGCATCTGCATGATGTCGACATACACGCCGAACGCAGTCCAGTGGGATGAAGTGTACACATCACGTGCAACACCCTCCGACAGGTCGAGCCGCAGCAGGGCAAGGCAAACATCCGCTTCACCTGCGATGTCTATGCGCGCATCACTCTCGGTGTCCTGCAGGCAGACGAGCTCGTCATCCATGTGTTCTCGCCACCCGGTGTAGGTGTCGAGGAAGCGGTGCAGCGCACCCTGCATCTGCGCAAAAGACGACGCCTCGTCATCCTGTATTCTGCTGCGCTGGCGCGACTCGCTGATGGTGCAGACACGTGTTGCCTTATCGACGCGCACCATACGCCGCCGCTCGTCGATCAGCGCCTCCGACCTGCCGACATACTCAGCCTCTTCCACCACATTCCACCCCAGCTCCTCGTCCTTGTGGACAGTGGC
Organism: Rhynchopus euleeides; assembly: GCA_963210315.1. NCBI lineage: Eukaryota > Euglenozoa > Diplonemea > Diplonemida > Diplonemidae > Rhynchopus > Rhynchopus euleeides. The sequence goes on along the minus strand of OY723240.1, from coordinate 1,716,806 downwards.
CCGCACATTGGACTCGACGCGCTCAAGCTCGCGGCATTCCCTGCAGGTGAGTTGGGCGGTGTGATGTGCGATGTGTCTGTGGGAGCAACAAACAACTTCACTTCACATGATGGAGGGACATCTCAGAGAATGCACCCCTTCGGCAACTATGGCTCTGGCATCCTGGGCTGCCTGGCAGTCCAACCGATGCACACACACACACCAGACGTTCGCCTGAAGACTTGGAACTACATTACTTGCGTTGCACAAAAGTTCCGATAGCGGGCAGCACGAGACATCATGAGTGGAAAAAAGACTTGGAGCTGGGTTCTTTGTTTGTAGGAACGGTGCCTGCTAGTGCATGTGTGCAGATACCGAACGCTGCCACGAGTTCTAGTGCGAAATCTAGTTGCTTTTCAAAAACCGTACTCCTTTCGCTTATTGTAGACACCCTGTCCAGCAACTGTGGGAAAACAGTTCCAGACCACTCTTTGTTGAGCGCACACGCGTGATTCTTCCTGTCGCGGTAACAGCTCGCTGAGCACCTACTCTTGACGTGATCACCCCTTCCCTCGATGCATACCTCGCGAGATGCATCAGCTGCTGGTTGCGTGCTGCCTGCGCCTCCTCCTCACACGCTGTGAGCAGGAGGCTCCCCAGCGACGTGATGTCCTCCGCCTCCAGCGACTCCTGCGTCACCAGCGTCTCCCGCGCACGCTCCTCTGACATAAGCACCAGGCCCGCCTCGCGCTTGCCCCGCTCCTCAGCCTCCATCGCCTCGACGGCGATGCGGTCGCGGCTGTCGCTGAAGGTTGCGATCAGCGTGGTGTACGCCAGCGTCTCCTCCTTGCGCACCGTGCCCATGGCTTTGGTCGCAGCCAGCAGGATGGCTGCCGCGTGGCATTTGAATGCAGATGCCTCCAGCTGCGCAAACGCCTCATCTGCAATGCCTGCCCGCAGCACGGCCTCCTCCTCCTCCACCCCCTGCAGGCCCGAGCGCAGCAGCAGGCTCCGCTCTGCATGGTGCGCGGCATCGGCAAGCGTGCCGAACATCATCGACTCCTGCGCTTTCACCGCCGCACGCGCGTCTGTCTCATCCATCTCGAAGTCAGCCCAACGCCGCCTGTCACGCTCAGCAGCCTCGCTGGCCGCCTTGAGGATGGAGGCGAACTCTGCGTCCTCCGCTGCGTAGCCCTTCTGCCTGAGGGCGGATTCGCGGTTGCAGAGGAAGTCGATATACTTGACCACCTTAAACGGCGCAAAGTTCTCCGCAGCCTTGATCCGCACAAACGCCGCGCGCTCCGCAGCGACTGCAGCGTGGCGGTGCGGCAGATACTGCGACAGGGTCTGCAGGGCAACGCGTGCCTCCAGCTCTGCGTATGCGAGGCCCAGCCGTGCAGAGCCTTCGGAGTGCTGCACGATGGTGTCGAGGCACAGCGCTGCCCATTCGGGGTCGGCGGCTAGGCTGCGCATGGCCTCGCGCTCCTGGTTGCCCACCTCCAGGCGGGACATCTCCTCCGCCGCCACGATCTTGGCGGCAACGCGGGCAAAGGGGTCCATGTTGTCCGGCACCCGCACCTTGCCGGAGGCATCCTCAGACGCCCCGGGGACCATCACGTCGCGGAGCCATTCCCCGAGCATCCTGCCGACCCCGTGCGGTCACTCGTGACTCGCACGCCAGACAGCGCGAAGCGCGGCGGAGGTGACGTGGTGGTGGTGGTGGGGGGGTGGGGTGGGAGCTGCAGTGTGTGTGTATATATATATATATATATATATGGTGGCGTCAGAACCCCAGGGGGTCTCTGCGCATTGTGTACTGCCTGTGAGGGGGGTCGGGGGGTGGGGAGGGGCGGCGCGAATATTACGTGCATGCTGGGGGCTGTCCCGAAGCCGTCAGCGACGGAGCAGGAGGAGATCCGGATGGCCTGGGGCCGCTGGTTCTCCTCCTCGAATATTGCCTTTACACATATGTAAGACCCCCTGTTTCTTATTTCTTGAGGCGCTAAACGCAACGAGGCCGGGCCTCGATGCTGAGGCTGTGATGCCAGCCGGCACACACGCTGGGTACAAAGTACCTCGACAAGATCTACACCAAATGCAGATAATAAGCGATCAACCTCGGGGTTCTGGAGGAGAAAAAACACAATGCGGCCGAGCTTGCCGGACATCTGCAGGGGACATCCCTCCCACATCCATAAGAAGATGCGTGCTGTGGTTGCGGATGGCGATAGCACGGCTGTGGGTGCTTCTGAGAAGTGTCCCGCGAGTCAAGAAGAAGAATAGAAAAATCGCCCGAAGACCGCGTAGTTGTGTGCGGAGCACACAGCCGCAAGGGCGCTGAATGATGCCATCGGGCATCATAAAGCAAACAGGAATGACACCCAGCCCTTTCCAACCTGGAGCGATCTCGTCTGGATCGTCCTGGAGCGACGACGATCCAGGAACGATAGTGAACACAGGTGGGACAGCCGAGACCTGGCGCTATGTCTGATCTCTGGAGCGGATGCGACGACGCAGGCCAGGCTGCAGTCGCAGCTGTTGCCGGCGTGTCGGGCGTGGCTGACAGGGAGCCGGACCATACAACTGAAGTTTGCGGATTCGGGAATGGCCACCTGACTTGACCATCGACTAACAACGAAAAGAGGCCTAGCATATAGTGTGCCCTCTAGGCAGCGAGCATTGATATTGCAGCAAAGGCTGTAGCGGTGCCCAATAGAGAACAGGGTGGTGTAGGGTGTAGGGGTGGCCTTCAGCGGGTTTTGGGTTGGCGGGAAGATTGCCTATCCACGTCACGTGCCGAATGCAGGATGTGTGGTCGGACGCGCACGGGTTGCAGGACCGCAAGTCTACCGCGGTGTGATAACTACACCGGGACTGAGGGGTTGTGGTCCGCACACTGGGTCACGACGCACACACAAGCACAGCCAGACAGGAACAGCGATACAGCACCGGTCGCCGGGACCGGTGCAAGCGCGCGGGGTTGGGAGTGGGAGGGGCAAGTGATATTTGCAGGTGCGAACAGGCACAACGGAGTGCCAAACAATAAAGGTATAACAGCAAGGGCGGGTTGTACCGCCCAATAAAGCGGGACAGCATCACGCGGCCCCGCCCGATACCCGATATGTAGGTACCAGGTGGGGCCCGTGCCCGCCGCTAGATTCAAGGAAACTGGGCGGGGTCCCGTGGTCATGCAGCTCAGTGGCACGTCGCCTTCTTGTACTCATCCACCGTGAGGTGGACCTGCGACCCGTAGAAGTCCAGCACGTCCACCGTCTCGATGTTCAAGGAGATCGTCAGCCAGCCGTGCTCGCCCGGCCAGGAAGCCATGGCGGGGTGGCGCCAGAACAGGTACTTCTCGGCCACAGACAGGTCGCCGCTCTGGGCCACAATCTCTGCCGTCCCAGTGAGATGCACCTTCCCACAGTTGGGGTCCTCCTCGTCGTACTGCGGCCCTGTGCAGTACTTGTCGTTCTCGACAGTCTCGAAGAAGCCGAAGGTCACACGCGGGTTGGCACGGATGTCAGCCACAATCGTGGAGATGTTGGCGACATAGATGTACACCTCCCCCGTGCAGTCCTGCGGCCCTGTGCCGTCACTTGTCGCCATCAGGTTGGGGTACGCAATGTTGGAGTACTGCTGGCTGCTCGTCGCCACGATCGTCGAGTTCGACTCGTGCACCAGCCAGCGCGCAAAGGTGGCGCGACGAAGATAGTTGGGGCGCGGGTACCAAGGGTCAGCCAGGGCGCAGGCCGCAAGGCCCAGCAGCGTCACCACACTTGCGAAGTGCATTGTCTCTTGCGTGTCAGCAAACACAGTCTGGTAGCGGTGGTGGTGGGGCGTTATGTTGCACATTACACAGGTGGCAAGCATTGCGGCAACAATGCGCACGCATCCACAAGCCATGGATCTGCCGAACCCCCACCTGCAGGGGGTTCGGTAGGCGAGCAGCCCTGGCCACTTCATGCAAGGATGGCCGAAGGGTGCTGTGAGTAGGTCGCAACACTTTCTGCCCAGTGCTGCTCGACGAGGCAGTGTTTTTCGGGGTGCGACTCGGGACAACGGGTGCTTCGCGCAGACCTTCCTGGCAACCTGCGCATGGTTGGTCGCACTCCCCAGCCATCGAACCGTAGCAAGCATGCTGTGCGCATGCTCATCCTGGAAGGCCATCAGAGGACGTCACGAAAGGTGTTCAACTCTTGACAACATGATGCATGACCGCGAACACCACGCGAACGCCAGGAAAATGGTTCTGCCATCCAGCCGTCCTCCGCGTTGAGGCGCATGCATGCAACATGATGTCGATGCAACGCAAAGCAGACCCACATGAACAACGCTGGGTAGCCTCGCATATCTCAGTGCCGCTATCAGTGAGGACGGAGCCAATAGTTTGGCGAAGGCAACGGATGACGCACGTCACAAGACCCCCATGCCACTCTGGACAGACGCGCCGTCCCAGAGTGGGCAGTGGTTGCAGTGGGCCAGCAGGGTGGCGGTGCCGAGGGATGACGCTGGACGCAACCCCTGAAGAATGGCCTCCAGGCCTGTGACACCCCGTGGGTTGCATACGATGCAGCAGGTGAGGCCAGGCGACTGGACAACCTCCCTGGCGGGAGGGCGGTGGCGTCAGGTGGCACCTGTCGAGGCAACAGCCCCTCTCCCCGTCACAGAAAGGCTTCGCAACAGCCTTGTTGGATGTCGAGTGTCGGGCCATAACGGGATCGGACAAATCTACCAAACAAGCCAGCGACCTCTTCCAGAGGGAGACCGAGGGGGTCAGGCCGTGCAGATTGCCGTGGGGACGTCCCCCAATTTGAGGTGGAGTGGGGCCGGCTGTAGGACTCTCTCTGGACACACGGCGAAGCCACAGCATGAGGACACACTGCCACTGCCCTAAGCAGGTTGTGTTGCAGCTGGGCGCAGCGCTGCTGAGTGCCGGAGGCAGGGCTCTTCGGGCCCCGTCTCCTGCCGGATCAGAAGCACTCAGCAAAGCGTCATCCACAGCGCTGGCGCGAGGGGTGGGTCTGGAAGAGGGACGTTGGCAAGACAAGGAGGCCTGCAGGCCCACCCACTCGGTGGACCACCAGGAGGGGAGGGGCCCAGTGCCTGTTTGTCTGGCGCTGTTAGAGGGCGGTGCCACCTGACAGATCTGTTGCAATAGCCAGCACACTTCCTCACAGCGAGTGGCCTTCTTGCCAGGTGTGGTCTGGCCCTCCAGAGAATGGTCCTGTGGTGGCACACAGGCAAGGTAGTGCCTGGCTCTGAGTCGGGGGCGGCCAAAATGGAACATCCAGAAGTGGCTTTGCTTAGACATTTCAGTGACAGCTGGAATCGCGGGCCCTGAAAGGGAAACGGGGCTTGCGCAGCAACCGGTTGTTGCAACAGGATCCACGGGAGATGTTTACTTCGTCGGGCTGATGGAGATCTGGCGAGCTCTGGAGCACAAGATGCGGTTGGCAGTGTTGTGTGCTCAGCCTGCGTGCAGAGTGCAGAGTGCAGAGTGCCACCAGGGATCCCCTTCTCAAGGGGGGTGTCCCCCTGGAGCTTAGCTTCGACTCGGCACCGGCAAGGAGGGTGCACACGTCCCGATGCCGAAGTCTGGGAGAGTGCATCCGCATCTTGTCGGGCACAGCAAGGCCTCCTGTGGCCTTGCGGGCTTGAGGTGCGGCAGCGCCTCAACCCCGCCCTCGGTATGTGCGTGGAGGATGAAGGGTCGCAGGTGAACCTGCAAGCAGCATGTGATTCATTTGCGGTGTCCGAACACAGCATTGGGGACAGGATCCGATTTCGCACAGGGGCATGCCGTGCGGTGGGGACGTGCCTCACAACATGAGGGGTTCGAGGACCGCGTGTGCCGCCACAGCAGAATCAGACGAGCGATGGTGGCGGAGTGCTGCATAACGAGTGTGTGGCTCCCAGAACGCGCGAGCAGCGCCAGTATCAGGGAAGGCGGATGTGTGCGAGGCTGTTGCGGGGGACAGACTGGCATGCACGGCATGCACTGGGATGGGCTGTGTTGTTTCGGCTGGCGAGATGGCAGTGTACAGCGAGGGGGCGTGAGGGAGCCTGACGACTTGACACCAGGCCATCTGGCACAGGACTGATGTTGCCAGGGCGAGGGGCTGCGCTACAGGAAACGAAGCCATGCGTAGGCAGAGATGGATTGGCAAGACAAGGTGCCATGCTGTACACTCCAGCGGACTCGCAACCAGGGCGCCGGAAGGCACCAATGGTGCACAACAAGCGATCCGCAAACCCGACGGACAAAGGGGGTGCGTGCAGACGCCACCGTCACCTCTCACGGGAACTTGGGACAAGATCATGGCACCACACCGGGCAGGTAGCGATACCCTCCACCGTGCCGTGGGTAGGGTGGGAGGTCGTGCCGACGGACATCTGGGCCAGCTTGTGGGTGCAGTGCAGGGGGGAGCCGTGCGGGCACGCTCCGACCATATGACTCAAACACACCCCGCATGTTGGTGACGCCATGCGCCTACTGGTGCATGTTCTACTCGTAGGATGGCCTGTGCATGACGTGCTGCGAGGCACAACATCACACGCCGCAGTGCCGACACTCAGGCTGCTGCGAGGCGGGCCACCACGAGCTCCGGGGACAAGGACAGCGTGACCCGGGGCGACGATGGCGCTGTGGTCTGATCCGGTTCCTCTGGCGAAAAGAGACGAATGAATGCATTTGACACGACCTTGGGAATACATCACGGCTTCTGCCTCGGTGGGCGACCTGAATACCTGGCCATTCCCAGGCGAACCTTCCAGCCCACAGGCATGTGGCCCTGCCTCGCCCAAGCGTGTTGCTGGGGCTGGCAGGGAGGGCGGTGCATGACGCCAAGTCAGAGGCGTGGCTGTGGCATGTAGTCGCCGGGACCTGGCACTCCCACCCGCTGACGGCGGTTAGATGACCTAACTGGGGAGCTTCGCCTCGCAGGACAGCGTTGGAGGATAACGGATACATAGCTGAATACTGTCGCACAGTGACATCTCGATACAAGGTGTCGTGTGCAGGCACCGCGAAGGTTCGCGGTTGCATTGCGGGCAGTGCTGTCGCAGCTCTGTGGGCAGGACCCGACTGAGGCGGGCTGCTGTGCAACACTCTATCGCGGGGCCACCCAGCAGTCCACGGAGGGTGGGGGGAGGAAAGGGCTGATGTTTTTTTAGCGTTTATGTGTCAGTATCACAGGCTGCTTATTCTATGGCGGCAAAATATCCAGCACTGGTGGTTCGCTGTAGGTACACTGCATCTTAGATCTGATCTTAGATGATCTAGGAGTGGTGTGTGGGGTTGGTGGTAAACTATGCTAGACTAGTGTGGACTAATCCCATGAATGTCATTCCAGAGTAACGGGGCCCCAAGACAGCCCCCACACCCAACCCAACCCCAAGCAACCCCAGCGCGGCACAGGGATCAGGCAAGCTGAACCTCGGCACGTCGCACCCACAGCTGTCCCCACTTGACCTCCTGCCCCTCACAGATGCGAGTGGCGGTGCGTCAACCCAGTCTGCACACCAACCCAGCCCAATGAACCCACCCAGTGCGGCACAAGGATCAGGGGAAGCTGAACCTCGGCACGTCACATCGACAGCACTGCCTGCACATGGAGTGCACGTACCCAGCAGCATGCCTGCAGCCCACCAGCAGTAGGAGTGCTGCACGGCACAACGTCCCACCCGTGCTGCACTGCAGCACAGCATCGCCGGATGGCTGTGAGGCCAACCTGCGGGATGTCACCCCAGAGCAACAGCGACCCAGACCCACCCAACCAACCACCCACACCCAACCCAACCCGAAGCAACCCCAGCGCGGCACAGGGATCAGGCAGAGCTGAACCTCGGCACGTCGCATCCACAGCTGTCCCCACTTGACCTCCTGCCCCTCACAGATGCGAGTGGCGGTGCGTCAACCCAGTCTGCACACCAACCCAAACCGAACCTACCCCACTCCCCAGCAAGCGGTGCGCCTGGGGTGAGCCAGTCGCACCACGGGCTTGCTATGCCGCCGTGTGTTGTGATGAGTGTGATGACACCAGCCTTTCCACTCTGTGCTAGACCCAACCTTGTGGCACTACAGTGTACAGATGACCTTATCCAGAACCCCACACCACCCAACGCAGCCTTTGGGGGTTCACTGCATGGAGAAAAGAGGACACAGTCGACCATCCTCATAAATGTCTCGAGGACCGGTTTACAACCATAATAACTCTGCACATAAAACTACATGAAACATGCCCCCGAAAGCTAAACTGTGACGTGCCTAACGGGGGCCTGTGAGTCGAACGAGATCATTGTATTTGACACATCGCGGCCCTTCCCGAACACATGGCACAGGGCGTGGTACGACGTGGAGAACAAGGAGGCTTCCATCGACGCCCTGACCGGAACTGGGACAACTGCATCCCCTTCAGCCCAACAGGGTTTCCCCCATTGAGTGGAATCTGAGTGAGATTTTTCGGACAGGTATTAGCAATGGCGTTACCATGGTATCCCACTGGACGCCAAAGGCACCTTTCCCGCGTGGATTGTAGCTGATTGAATGAGCCGTTTGTAGATCCACTGTTAATCCATTTCCTCTGAGACTTGCATGGCTTAATCCTTGAAACAAGCATATGACTACTGGCAGGATCAACCAGGGTTCTTGTCACTCAAATCTTACTCCAGTCTGTGACGGGAAAGAAGTAGTGAGCAAGTGCCTTGAAGGTTAATTTTGTAACCGGCTCACCTGAGGAGAGGCATTCCGGTCCGGCTCATTCGAGCGATCCAAGCTTTTCCCCTGCAGGTTTTGGGGGACTTCGCTCTGTGTCACTGTGTGTCAAACTGTGTCACTTTGCAGCCAGTTTTGTGAAGCGGTTCACCCTTACTCACTTCTCTGCATTTGTGAGCCAAGGCCCCCTTCAGGTGATTTTCACCACCGTGTCTTCCCGACTGTTTTGCCTGTTGCGGAGCTCTTGCAAGCAAGATGACTCCGGGCTGGGACGAACCCGTTCAGTCAGGGGTCTTGCTGTGTGTAACATTAGCACAAGACCTAAACCTGCATCGCGTACCCATCCTTCGGAACGGTGCGATGTGCAAACCTGCTGTCCACTCGCGGTAGACAGCGGTGCGTTGCGTCGTGGCATTGCAGGACACTGTTGGAGGCAGAGACGAACTGCACAGCGCCCTGTCAGGACGAGATCTTCGAGATCCCGATGCTGCCGGACCTGCCACGACATGTAGCTGATGCAGAGCCGCATGTGTATGTCGAATATGTTTACAAGCAAGAACCCCTCGCTGTTCTACCAGGAACTGCCGGTGCTCGAGGCCAGTGCCGTGTGGCGTGGCGTGTGATGTTGCTGACGAGAATCAATTGTAACGGGATGCCTTGCTCTCCTCACTACACCCCCCAGAAGTTCATCGGCGGGCGCATTCTGCGCAGATCTGCAGCAACTTGCCTGTCCCAACGAAGGACGCGCATCCCTGGGCCAATCAGCCCGTAACCTGTCTCCTGTAACCTGTAACCCATCACCCGTTACCCGTAATGTGCACTGATGCCTTCATGAGCCACCCGTAACCCACAACACGTATGTAACCCGTCATTCAGAATCCGTAACCGTAATTCCCCATAACCGGAGTCCCGCGAACGGACCCCTCATATACCACGGGCAAAACCTGTACCACGGTCCTCCTATTTACTGTTTTACAATTACCCCTGGGGCATTCCTCGTCACAGGCGGGAGTCAGAGCTCTGGGTGCGTCCTGGGCACACCTGCGGGTGATCTCCCAGGACCCTGAGGGATCACCCGCTGAATCGCCAAACTCTTCCGAACACCTCGGAACACAGTGGGCAACAACCAGTGGCCTGCTGGAAAGCAGTCAAGTCAAGAAGCAAGACACAGAGCCGACCTCTCCCACCCGTCATGCAGGCCGCCTGAGACCGACTGCTGTGCTCGGCCTGTGCCGTGTCCTGCTATGGGGAGGGGAGGCCAGCCTTGCTGCGTCCGCCTGGGATAGAGGGCAGCACCGCACACCACCGACAGGATCCACTTGTGCTGTGCGCGGAGCCATAACCATGGACGACTACGAGGCGGATACGCCAACCTGCATCTGCAGGTTGGTCGGGGCCACTGGCGGTCGATTCAGCGGGTCGCGACGCATTTTTCCTCCAAGACAATAGAGCGTTGCATGCTCTGGGGACAACACCACCGGCTTGATGCCCAGCCGTGTCTGGCACAGAAGGTGGAGGGCTCGCTCGTGAAGCTGGCAGAGCAGTAGACAACATGTGGCACACGGTGCAGATGTGCACATCCGGCAACATGCGGCACGAGGCTGCAGAGATACGGGACAAGGGCACAGGCAGGGCCGTGCACTGTGCTCTACGGCCTGGCGTGCAGAGGAAAAAGGTTGCAGCCGAGGCAAACCGTGAGAGAAGACTTGCTGGCACAGCTCCGCGATGAAGGGCAACACCTCGACACGGCATCAGTGAGGCACTGCAACAAGCAGGGCATCCCTCGCGATACGGCAGTGAAGACCTGTACGTCGAGAAGATGATTGACCTGGGGTCAAGAGGGACCGAGGCACTACTGAGTCTGGGCTGGGTTCAACGGGGCGCCAGAGCGGGACGAATATGTGCCAGTGGGGGTCTCCGCTCTGTGTGCACAACTGAAGAGCGCCAGCCACAGTGCCGAAGCTGCGAGCACCGGAGGACACGAACCGTGGACATCGACTCATCTTGCGAGGTGTGAGTTTCTCCGACAGAGGCTGGTTGGTCGGCGTGCACAGGGCAGCACAATGAGCGTCTGGTTATTAGGTGGCCATAAAATGATTGCTGCAGGCGCACTGAGGCAGCAGGGCGTCTCGAAGGCAAAATGGCAAGAATCACTTCCCGAGCTGCGCCTCTCGGCCGCTGCGCCTGCAGGGTAAGGTAGGGGCAACACGGGCAGCAAAGGTGCTTCTGCCGCAAGCAGAGGGCCTGTGCCTCATGCAGGGGACTGCTGCAGGGCATGGACGTGCGCCAACGGAGGCTGGGTGGTGAGATGGCCACAGACAAAAGTGTGCAGCATGGCGGACGGCTGGCCTGGGGCATGGCAATGGATGCACGGTCCCTGAGGTATCACGCAGATCGTGCAGACCCTGGCGGCTGGTGGGTTGGTACTTCATATGCACGGTGTCCTGCTCGCAGCAGGCTTAGAAGTGGCTGCAGTTCATTACGAAATCGAATGGAAGTCGTTCAGAACCGCAGAAAGGTGCGTCACCTCACTCAAGGGGAAACTGGCCCAGTTTGGCAGCGACTAACTTTAACCCTTTAAGTCCCAAGGCGCAATATATTGCGCCTACACTTTCGGTTCACATTTTGTTGGCACGCATTTTTGTCTTTTTGGAAAACCCTGGGCACCATGAAAAGGGTTTGGACAGTTCTTTTCAAGACAACAAAAATCGACGAGATATCTGTCTGTCGGTTGCCCGCCGTCACCCCTGAGAATCAGGGCCCAGGTTGGGTTTTCAGGTGAAAACAGCATTCTGGGCCCTTGGCTTTCTGTGCACACCCCAACAAGGTCTGGCATACTTTGCCGGGGGTCTTTGTGCCCGACCCTGGCCATCCGGTAAAGGGGACTCGAGAACCTTTCCAAGGAATCAAGACCCGCCCAGATACACCCCGATGTGGTGCACGTGTCAACTGAAGGCAAGGGAGTGCCTGATTGTCAATTCCTCGCCTGTCAAATGTACCTGGGACCCCCCGTGTTTAAGTCCCCCCCCCCCTTGGAGACGATTTTCGGCCGGGGGTGACTTAAACACGGGGGGTGGACCTAAACGCAGGGGGCTTGAACACGGGGGTGGCACGGTGGAGACCAAGAAGACCTCTTCCGCTTCCGTCGTAGGGGGGTGATTCTGGTCCGGATGGACTTTTGGCACCCCCCTTTTTCGACTCTGACAGCACCTGGAGGGCACCAAGTGGCCTCGCGGCCACTTGATGACCCTCCAGACCGGCCCACCCCCGTGTTTAGGTCCACCTGTGTTTAGTCCCCTGCCAGACCCCCAGGGGGGGACTTAAACACGGGGGTAAGGGAGGGGGACTTATACACGGGGGGTCCCAGGTATGGGTGATATCTTATCCGGCTTTGGGCCGTGCCCAGATTGAGCCAAGCTCTACTAGAAGAGTGTCTGATCTACTTGGGGAGAACATAATCGAGGCGCTTCTCTCTTCCGTGCGCAGTTGCAGCACCGAGTAGTCTGCAATAATACGAGACGAAGGGTGCTGTCCTCTCTGCGGCGACATCTGGTCGAGAACTCCGAGGAGAGGGTAGACGGACACTGGCTATCGGTGGCGACATCACGGGGTAGTAGAGCGAGCGCATGGCGACATCTCTGCGAACACTCTCTCTGGTTCAGCACTGCTGCGAAGCACAACAGTTGCTCTTGCAGCCGTCTGAGACAGACTTCCTGCGAGTGATTGAGGAAATAACCCCTTTTCCGAATGACAGAAAACAGCAGACGTGGGGTAATCAGGCTGGGGGAAAAAACAACAAATCACAACGAATCACACCCGATCACAACAAATCACAACGCCAAATGTTGTGATTTGTTGTGATTTGTTGCGATTTGTTGTGGCCAGTTGTGATTTGTTGCGACCAGTTGTGACGACTTGTGACCCTTTTGTGATGAGTTGTGATGAGGTGTGATCTGTTGTGATCTGTTGTGATCTGTTGTGATCTGTTGTGATCTGTTGTGATCTGTTGTGATCTGTTGTGATCTGTTGTGATCTGTTGTGATCTGTTGTGATCTGTTGTGATCTGTTGTGATCTGTTGTGATCGCGATCCAAAATTTCAAAAATTTGTCCTGGGCAAGACGTTAAACTACCTGGGAGGGCTTCCCCAGACCATGACGGGTGCTTGCACCAGGAGTTTGAAACAGCCACTCATGCCTTGCGATGCTCAAGTGCCTGCTGGACCCCTATGTCCTTCAGGCCCCAAAGCAGGCAACGATATGGGAGCAACCTAACAGGGGAGGTGAAGAGGGCACGGGTCTTAGCCTGATGACACACTGCAACCTCAAGGTGACTGGCGACACCTCTCCCACAGTCTGCGGCGACTCTGCCGTGGCGACAAGGCTTCCTGTCATGGGAGATCGCTGCGTGGATCAACGTGGCACCACCCGTGTGCTCGGCAGGTTGTTTCGGCACCTGTTTTCTCCGTGTCATGCTTTTCGTGAGCGTGTCAGGGATGTTGGCACACGCTGGGGAGGGTTCACATGATGACATAACATATATCAGAAGCACACACCCACGTGGCGCTGTCCTTGGCAGGACTTTGAAAGTGCCGCCTTGATATCCTTGTTGGATAGAACCCTCATATCACACCCTCAATCAGCTGACGATCTGTTGTGATCTGTTGTGATCTGTTGTGATCTGTTGTGATCTGTTGTGATCGCGATCCAAAATTTCAAAAATTTAAAATTTTGGATCGCGATCACAACAGATCACAACAGATCACACCTCATCACAACTCATCACAAAAGGGTCACAAGTCGTCACAACTGGTCACAACAAATCACACCACGTCACACCTAGTCACAACAAATCACAACTGGCCGTATTGCAATTTGGGTTAGCGTGCTGGCATCGCAGCCTGGCCCCGAAGGACCATACCGTGAGGAACCGGGCCCGCTATCCTACTCTTGCTCTACGTGACACCACACGGTTTCGCTCTCCTCCTCGTTGCGCTGTAAAGGAGGGGGGACACACACACACTGGAAGCCGGAGATTGCGCCTGCTGATACTGAGGCGCAATCTTCGCGACGACGCGTTGAAAAGAGCGCGGAATAGCCGCCGAACGAAAGATGGTGGGAGAGGGGATGCAGCGGGTGCGCTTCGGAACCGCACGCAACACCTGCTTCTGGAGGAAACGAGAACGAGAAGGACGGACAGCACGTGTCTTGCGCTCCAAGAAGCGCAAGGCCTGTGAGGCCCGTGGGAAAGGGGAAGGCACGCCTGATCTAGCTGTGCTGATGATCGTGCGGGAGGAAGGAAAACCTGCTCTGTTGTTATGAAACGAGCATCGCTCCAGGGCAGATTCGTCTGCCTCCCGCATGTGCGCTACACGTTTCTGCGCGCGGGGAACCGAGGACTCAGAAGGGGAAGAAGGGGAGAAAGGAAGTCGACGCCCCACGTAAGGGCTCGGCGACGTGCACTCGTGGGAGAGCGTGTCGCCCCCCTGGTGAGACGGCGTTTCTGCCTGCCAGTCGGGAAGAGAGGGGGTTGCAGTGTCTAAAGGCACTAGGGGCTCCTGACATGGAGAGGGTGGTGGGGGTGACACAGTGTCTGATGGGGGACTAAGCCGAGTGTCGACGGGCTGAAAGCCCGGCGAGTCATCCACAACAAGGGAAGGTGCAGGCGAGAGAGGAAGGGGGGAAGCAAGTTCTGATGGGGACATGATACTATCCTCGTCAGGCCGAAGGCTTGACGCTGAAATCGGTGAACCAGGGGACACGGGGGGTTGAGGTTCTACTCTTCTGTTGTTAAAGGAGCGTTGCCCCAGGGCAGATTCGCCTGTCTCCTGTATGGGTGCTACCCGCTTCTGCGCGCGGGGCACCGAGGACTCAGAGGGGAGAGAGGGAGAGAAAGGAAGGCGGCGCCCCACGCAAGGGCTCGGAGATCTCCGTTGCGTGGCGCTCTCTGGGAGGGGCGGCGAGCCCGACTGCGGGGTCTGTAGCCCGTCCAGCAGGTCTGTGTGCAGCACGAGCTCCGGAGCCGGAGAGGGCGCCGGAGGCGGTGCTGTATCTGCTGGTGGAGCGAGACGAGCATCATCAGGCTGGGAGCCCGACGATTCATCCGCATCAAGCGTAACGTGCTCTGCACCCATCTTACGCGGGGTAGGGGAAGCAGGGGTATTCATTCGAGGGGAAGGCGAGAAAAGAAAACCAGGGAATTCGCGTGGGGTCAACGCAGATGACTCCGCAGAAGAACCCAACTCGCCCTCACTGGGCTGATCGTCGGGGCAGCAAAGAGCCAAATGCTCAATCACGCCCGGCCAAAGAAGAAGAAGAGACGCACACATGTCCCACTCTGGCTGTCGCACACACACTATCCCAGCCCCCCAGAGGGACGGGCCCTCGTCAGAGTGATCTAAACAAATGGCGGTGCGTTTCACGGCATCCTGCCCCATCGAGTCCTCGTCGGAGGCGTCCAGAACGATGGCGGTGCGTTTCACCGCAGCCGCAGCCGTCGTGTCGCTATCCATCTCAGACGAGGGAGGGACTTCCTCGCTGGTGGAGCCCGCATCTGCAGCGTCGTCTCCATCATGCTCAGTGGCACCAGAGCTGCCCTCCTCTCCCTCGCTGTCAGAGTCGTCTTCGCAGCTGCTGCTGTCGTCATCCGTGCTCGCAACTTGGTCGACCCTGGGGGCGCGCCCATGGTGGCCGGCCGCGCAGCATGTCTTCACATTGGCGCAGGTGCCGCATCGCGTCATGTGGTGTGTCTCACAACACATCACCTTCAGGCCGTCCGCGTGGTGGTGGTGGACGCGGCAACACGCAGCTATCGTCAGTGCGTAATTCCGCTTGGCATTATCGCACTCGTCGCATTTCGGTTTCGAATGCGCGTTGCACACTTTCCGGGGGCCCAGAGACGTGCTCGCGAGCGACCGCGGCACTGGTACGGGTATAGCGCTGCGCGGCGGGGGCGGGCGTGGCCCATCCCATTGTGAGGCTCGCGTGGTCCGGGGGATCCCAGTGTAGTCTGGGAACACGTTTGTTCCCCACCTCACGATATTGCCGTCTGCATCGACGCCTGCGGCCGCACATGCCTGTTCTGCACTCGCCTCTAACGCCGCGATCGTCTCTGCGCCACCTGCGAACACGGGCCGGGGTGTCATCCCGCCCCAGACCTCTCCAGCGCCTACCGAGCAGAGGGAGCCGACCCGGTCCTCGCGTCGCGCAGGCCACGGGGTAGGAAGGCTTAGCTGGTCGCATAGCCTCTTCAGGCAGCCCATCATCGTCCAGAGGAGGTTGCCACGCTCGGCCATCGCGGGGTTGGAGGTTCGTGCCGAGCGCTCCGAGAGCTGTAACGCCTTCCCTGTGAAGATTTCGAAGTCAAGGGCGAGCTCGATGTTCGACACCGTGCCTTGCTTCGTCCATTGGAGCGCTGCGAGCCACGCAAGTATCGCCCTGAGAGACGCAGCGCTATACGGCCACAGCCGCGCTGCTGGCTTCTCTGGGATACTGGATACGTCGAAGTCAAAAGCCTCTGCCGGCCAGGAGAGAGCAGCCGTCCAGGGGTGCACGAGGGGTCCAGCGCGCCGCATCTTCGCCTCGAGCTCCCACCGCTTCAGCACGATGCGCCCCATTAGCGTGTGCAGCAAGGTCTCGTCTACCTGGAATCCCTCTGGCACCACGCCGTATCTCGCAAGGCACGGGGGCCACCCTGAGCGGTCCAGCTGCAGCAGGGGTTCGTACTGAGGTTGAGACCTGACGGAGTCAAACGCACTGCATGCCCACCAAAGGTGATCGGGCGTGTCACTGTCCGCACCATCGCAGTGTACACACAGCTTGGGGTCCCGTACGTCTGCCTCTTCAGCCGCCGGATCGGACACGATATCCCAGTCGAAGGAATCCTGAGAACCGAGCAGATCGGCGTCTCCCTGCTCCTCGTCCTCCTCCTCTTCGTACTCGCACTCCTCCTCTTCCTCAGCTTCTTCATCCTCTTCGTCCCCTTCCATAGCCGCGTCAGCAGCCGGTGAGGGAGATGGGGCATGGGATGAGGAGTCCGACGTCTCGTCTGTCGTCGCACGCCTGCCAGAGACGTAGGCGCCGTTGCGCCCCCATCGTGTCGCGAAGAAGACACCACCAGTAAGCACCACCGTCAGCGCCCGCGAGAGGTTCCCGTCCTTCGTCTCCAGGCGGAGCGCGTTCGTCCTGTCGTAGTCCACACCGTTTTCGATCCCCGAGAAGGAAGGACGGTGCTTCGCCAGCGCCTTCCAGCCCTGCCGCCGCAGATTGTCGCGCAGCGCATGGTTCCGGGAGGACCGTGGTTCACCGGCGAGACACATATCCCCGATGGCACAGTCACGGATGTCGTCGCCCCACTCTAGTCCAGCAGCAGGGAGGGCGACCGAGATCGCGATGCCCACAGGGCCGAGGGCGTCAGCAGAGGAGAGGGTCGGGTGATCCTCGTACAGCACAGCGATTCGGTTCATCCTGTCCACCATGTGTGGGATGCGCACACACGTGTCGAAGAGATTGCACAGGATCCGGTAAGAGTTGGCTATCGCCGGATCTACACGGTGGGCTTTGTGCAGGATGGTGAGCATCGCGCCTACACTGCGGGAGGGGTGCTTGACGCCGAGGATGCCTGTCGTTAAACGGCTTCGAAGACGCTGCGTCGCCGTCTTCGACAGAGGGGCAAACGCTCCGCCCGACACCGTGCTCGACACGACATTCGACGCCACAATTTCCGCCCGTTGTCGTGTGCTCAGCGGAGAGGTCGGAAGTCGCATGAGCAGGGGTTTGTGGCTCTCGAGTCGCGCGTCGTTGCGGCGCACCTGCACCTTGTCAGAGACGCAGGCCTTTGCACCGAGGATCTTCGACGCTGTCTCAGTCGGGAGGATGTTGTCCTGAACACGCACCTGTCCCACGTATGGGTGTCGCCTCCTGAAACCCGACGAGCCCCTCGGGATCCCCATCGCCACCGTCTTCTTGACGTTGAGGGCCATGCCGGTGATGTTGCAGAAGCCTACCACGACATCGACAGCCTGCTGCACCGACGCCTCATCCTCCTGAGATACAAGCGTCCCATCGTCGGCGAAGGACTGCGAAGACACTGATGGCACGCGCACGTCGACGGCCTTAAACATGACCGAGAGGACGGCGTTGATCAGGATGACCGATATAGGGCAGCCCTGCAGGATCCCGTTGGTCACCTCGAAGCGCCCGCCAACACCTAAGGGCAGCTTGAAGCGTCTCTTCAGCCCACTGTACATCGTTTTGAGGGGGCGCAGGATGCGCTGGTGCAGCCCCATGGCCTCCGCCAGCTCCAAGACGAGCTTCTGGGGTACCCGGTCGAAGCACTTCTGGAAGTCCAGGGCCAGCAGGTACAGCTGTTTGGAATCATCCAGGAGGGTCTCCTCAATCAGAGTCGTCAGTTCGTTAAGGACATCCTCGCACCTATGCCCCTGGCGGAAGCCGTGCTGCGTGTCCAGGGCCCACGTCTCCTGCCACTTCATTATGTCGATGAGACGGCGGCACGCCCACAGGCGGTAGACCGCACTGGTGACCGTGATAGGCCGGAGGTTCGTAGGCGAGAGGTCTTCGCTCTTCGGGATCAGCGACACCAGGGCCGTGAGCAGCCCCTTCGGCCATTTCCCCGTCCGTTCCACCAGGTTGAAGAAGGCAGCAAACCCGTCCATGAGAGGGAGGGGCAGCCGCTGCAGCTCGTCCATGCGCCAGCCGTCGACACCACACGCAGCAGACTTCTTTTTCCTCCGCTTCAGCATCTCCAGCAAGTCGGAGCCGCTGACGTCTTCCACCTGCATAGGGTGCTTCTCGAACAGCCCGTCGTACTCCCGTGCGAAAGGCGCAAACTCCGGCTCCGCCCTGTCGCCCGTGTACATCCGGTGGATGGGCGCCCAGGCTTCCATGAGGATGGCGTCCATTTCCGACACCTTCGCCGTCAGTTCACCGTTCCCCTTCTTCACCGTGTCGGCGGCTTGGCCCGGGCTACCCTTCAGGACAGTCACAAGGCTTTTGCGGTCGGAGGCGAACATCTGGCGCACAGTCCCCCGCCAACGCTGTTTCCGCGCCTTGCACGCCTCTCGGTTGATGTCGTGAAGGCGTCCGCGCACAGCATGCAGCAGCTTCTTCACAGTCGCGACGTCGGGGACGGAGCCCAGCAGGTGGCTCGTCACCCCACACTCCTGAGGTAGTTCACGTAGGACGTTGCGACACTTGCGCCAGCAGCGGACAAGTTGCCCCGACACCGCGCCCGGACCACTTTTTACGCAGGAGCGAGCGCGCACGTAGTGCTCCATGCGGCTGATGGTCGCGCTGTACCTCAGCTCCTTCGCCGTCGCGACTGTGCCCAAGGTGGCGGAGCTCGGCGCCGCCACACGTACCCGCTGCGGTTCTCGCGCTGCGCCCCTCCCGAGGTATGACCGCTCCTCTGACGCCGCCACCTCGCTCCCGTCCAGCAGATGACGCTCGCACATCCCAGAAAGGATCATCCACGCATCCTCGACTGCTTCCCGTTTCACCGCGTCGTAGAACGGCGCAAGGTCGGGTGGCTCCGGGGGTGTCTCGTCCGCGTCAGGTGACCGGGGGGGTGCAGGAATTGCACGGGGCACCTTGTACCTCAGGGTCTCCTGCGCGAAGGCGAGCGAGTCCAGCGTGACACTCACCAGCGAGTGGTTCGGCACCCCAGCCAGCGAGGTCGAGCAGCTCACGAAACTTTGCGCTGCGATTCGGTTCATCAGGACGTAGTCGATTCGCGAGCTGGCACGTGTAGAGGTGTAGGTCGGCGGGGGGTCACCACCGCTCCTCGTAGCCTGGAGCACCGCTGCGTCGACCCACTCATTCTCCAGCGCTCTGCGGAGGGTCGGCGACCGCGCAACATCCGTGTTGAGGTCCCCCAGTACCACCGCTGGAGCACCACCCACCTGCGCCTGCGCCTCGAACAACACAGAGTTCAGGAGGGCCTCCCTGGCAGCCACTGTTTTGTTGTCGCACCCCGAGTGCGCGTACACCACGAAGACATGGAGGAACG
Organism: Rhynchopus euleeides; assembly: GCA_963210315.1. Taxonomy (NCBI): domain Eukaryota; phylum Euglenozoa; class Diplonemea; order Diplonemida; family Diplonemidae; genus Rhynchopus; species Rhynchopus euleeides. Next base: position 1,697,091 of record OY723240.1, on the reverse strand, counting down.
TGGCCCCCGACCCGAGCGCCACCATGCTGTGCATGACCCTGCCATCTTCAAACCCCGCAGTGATGGCGCTGTTCGGAACGGCGCGCGACACACACGGCTGGCGCACCATGGTGGCCACCCCACCCCCACGTTGCCCACACGCGATGTTGCCGGACGGCGCGTTTTTCGATCTCCTGGGGGGGCGCTCTTTACCCCACAGAAAGGCCCACTCCTGCGGACGCCCATCCCCCTTACGCAGCACCCAGTCGACCTCCTCTTGTTGGCGCCGCGAGCTGCAAGTCTCCTGCAGGCCCACCACGTGCGCCGGCACATCACGAAGCACGTCGAAGTGCGCGTCCAGTGAGGTCACATTCAGTGTCGCTACAACCAGGTTGTTGGTGGGGCCAGGGTTCGTTTCGATGTCCCCACCCATCAGCAAGGTTACGCGGGCAGCGTCGGCAATAGAGCGCGGGGAGCGCAGTCACTGCCGCACATCAGCGGAGCACACCGCGCAGGCGTGCACCTGGCATCCCTCAGTGAGGCACTTCCGGCGTACCTGGCCCTTGTTCCGGCTCTCCTCGCAGACATCACAGGTGAAGCCACCCACCACCTGACAGCGCGGCTGCTTGAGGGTGTCGTAGGAATGGGTGTGCTCAGGCGGGGGCGCGTCACGGCTGCGGCTGGGTGACACCGCGGACATCACCACGTGCATCAGCTTTGATGCCAGGGAGGGCGCTTGCTGGGAGTTGCCGTCGTCGTCGTCTGCGGCGTCCGTCCGCTTCCGCTTGGCCTTTTTGCCCGCCTCCTGCTCGCCACCCTCCATCTCCACCGTGTCATCGATGGCAGCCGTCGTCGTAGGCGCCGTCGCATCAGGGTTCGCAGCGGTGGTTGTCGCACCCAGAGGGGGGAACTCCTTCTCGTCCTTCAGGTCGATGTCGGGGCGTTCGGGCAGGCGGACGTGCTTGCCCTTCTGCTGACCCTTAGGAGGAGTGTACCGCTGCATCGGAGTCGGCCAGTTGTCCTCCTTCCCTGCGGGCCTGATCCACAGCGGCGGGTCGCTCAGCCGCTTCACCTGCACAAACTGCGGGGGTGCCGCCGACGCCACGATGCACGTGCGTCCGCCCTTCTGCCTGAAGGACGTGCACAGTTTCACGTCCCACTCCGCTGCCGTCAGCACACCCATCACGTCCGCCTGGTGCTCGTTGGCCCGAGCCCCAGTCACCACATACCGCTGCATCGGGGGTCCCTGATCCTGCGGAGCTGCTGCGTCCCCGAGCGCCTGCCGCAGTGTGTCCACCTGGTCCGCCGTCGCCGCACGCACGAACAGCGCGCGCGTGCCATAGGCAAGGCCCAGTGCCGCACCACCCGCCCGCTTCATCGCGCTCAACGCCTCCCTCCTGGACAGGGTGGGCTGGAGGCGAACAACCGGCAACGTCTCGCCCCCCTTGTCGAAGGACAGCGTGCGCCAGAAGCACCCGTCCACCCCTGAGGAGGCCAGCAGGGCCTTGACACGGCCCGTCTCCACCCGCACCGACATCTCTTTACGCCCCGGAAGGGACGTCACCCGCCACATGTGATCGTTGTCCATCTTGGCGGATTTGCCACAGGCCGACACCACCGCACGCCGGCACAGCTTGCGCATCGCCATCAACGGGTCGCCGTTGATGCACTCCCACATCTCCCCCGTGGTGTGTTTATGGGCGACCGTAAAGGTCAACACCGTCGTCGCCTTCGGCACCTCCGCCGCCTGCTGTGCAAATAGTCTGGTGCAGGGAGGGAGCGTCACCTGGCCTCGCGTCATCGCGTAGAGCGGGCGCTGCGTCCCGTCCTGCATCAAGACGGGGAGCTGTTCTCCGCCCTCGAAGGGCGCTGCGCAGAGGAGTACGTAGCCGTGCGTCTCCTTCTGGTGCGCCCGCACGCCCGCCGCATCCAGCAACATGCTGGCCGCCTCCTCCGCCTCCTTGCCCGATGGGGCGACCCACAGCCCCCCGGGGACCTGGTCGAATCCCGGCGTGTCCATCAGCGGGATGTTGCCCCATACCGTGGCGTCGACCAGGGGGGCGGCACGTGGCTTGCGGGCCACGTCTATCCAGGAGGAAGCTGTCGACTTCTCCTGCTGCTTCTTCTGCTTCGGCTGTTGTTGCTTTACCTGCTGCTTCTGCTGCTGCGGCTCCGGCTGTCCCTGCTGCTGTTGTTGCTGCGGCGGCTTCGGCTGCTGCTTCTGCTGCTGCGGCTTCGGCTGGCCCTGCTGCTGTTGTTGCTGCGGCGGCTTCGGCTGCTGCTTCTGCTGCTTCGGCGGCTGCTGCTGCTGCTGCTGCTGCGCCTCCGACTGGCTCTGCGGTAGATGTTGCTGCGGCGGTTTTGGCTGCTGATTCTGCTGTGACTGCGGCTGCGGCAGTTGTTGCTGCATCTGCTGGCGTTGAGACTGCTGCCGCTGCTGCGGGCCCGGCTGCTGCTCGAGCAGTCGGAGGACGAGGCTGAGGGTCGCCAGCACGACCCCCACATCGCCTTCCGACAACCTGTCGTTGTCCAACAGGGCATTCGCCCGTTGGACCAGCGCCTCGAGCTGCTGGGAGCGGCTGTTGGCCATGCTTTGGGAGGGGGGGGGGGCCTGATATGGCCTTCCTGCAGGAGGGGGAGGGGAACCCCACCAGCCACACACCGCCAGGAGAGACGATGCGAGACCAATGAAGTACAGCTGAAGTACAACTGGCCGCAACAAATCGCAAAAAATCACAACAAATCACAACATTTGCCTTGTGATTTGTTGTGATCTGTTGTGATCGGGTGTCATGCCTTGCGATGCTCAAGTGCCTGCTGGACCCCTATGTCCTTCAGGCCCCAAAGCAGGCAACGATATGGGAGCAACCTAACAGGGGAGGTGAAGAGGGCACGGGTCTTAGCCTGATGACACACTGCAACCTCAAGGTGACTGGCGACACCTCTCCCACAGTCTGCGGCGACTCTGCCGTGGCGACAAGGCTTCCTGTCATGGGAGATCGCTGCGTGGATCAACGTGGCACTACCCGTGTGCTCGGCAGGTTGTTTCGGCACCTGTTTTCTCCGTGTCATGCTTTTCGTGAGCGTGTCAGGGATGTTGGCACACGCTGGGGAGGGTTCACATGATGACATAACATATATCAGAAGCACACACCCACGTGGCGCTGTCCTTGGCAGGACTTTGAAAGTGCCGCCTTGATATCCTTGTTGGATAGAACCCTCATATCACACCCTCAATCAGCTGACGATCGGGTGTGATTTGTTGTGATTTGTTGTTTTTTTCCCCAGCCTGATTACCCCATTTCGGGTGTTTTCCCACGGTCTCAAAGGGAAAATAGGCACTGAACAGAGGCAAAAACCGCCTTGCCCATTCAGTGGCTTCATTCTCAGTCTTTTTGGCCGAACTTTTTTTTTCGTCGATGCAATTCAGGGTATAAGATAGACTTTTTTTCTGGCGCCGTTTTCCGGTTTTTCTGGTTTTGAAATTTTTCGCGCGCGCCTTCGGCGCGCGCGACCCGCGCAAACCCTCTCAGAATCACACCCAACACGGCTGGACCAGGCTCTGCCGAACAGCAGTGGCGTGTTGCTCCACGCAGCTCCCCGAAGAGACGGAACTGAGCTTTCAATGCGTCCACGTACTGACGGAGCGCGGCTTCGCATCACCTCCCGCATCAGGACAAACCCCCCTGAGGGTGCTGCTCTGCTGGTACGCCTCACGAAGGGCAACTACCTTCATGGTCGAGCTTGTTGCATGACCACCCCCTTGAGGCAGTCAGTCAGACGATGCGCACAACGTGCGCTCATGCGAACACCAGCGGGTGTCTCCAACACTGCACAAATCGCGGTCCCGCCAGAACCCGAATCCGTCGATCCTCTCCAAAGCGGACATGCACTCCCGAAAACATCGGAGTTTGCATGTGTCATCCCCAGCAAGGCAAACGTGCTCGAGACAAGGTCGTAGCTTGCGTGGATGACAGGGTGGTCCTTGGCAGTGTGCACCGCAACGAGATTGAGTGCATGCGCTCGGCAAGCCGCCCAGAAGGAGTACGGTGCGGTCGGAATGATCAAGCTACCGGAGTATCTCGAAACTTCAAACAGAGAAGACCTGCATGACGAGGACATCACCACCCACCGGGTCCCGCTGGGCTCCTTTTCTCCGCTTCTCTGCTTTCTTTTGACTGTTTGAGCTCCGTGCGGATCACGATGGGGTCACTTTCCATATTTTTTTGGCTAATGGTCCCACTGGTTGACTGTCACAAAGGTTCCCCAAAAACCGGCGAAAATCCGATCGGCCTTTTTTTTTTTTTTCCAGAAAACCGGAAACCGGGAAACCCTGGTTTTGAAAACCGGAAAACCAGACCTATCTTATCCCCTAGGTTTTCGTCCCTGTTGTCCTGGGCAAGACGTTAAACTACCTGGGAGGGCTTCCCCAGACCATGACGGGTGCTTGCACCAGGAGTTTGAAACAGCCACTCATGCCTTGCGATGCTCAAGTGCCTGCTGGACCCCTATGTCCTTCAGGCCCCAAAGCAGGCAACGATATGGGAGCAACCTAACAGGGGAGGTGAAGAGGGCACGGGTCTTAGCCTGATGACACACTGCAACCTCAAGGTGACTGGCGACACCTCTCCCACAGTCTGCGGCACTCTGCCGTGGCGACAAGGCTTCCTGTCATGGGAGATCGCTGCGTGGATCAACGTGGCACCACCCGTGTGCTCGGCAGGTTGTTTCGGCACCTGTTTTCTCCGTGTCATGCTTTTCGTGAGCGTGTCAGGGATGTTGGCACACGCTGGGGAGGGTTCACATGATGACATAACATATATCAGAAGCACACACCCACGTGGCGCTGTCCTTGGCAGGACTTTGAAAGTGCCGCCTTGATATCCTTGTTGGATAGAACCCTCATATCACACCCTCAATCAGCTGACGATCGGGTGTGATTTGTTGTGATTTGTTGTTTTTTTCCCCAGCCTGATTACCCCATTTCGGGTGTTTTCCCACGGTCTCAAAGGGAAAATAGGCACTGAACAGAGGCAAAAACCGCCTTGCCCATTCAGTGGCTTCATTCTCAGTCTTTTTGGCCGAACTTTTTTTTTCGTCGATGCAATTCAGGGTATAAGATAGACTTTTTTTCTGGCGCCGTTTTCCGGTTTTTCTGGTTTTGAAATTTTTCGCGCGCGCCTTCGGCGCGCGCGACCCGCGCAAACCCTCTCAGAATCACACCCAACACGGCTGGACCAGGCTCTGCCGAACAGCAGTGGCGTGTTGCTCCACGCAGCTCCCCGAAGGGACGGAACTGAGCTTTCAATGCGTCCACGTACTGACGGAGCGCGGCTTCGCATCACCTCCCGCATCAGGACAAACCCCCCTGAGGGTGCTGCTCTGCTGGTACGCCTCACGAAGGGCAACTACCTTCATGGTCGAGCTTGTTGCATGACCACCCCCTTGAGGCAGTCAGTCAGACGATGCGCACAACGTGCGCTCATGCGAACACCAGCGGGTGTCTCCAACACTGCACAAATCGCGGTCCCGCCAGAACCCGAATCCGTCGATCCTCTCCAAAGCGGACATGCACTCCCGAAAACATCGGAGTTTGCATGTGCCATCCCCAGCAAGGCAAACGTGCTCGAGACAAGGTCGTAGCTTGCGTGGATGACAGGGTGGTCCTTGGCAGTGTGCACCGCAACGAGATTGAGTGCATGCGCTCGGCAAGCCGCCCAGAAGGAGTACGGTGTGGTCGGAATGATCAAGCTACCGGAGTATCTCGAAACTTCAAACAGAGAAGACCCGCATGACGAGGACATCACCACCCACCGGGTCCCGCTGGGCTCCTTTTCTCCGCTTCTCTGCTTTCTTTTGACTGTTTGAGCTCCGTGCGGATCACGATGGGGTCACTTTCCATATTTTTTTGGCTAATGTTCCCACTGGTTGACTGTCACAAAGGTTCCCCAAAAACCGGCGAAAATCCGATCGGCCTTTTTTTTTTTTTCCAGAAAACCGGAAACCGGGAAACCCTGGTTTTGAAAACCGGAAAACCAGACCTATCTTATCCCCTGATGCAATTTGACTCGCTCTTTCCAATAACGCCATCTTCGGATGACTTTTTGGGGAGCCCCGGCACCCAAAAATTTTTGGTTTCGAAAATATGCCGTTTTTTCACCCTCAAATTCACTGTTTGTTGGCCGTGCGAAAAAAGAGTCATTTTTTTCGGGGCCAAAAAATGGCCATCGTGGAATCTTTCAGTCAAACGCGTTCATTTACGGCCAGGGTCGGGCAGAAAAACGAAAATTGAAGCAACTTGGTGTCCAAGGAGAAAAATCGGCCAAAATGGCCCAAAATAGCCTTGGGACTTAAAGGGTTAAGTAAGGGGTGGCGTGCTCTTGTCGGCAACACCATCATAAGACATGTGAATTCCTGGGGTCGAAGTCCAGTCGCCGGACCCGCCCAACCACCATACCGAACCCAACCCCAAGCAACCCCAGCGCGGCACAGGGATCAGGCAAGCTGAACCTCGGCACGTCGCACCCGCAGCTGTCCCCACTTGACCTCCTGCCCCTCACAGATGCGAGTGGCGGTGCGTCAACCCAGTCTGCACACCAACCCAGCCCAATGAACCCACCCAGTGCGGCACAAGGATCAGGGGAAGCTGAACCTCGGCACATCACATCGACAGCACTGCCTGCACACGGAGTGCACGTACATTACCAGTGCAGCACAGCATCGCCGGATGGCTGTGAGGCCAACCTACGGAATATCACCCCAGAGCAACAGCATCTCAGACCCACCCAGCCAACCACCCATACCCAACCCAACCCCAAGCAACCCCAGCGCGGCACAGGGATCAGGCAAGCTGAACCTCGGCACGTCGCACCCACAGCTGTCCCCACTTGACCTCCTGCCCCTCACAGATGCGAGTGGCGGTGCGTCAACCCAGTCTGCACACCAACCCAAACCGAATCAACCCCACTCCCCAGCAAGCGGTGCGCCTGGGGTGAGCCAGTCGCACCACGGGCTTGCGATATGCCGCCGTGTGTTGTGATGAGTGTGATGACAACAGCCCAGGTACACGCCTTTATTATGTATCCGCTCTGTGCTAGACCTAACCCTGTGGCACTGCGGCCTAAGACCCATTTTTACAACAGACCGGTACCCGCCGTTACGACCGACCTTGAAGTCACACGAAACATCTACGGATCTACAGTAATAGGATACTATGACTCAAGACCTCCGGAAGCTACAAGGTAAACAATATGCATGTCGCCCACAAACTAAGGAATGAAAGGAATGACACCGCTGCGGGTAGAAATGAAGAGACGGAATTGAACCGCTGCGGGTCACCCCGCCTACAGATTTGAAGTCTGCAACCGGCAATAGTAACTGGGCAGCACACAGTGCTTGATGCAGCACGCAACATCATCATGCGCAGTGCGGCGCAGGCAGGACAAGGTGTGGCAATGCGCATGATGGCGGACCGCGATCTCTCGAAGCTCGAGTGGAACTGGATGTCCAGCAGACCAGCTCGTCGTGAGTGAGCTAGTCGGATGACACAGCGGCTGGGATCACGCAGCTTGAGCTCGCTGGACCTCGATGCAGCCAGGACAGGCATTCACAGCTGTGAGTGAAGACGTGGACGGATGGGCGCAGGACAGCTGAGCTGATGCTGCCGGCAGGTTCTCCCACAGTGGACGATACGGAGTGACGTTCCCTGATGTGCAAAACGGGCAGGACGACCGGCTGAACTTTTGAGGGTTGCCTTTGGTGACTGCATTCAGAACCTAGCAAAAACAGTCTGACCTGAATGCCGATGTCTGCGTGCCATCCTCGCCACGCTTTCTGGACAGCACACGATGGCATTGGTGTTGTACACCAATCGTGCGCTTCGAGCCTGGCGAGACGTGCCACTCTGATGTCAGCCCCAACTGGGCGGTGGCAGGGCTAGAGGCCGGCATAGCGGCAGGTGTCGCTGCCTTCAGCCATGCAAGGGAGACAGAGCAAGGGCGCCGCAACCACGTCTGCCTCCTTGGCACCGTGACCAGCGGTAGGGAGATGGGCGGCGGCAGCGCATGTCACACTGATGTCGTGCACAAGGGGGCACTTCGCAACATGCCCTGCCACCCAGCTCAAGAGGGCGGGTGAAGGCTGCAACCCTTGGGGCACAGGCGAGGGTGTGGTTGCTCTGGGCGTTGATTTGGCACAGCGGCTCTGGGATGACGAGAACATTTGTAGCATCAAGCAGAAATAGAAGCGCATCGGTTGTGTGCATATTGACAGGGCCCAAACAGTGTCGGGGAGAGACGACAAATCCAACAACGGGGTGCAGACAGCGCTCAAAAAAATGGGCAATTTCCTGATTTTCAATTGGGCAATTCGAGGGGAACGCATCCCAAAAAAATGAAAAATAGGGGGGTACGCCCCCTCCTCTGACAGGCCTCCCAAAAATATAAACCACCCCTGGTCAGCTCTGGAGCGGGCGCGCTTCGCGCGCCCGCTGACGTCACCCTGGCAGGTATCCGGGCCTCCTGCGTGACGCTGCAGTGCCACACCACACTCTCAGCCCGACTTCCCGATTTATTTCCAGATTCTTTTACTTGCCAGTCTCGCATTGAATGAGTTCCCTCCCGGTTCCTCCGTCAGAGATCAGTGCTCGGACCCAGCCTCGGGTGCCGGAGGATGGATCAAAAAATGCGTTTCAGGACCATGCCACAATCCCGTGCACGCAATGACTTGTTTGCAACAGTTACATGCCATAGGGGGGGTCTGGGGGGCGGAGCCCCCCAGCCGCCGGAGGCCACGGTAGTGAACATCTGTTCCTTGCAGCTCGCCAATGCATCACCGCATCCCGACACGCGAGGTACTCTTCCAGCGATGCGTCGGGCTGAGACCTACTCTTCGAAGTGAAATTCTTGACATACAGGGACAGCGTCTCCTTGGGGATACCAGCATCAGCCCTACCAAGCGACCAGGACCCCTCAAAAATTGGCCAGAAAAAATCGGAGAAAAAAAAAGGCCAATTTTCAAGGCCAATCCAAGATTGGCCTTCCATTTCAAAAAAAATAAAAAAGCCCAGTCCAGAATTGCCCTAATTGCCCATTTTTTTGGCCGCTGGGTGCAGAGGGCCGCTGCAGAGGATGGTGCCCACGGGAAGGAACAGCGGGCATCAGGGAGAAGGGTGGGAAGGGAGGGTGTTCTGATGTGGCAAAGTCTTCAAAGGCAGGCAGTAGTATGGCTTCGTTAAAGATGCTGAGAAACGCGATGTTCCAACCTTAACCAGGACATTAAGTAGGGGTGATACACAGCGCAACGACCCGCCCGCAGCGACTCAGACCCACCCAGCCAACCACCCATACCCAACCCAACCCCAAGCAACCCCAGCGCGGCACAGGGATCAGGCTAAGCTGAACCTCGGCACGTCGCACCCCCAGCTGTCCCCACATGACCTCCTGCCCCTCACAGATGCGAGTGGCGGTGCGTCAACCCAGTATGCACACCAACCCAGCCCAATGAACCCAACCCAGTGCGGCACAAGGATCAGGGGAAGCTGAACCTCGGCACATCACATCGACAGCACTGCCTGCACACGGAGTGCACGTACCCAGCAGCATGCCTGCAGCCCACCAGCAGTAGGAGTGCTGCACGGCACAACGTCCCACCCGTGCTGCACTGCAGCACAGCATCGCCGGATGGCTGTGAGGCCAACCTGCGGAATGTCACCCCAGAGCAACAGCGACCCAGACCCACCCAGCCAACCACCCACACCCAACCCAACCCCAAGCAACCCCAGCGCGGCACAGGGATCAGGCAGAGCTGAACCTCGGCACGTCGCACCCACAGCTGTCCCCACATGACCTCCTGCCCCTCACAGATGCGAGTGGCGGTGCGTCAACCCAGTCTGCACACCAACCCAAACCGAACCGACCCCACTCCCCAGCAAGCGGTGCGCCTGGGGTGAGCCAGTCGCACCGGGTTGCTATATGGGCCGTGTGTTGTGATGAGTGTGATGATGATGATACCATTACAATTTAAAACCCCGTTACTCACAACCGAATACACACTGACGACGCGCAGCTTTGCCTGCCTGCGAATGCCAGTCCACCCCAAGGTTCTGATGTTCCTGAGCGGTGCACGACCAGCTCCACACCTGCCTTGCTCCCCACCACACTCCCCATAAGTTCACAGGCGGACGGATCCTGCACGGAAACCCAAAGCACAATCTCAGGCAGGAGGGGCGGGGTGGGGGGCGGGGTGGGGCGGCAGAGCTCGGTGCTGCACCCGGCATTCGGCATGTTGCTGCACTGATTCTGTACGCTTCGCTGTTGTGGAAGACATCCACTGAGACCGGGAGCATGTGAGAAGTACTTGTTCGTGGAGAAAATACAATGCACCTTGCCCCACCAGGCACCTCCCACACTGCACAGGGCACTTCATCTGAACCACCCTTCCTCCTCCAATAGCATTCCCTCCGCCGATGCGGCGAGGAAGTCATGCGATGCGAACCCAAGGACCGCTGGGGTGAAGCCCAACAGAGCTCGGTAGCATCGGGTGTAATCGGGGCTAGTTGTGGCGGGGCAGGGCCACCCTCACACTGGTGGGGGTGTTCCCTTTTCAAAAATCGGGGGGAAATGCTCGGGTTCTGATGCGGCCCCCGCCACTGCTGTCCGCACACACAGCAGCAAAGGTTTCAGAGGGGAAAAAATACCTCATTTGAGAGTTTTGTGCTCACAACACAGGAAACTATAAGTCAAGTGCAAATCCTTGCAAGAGAAGAACACCACCACCACGCAACAAGGCACGTGGGGATGATCTGACAATCGACAACCACCCTTCGGCTCCAGAAGACTTTGGAAGACTTCGAAAAGACCAAGGGAAGCACCATGAGAAACAAGCGGCTTGCAGCAGGGCACCTTTTCAACATGCCATGCCCCCTGCCGCCACACCCGCTACAGGGTTGCATTCTAATTCTGCTGCATATCCACCACCCCCATCGTGTGAAGGCAAAGAGAGACGGTGTGCAGGATGACACCGGGAAAAAAAACGCGCCGAGCAGCGGATGCATACATGAGGCGGGAGGGTTCGGGGGGGGTGGGGTGCTGAGCGTGAGGGTGGCCATGGGGCAGCCACGGGACGGGCTGATGCTTAGTGTAAACCCACCCCACACACCCACCCACAGAGCCTCAGAACTGAGACAGAAACTCTGCGACAAACGAATCGCTGCCGGACTGCTGCGACGGGGGAGACACCGAACGGCTCGCCGGCTCCGGCGACTGCTGCTGTTGCTGCGGGTCCAGAAATCTCCCCGCCGCCCCTGCCGCCAGCGGGGCACGCGCCCCTCTGTGCAGCAGCATCCCGCCACGCCCGCGCGCAGCACCACCACCACCACCCCCACGAGCCACCGGGGGCCTCGAAGGCCAGTCGGCAGCAGGCTTACCCTGAGCCACGAGCTGCGCGGCAGGGGGCAGCTCCGCAGGCACACCACCTGTGGGGCACCTGAAGGGCTTCACACGCAGCCCGCCTGGGAAGCCGCGGGGCTGCTGCTGCGGGTCGGCGGCAGCGGGACCCTGATGCTGCTGCTGCGGCATCGCCCCCTCCCCACCACCGCCACCGCCTGCGGCATGCGGCACCGCCCCCCACACACCGCCGCTGCCAGCAGGAGCGCCTGCCGGCCTCCGCAGCGCAGCCCCCTGCCTGCCCTGGGGCGCCGCAAGACACCCACCCCGCCCCTGCTGCGCGGCGCCACCCGGCGATGCCACGTCAGACGCAGCGGGTGCACCCCACACACGCCCCGCCTGCTGCTGCTGCTCCCTCAGCAGCATATCCTTGGCAGACGCAGCCTCTTCGGCTGAGAGGAACCCAGAATCAGCCAGCTGCTTCAGCTCCATCAGCCTCGCAACCATCGCAGACGGCGGCATATGCGTGGGTGCCTGCGGCACGGCGGGGTCGAAACGCCTCCGCTTCGCCTCTGGAGCCCCACCCACACCCACACCCCCCTGCGGGGGCGCTCCACACCAGGGCCCCGCACCCCCGCCACCCCCACCCCCGACAAGCGCGGCAGGCGCCGCCTGCACCACCTGGGGTGCCTGGGGCGGCACGCCCCCGCCCTGCCCTGCAGAGGCAGAAGCTGCAGCAGAGGTGCCCGCTGCAGCCTCCCCCCAGCTGGGGGCGGGTGAGGCGGCAGGGGGAGGCAGGGCCGCCCCGCTGCCCAGGGGGAAGCGTGGCTGCGGCGGTGGCGGGTCCAGCGCGAAGCGCGGGGGGGGCAGGCGTGGGGGAGGGCTGATGCTGCTGCTGCTGCTGATGCTGCTGCCAGCAGCAGCAGCAGCACCACCACCCCCAGCCGGCGCCCCGGCTGCGCCCCCCTCGAAGAATCCGGGGATGAAGGAGAACGGGTCGGGCGCTTCGCCTGCGGCGCTGCCACCGCCATCCCCACCTCCGCCGGACCCACCCCCAAAGAAGTCTCCCGCCCCACCCGACCCAGGCGGGGCGCCTGCGGGGGGCAGCTGCTGCTGTGTCGAGGAGGGGACAAACGGCGTCGGGCGCTGCTGCTGCTGCTGCTGCTCCTTCCGAAGCGCCCCGACTGTCGGCAGGCCACGCAGCCCCAGCCTGGCGGGTGGCGGGGCTGGGTCCTGCGAAGGGGATGCCACGGCCCCACCTCGTGCGAACTTCTGCAACGTTCTGAGGTGCGCAGCCTCCACTGTCTCGGCAGGGGGGGCTCTGCGCTTGAGCCCAGCCGGGGGTGGGCGGCTGGCATCGGTGGCTGGGGCAGCAGCAGCGCCAGCGCCAGCGGGGTGCAGCGTGCGCACCCTGTGGGGAACCTCGCCGCCGTGGAGCCCGTAGGGCGGCACCTCCACAGCCGGCGCGGGTGTGGCCGGCGCCTCGACAGGCGGGGCGGCTGCGGCAGGGGCCCCCGCAGCACCGCCGCTGCCGCCACGCCCCTCCGGGGCGGCGGGGGGTGTGGTGCTGCTGATGCCGCCACTGCTCCCAGGCAGGTCACGACGGGGGGGCTCCACGACTCTGGCAGCAGCAGCAGCAGCAGCAGCAGCAGGAGGAGGTGGTGGTGGTGGTGGTGGTGGTGGTGGTGTGGCGGCGGCAGCCGCCTGGGGTGGTGTTGGTGTTGGTGTTGGTGTTGGTGTTGGTGCTGCTCCGCCGCCGCTGGGGGGCGGTGGCCTGAAGGGGGTGGGGAGGCGCTGCCTGGGGTGGTGTTGGGGTTGGGGTTGGTGATGCTGTGGTGTGGCCTCCAGGTCCAGCGTCTCGAAGGTGTCGGTGCCCAGCCATCGCTCGTTGAGGACCCATGCCCTGACCTGCCGGGCGGAGCCCGAGACGTTGAACTCTGCGGTGTGCCCCGCCGCGCCGCGCGGGATGCTGCGGATGCACAGCAGCTTGTCCTCCTCGTCCCCTGCCACAATCACGCAGGTGAAGTCGGAGACAAACTCGACTCCGGCAAACGCCTCCGCGGTGCGGTAGCCCTCTGCGGCGAGCAGCGCCTCGCCTGCCGCACCACCAACACCACTCCCGCTGCTGCTCGGGACGGGGAACCCCGCTGCCTCCCCAGCAGCAGCAGCAGCAGCAACAGCGGCGTCTGCCGTGCCCAGCCCCTCATCCTCGGCATCGCTGTCAGCGCCCCCCGCATCCCCGGTGTAGCGGAAGTCGACCCCCGCCCCTGCTGCAGCTGGCTGCTTCCCAGCGCCGCCGCCCTTCGGCGCAGCCCTTCCGGAGGCGGTGCCCTCAGCGGTGCTGCCCTCAGCAGGGTGCTGCCGCGCCGCGTCGGCGCGTCCCCTCTCGACGGTGACCCGTACGACGCGGCCCGGGCCTGCCCCGTTGAGCTCTGCGTGTATCGAGGTGATGGCGTAGACGGGGATGCTAGCGCATGTCCTCTTGAGGTTGGTCCCGAACGGCGCAGCCCTGTTCACTGCCTGCTCGATGCGGGGGGCGGGTGTGCGGAGGAGGTCTGCGAGGGTGCCGGCGCCGATGCGCTCCAGGTTGAGCGCGGTGGTGGCGCCGATGCCTTCGAACTGGCGCAGGAGGCGCCCGTCCTGCCACATGCGGCGCTCGATGCAGCGGATGAGGACGAAGGATGTGACGATCGGCGAGCACAGCCCCCTGTCGATCGCAACCTCGATGAGGTGCCTCAGCAGGCGTGGCGCGGCGGTGGTGACCCTGCCCTGGTCGTTCTTCAGGGCCCAGTCGTCGATGCTTGCATCGTGGATCGCCTGCTGCAGCAGGATGTACGACTTGTGCCAGTTGTCCGCGACATGCTTCACCTTCCCGTTCTCCTTCACGGGGTAGCGCACCGTCTTGTTGTAGGCGTTCAGCGCCCTCTTCTCCCCGATGCGGATTCGGATTTCCGCAAACTCGCCGCAGTGCGCCAGCATCTCCAGCACCGACTTGGGGTTCATCATGCGGGCGACAGAGGTCCCCATGACTGCCGCACTGTCGAACCGGAGGTAATACTTCGCCATGCTCCGCCCCACGAGGGTTGGCTCCAGCCTGTCCTCCGGCCCGCAGGTTGAGACACACCGCACGCAGTTCGCCGCGACGAGCTGCGTCACAATCTTGTTGCACTTCTCGAAGAGAAGCGCGTCGAGCCCCTCCGCTGTGCGGAACCCGTAGAACGTCGGGTTTTTGTGAACCCGGATCCAGAAAAACGTCGTCCGCAGCCAGTCCAGCACAATCGCACGCGTGTTGATCGTCTGCAGCACAATCTCGGCGTTGATATGCTCGATGGTGTGCTCATGCAGGCGGGACTCCACCTCCGGTGTCTGCCCAACGAGCGCCTCATAGTGGACCTTGTCGTGGGGGGTTGTCATGATCACCGCTGTGCCGCAGTCATCCAGGCCAGCCCTGCCGGCACGGCCTGCCATCTGCATCAGCATGCTCATCGACAGCGCCTCCGACCTGCCGTTGTTGTAGTGCGACGTGCCTTTGATAATCACGAGGCGCGCAGGCAGGTTCACCCCCATCGCAAGGGTCGACGTGGTGCAGAGGATCATGATGGCTCGAGAGAAGAAGAGCTGCTCCACAACCTGACGCTCCTCAGGCTGCAGGCCTGCGTGGTGGAAGCCGACACCGCGCATCAGGCACTCCGCAAGCTGCTTGTTGGTGACACTCCTCGCAGCAGCCGCTGCCTGGTGCGGCGTGCTGGGCTGTACATTAAGCTTCTTCGAGAGATCCAGTGCAGTCGACGCGGTGGTCCTCCTCGTGTGGCAGAACACAAGGGCAGGCTTCCCCTTGCCGTGCTCCATGATGAGTGAAGGCATGCGGTATGTCAGGCTCCGCTCGAACAGGAATGGGTTCGCCTTGTCGGGGAAGGCGACGAAGTTGACAGACAGGGGCACCGGGCGGTCGCTCGCCGGGAAGGTGTAGACCCTGTTGGGTGTGGCGCTCAGCCACTCCCCCATGTCCCCCGCGTTGGACAGCGTGGCGGACACGGCGAGGAAGCGCAGCTGTGACGCGGGGAGGCTGCAGCTGCGGGGGTGCTGCGAATGGGCTGAGCGGATAGTCTTCATCCTCGAGACGAGCGCCTCGAGGACCGGGCCACGCTCTTCTGACAGCAGGTGCACCTCGTCGAGGAGGACAAGCCCGATGTCCCGCACGCACACCGTCACCACCTGCTCGTGCCAGCGGCGCGTGACAGAGTCGAACTTTTCCGGGGTGGTGACGAGGATGTGCGCGTCCTGCATCCCCACCATCTGGTGTTCGTGGCTTCCCCCAGTGTCCCCCGTGACATCCGACACGACAAGGCCATATTTTCCGAAGTGTGAGCGCCACTGGTTGACCTTCTCATAGGCGAGGGCCTTGATGGGTGCGACGTAGACAACTTTGCGCTGGCGTGAGACGGGGGACCCGCGGAGGCGTTGCTGGTCGGGGTCGTAGAAGAAGAGGCGCAGGATGGCGAGCTCCATAAGCACTGTCTTGCCCGAGCCGGTGGGGGCGGCCACCACGATGCTGTCGTCAGAGCCGAGCAGGGCATCGACGCAGCAGCTCTGCACCTTGTTGAAGTGTTCGAAGGGGAACATGGCACGCAGTGGCGAGGCGTCGTCGCGGATGTAGTCGGCGACCGGGACACATGGGGAACCAGCAGCCTGGCGGGGGCAGTCGGGGTCAGCAGGTGGCGGATCGGGCGGCCGCATACCGGCGCGGAGTGCCTCAGGCATCACAGTGTGCGGGTGTGAAGGGGCAGAGAGGGGGCCTGTGGTGGTGGGTCGAGTGGAGTGTGGGGGGAGGGTGGGTGACTGGGTGGCATGGTATCTTGCACATGATTGGCGAGGAAAGTGCCAAGAACTGGGGCAGGTACCGTTGCTCTGGCGAACCGGAAACCGGTGGGTCTGAGGAGTGCACGTGTGGCGGCATGGCATGTTGCTTCAGACAGGGTGCCAGCAGATAATGGAAAGGAGGCGGTGTGTGCGAAAAATGGGCCAATGGCCAGGACTGCAAGGGGTCAAACTCAGTTCAGCAAGTGTGGGGTGAGGAAGCTGCACGAAATGGAGGCAGGAGAGGCCTTTGTCAATGACTCATGGCTGTGGGTGTGGGTCGTGGGGTGGGGCTGCAATATCGCGAACTCAGCAACACTTACAAACAGTACAATACATCTGATGTGCAAATCATATGAGCACACAAGGGGCACAGCCACACGGAAGCAAGCAGCAGGCATGGAGGAGTGGCAACACTGCATGCACCGGCAAGCACCACGTGCCATGCACCTTGCACCACAGTGACAGGTCACGCAGACAGGCACCGCCACATGCGTTCGTTGCCCGCGGGCGTGCCTGCCAGCATCCGATGGGCAGGCGTCGTCGAGTACGTGTTGAGCGGCGGTTCCAACACACGGATGTAGTGCTTCTCACGGCGGCGGCCCGCCACCCCAGCAGCCCGCTCCACAGGCACCGCGTGCAGTGGCTGCCCGTGCTCCACCTGCGCAAGCTGCACGCGGCTCAGCCGTCCCCCTGCACGCAGCTTATGTGTGGCAAGTGCGAAGTGATGACCTGCACGCCGCAAGCATGTGTGCTGTGTCTGCCCCACATACAGCACAGACCCGCCCTTGCTGACAAGCGCGTACACCACACCGCTGTCTTGTGGCTGTGGCACACCGCCCTGCCGCTGCTTGCGCAGCACAGATCCGTGGCGCCGCTCGAACGCACGCCGTGCCTTCTCGTTGTCTGCAGCCCACACGCGCAGCTGCCGCGGTGCTGCCGCAGCAAGGCGGGCACGCAGCACCGCAGCATGTGCAGACCCGACGAGGTTGTGACCACACACGTTCAGCAGCTGCTGTCCGTCACGCACACCCTCTGCGACCAGCTGTTTCCGCAACGCATCCAGCTCTGCCCGACCGCCCAGACGCACACCACGCACCACACGCAGGCACCGTCCCTCCTGCAGCACCCCACGCCGTCGGAGTTCGTTCCGGACCCCACGTGGGTCCTTCGACACACCGATGTACACACGATTGTCGGTGGTCTCGTCAACCACCTCGTACACAGCGTGTGTGTGGCCGTCACGTTCCAGTTGTGCTTTCAGAGACTCACGCCGCTTGTTGAGAAGCACACGCCCTGCAGCCTCGCTCTGCTGAATCAGTACCGAGCGCAACTGTGCCACCTCGTGCCTGTCCTGCATCAGCACACTGTGGACCACACGCAGAGACCGTCCCTCCTGCAGCACCCTACGCCGCTTCAGGTTGCCTCTCACTGAGGACAGCTCCTTCGCCACACCCACGTACACACGGCTGCCTGTGTGCTCATCCACCACCTCGTACACGGCGTGTGTGTGGCCGTCACGTTCCAGTCGTGCCTTCAGAGACTCGCGTCGCTTGTTCAGCAGCACACACCCTGCAGCCTCGCTCTCCTCGATCAGCGCCGTACGCACACGCTGCTCTGCGCGCCTGTCACGAATCACCTCATGCCGCACCACACGCAGCACATATCCGGTACGGAGCACACCCTTCGCCTTCAGGTGGTGGCGTGCCGACTTCAGAGACTTGGCGATCCCGACGTACACCCTGCGCCCCTGACGGTCCACCACCTCGCACACCGCATGCGACATGTCCTGGCGTGCACGCCCTCGCACATTCTGCAGCTCACTGCCCGACGCCTCGCTGGAGGCCACCAGTGCGGCACGCAGCCTGTTGAGCTCAGCCCTGCTGTGCACATGCATGGTGCACAGCACGCGCAGCTGCCGCCCTGCCCGCAGCACACCTGCCTTGCGCAGCTCGTATGCTCGTTGCTTGAGGTGGAAGACAATACCGACGGACACACATCTGCCTTCCTTGTCCACCACCTCGTATGCCTTGTGCAGGGTGTGGGCTGTCGGCATCTCGCGATCCACCTGACCCACGTACTTCACCTTGTTGAGCAGGCGGCACCCTGCTGATGTGTATTTGGCAACGAGGGCAGCACGCAAGTGGTCGACTGCACGCCGCGAATTCAGCGCCACCTCACGCATGACACGCACCGTCCTGCCTGCGGTGAGGATGTTGCGTCGCCGGAGAACCGAAGTGTTGATTGTCTTGGTCACACCAACGTACACCGTCTCCCCTTCACTGTTGAGCACCTCGTACACGACATGTGTCGACCCACTGCTGGGTCTTGTGTAATGATTGTTGTTGAGCAGGCAGCACCCTGCTGCTGTGTGTTTGGCGATGAGGGCAGCACGCAAGTGGTCCACCGCACGGCGGGTCTTCAGCACCACCTCACGCATGACACGCACCGTCCTGCCTGCGGTGAGGATGTTGCGTTGCCGGAGATACGAAGTGGTGATCTTCTTGCCCACACCAACGTACACCGTCTCCCCTTCACTGTTGAGCACCTCGTACGCGACGTGTGTAAACTCACTCGCCCGCGGCTGCAGGCCGACACCGTGACGAGACAGCGAGGATTTCAAACGACGGGCCTGAATCGCACTGTTCAGTCGCACCTCACGCACAAGACGCACTGTGCATCCAGGAGTGAAGCACTTCATTCTCCAAATGTCAGAGAGACGCAGCTTCTCGCGGACACCAACGTACACCGTCTCCCCTTCACTGTTGAGCACCTCGTACACAACGTGCGTCATCCCACTCTTCTGTGGCCGCAAGCCTACGCCAGGACGAGACAACGACGCTTTGAAACAACGGAGCTCACTTGCACTGTTCAGTCGCACCTCACGCACAATACGTGTTGTGCACCCGGGAGTGAAGCACTTCAAATTCCAAACGTCAGCGTGACGAATCTTGCTGCACACACCGATATGCACTCTGTCCCCTGCACTGTTGAGCACCTCATAAACGAGGTGCGTCGACCCACTCCTCGGCTTTGCGTACAGCTTCTTGTTGAGCAGGCGGCACCCTGCTGCTTTGTGTTTGGCGATGAGGGCAGCACGCAAGTGGTGCAAATCACGTGTGCTGCTGGGTGCCACATCGTGAAGGGCCTGCAGTGACCTGCCTTCCGTGAGGATGCCACTGGCGCGGAGGCAATATTTGTACTGAGCGTGCAGCTCCCGTCTGGTGATGCCGACGTAGACACACTCGCCACTACGCTCCAACACCTGGAAGGCTGTGTGTGTTGCACCTGGCTGCGGCTGCACCCCTGTGCCCGCTGGGTGCGACACAGCACCGCCTGTGGCACGGGACCCCCCATGCGTGTGTATGTGTGCTGCCTGCAGCAGCCGTGCCGCACGGCTGTGCGACACCATGCCTGGCAAACCTGTGGGTGGCACGGGGTGCTGACATATCTCTCTGGGCTTGGTACAGTGGTGCTGTCCAGCGTTGTCTGGCGGTTCAGGGGGTTCCCCTGTTTGTAATCGAAAGTTCCCTGGGGTGTCGGGGGGGCTGGGCACTGGGCATTGGCGGTTCGCCATGACGTTCCATTCATCACTTGAACCCCTCATCCCACAAGCTTCACGATGCCCATAGCCCATCCAGGCAATTCTCCCTCGGTATCTACGTGTCTTCATCCATATGCCCCTCAGAAAACATGCCACACAGCAACAGGGCCATGCCTGCGGCATGCAACCACCAGTCTAGCCTGCTGCTGTTTCGGTTTCCCAAATCGCAACAGCGGCAGCACCCCCACAACGCGAGTGAACTATAGGAGTGTGGGGGGGAAGGGGGTACAGGGACCCACCCGCTCACCTTCACCCCCGCCAGACGGGAGGCAACATCACTGCCTGATACACCACGGGTCGGTGAGGCGTCCTACCCCCACCCCACCTCCGACAGGAGCCTGCTGCTGGAAAGCAGAAGCCACCACGCGGTTCTTCGGCACACACCACTGGAGTTGGGGGCGGGAGTCGTGAAGTAGAAGAGAAAGGAAAACAAAAACCAGAGATGACCTCCCTGGAACCTGACATGAAGGAGGCCGTGTCTGAGCTCCAATCTGTGTTGTGTCGGGTATGCTGTCTGGGCTAAAGGAGGCTACGTTGGGCGTGAGTAAACACCCTGTAGTTCCCACCGGTTGGCAGCAAGGGATGTAAGGTGGCGAGGGGAAGCTCAAGCAGCACCCTTCACAAGGAGTCGGTACGCACCACCACACAAGCTTTACCTACTTCTTGAGCGACAGTGGAGCAGAGGATTGGGGGGGGTTGGGTGGTAGAGAAGCAGAGAAAGTGAGATACAGAGAGCCGGCTACTCTTTATTGGGTCACGGGGGGGGGTGGGGGGGATGAGAACTCCCAGGCACAGAGCTGATCTTCACTTGATATGCGAGGTTGAAGAGCGGAGGGGGGTAGTGAAATCGAATTTGAAGGGAGCACAAGAATAATCACCCTTCACTCGTTAGGCAGGTTGCGTCTGAAATCCAGTGTGGGAAGAGCGGAGGGGGGGGGGGGGGTTTGATCGTCGAGAGGGAATGGAAAAGTAAATCTCCCAGCACCTTCTCGCAATGTTAGTCCTTTTTGTAGTCACTACACCAGATATGTTGTACAAGGCAGATCAATGCACAACGGGAGGGTGTGTAGCAGTTGTCTGTCAGTGGCTTGGTGGTTGGACCGCAATACAGTATCACTAAAACACAACCAGGTGTCTGTCCGTAATACGTAGTCTCTCCTTGACACCATATACTTTGTGCCCCTGTATGGTGTTGCTGAAAGGCCCAAATTGCGTAGTTCGTGCGTAGTTTTGCGTAGTTTGTGCGTACATTGTGCATAAGCAATAATGCCACTTTTTTATTCTTCCAACAAGGTACTTGTCAGGCGGAAATGCAGCGATAGGGGAAGTGCTAGGTGCTTGCCGTCACACACAGTCTTATGCGCCTGCCAATCACACACCAACACTTCCGCAGGCAAAATTTTCTGTGTGTGTCGTGCGATCAACGAAAAACCACACACAATCCGAAAATGGCCAAGGACAAAAAGGGAAAGGCGAAGTCCCCCGCGACCACCACACCCCAGAACAAGCAGGAATCGCTCCCGTCTGACGACGGAAAAGCCGAGGCGGCACCCGTATCCCGGGACGAATTCCGCCGGCTGATGGAGCGCCTGGAGGGGTTGGAGGCGCAGCGTTCCCTGCCGACTGCAGACGGCGCGCGCCCAGCGGAGGATGCCACGCGTTCCCTGCCCACGGCGGCGGACGGCGCGGGCGAGACGGACCAGGAGCGGAGTGCCGCGCGTTCCCTGCCCTTCGCGGCGGATGGCGCGGGCCCTCCTGTTTCGCGTTCCCTGCACACAGCAGACGGCGCGCAGCCGGCAGGGGGTGCCACGCGTTTCCCGCCCTCTGCGGCGGACGGCGCGGGACTGCCCGAGTCGCGTTCCCTGCACACAGCAGACGGCGCGCAGCTGGCGGGGGGTGCCACGCGTTTCCCGTGTTTTGCAGCGGACGGCGCGGGACCCTCTGTATCGCGTTCCCGACGCACAGCGGCTGACGCCCGGATGATCAGGGATGGTACCACGCGTTTCCTGCCTTCTACGGCAGACGGCGCGGGTCCCCCTGCACAGCCATGCGCGCGACACCTGCCCACGGCAGACGGTGCCGGGTTTGCCTCTGACAGCGACTACCACCGGGTGGATTTTCCCCCGCGCCACCGCCGCGCGCGATCCCGATCCGCGGACTCGAGCACCGACAGCTCGTCTGCTGCCCCTTTTGCGGGCCGGGACCCGCTGGACCCCGCAACCTGGGGGAACGTGCCGGACGACCTCCGGCCCGGCATCATGACGGACCTCCACGCGAGATTTGCCCCCCTGAGGGCGGACGCGGGGGCCGCAGGACACGAAGCCGCGGCCCACCTGCGCACGCTGCACGCGATCGCTGCCGCGGTCGGCCCGAGCGGAAGCGCCGCCGACCGAGCTCTGGTGGAGATCGGTCGGAGCACCATCGGGCGGTGCATGGTGCTGGATCGGCTGCAGGCGGGCGACGCAACCGGAGCCGCCGCACTCTCCGCCGAACTCTTCGGGACCCAGCACACCCCGCACTACCTGAGGAGCGCGTCAAAGCGCGCCGACAGGGCCTCAGGGTGGCGGCGGAAGCGGGAGAACCCCGACCAGGGGGGCCGGCCGAACACCCCACGCGAGCCCTCCAAGAGGGGGGGGCGCAAGCACAGGCTTTCCGGGGACAAGCCGAGGCGTTTTCGCTGAGCCCATACTCTTTCATCCAGGAGGGCACCGGGCAGCCCCGTCGGGGGCGTCCCCCACAGCAGGAGCCACCACTCACGGACTCGGAGGTCCTGGAAGTGCTGGAGGCGGGGAGGGGGTGGATCCGGGGGTCTCTCGCAGACACCACGTGGTCCCAACAGGCCAGTGTGGTGCGCCGCCTGCAGCAGTTCCAGGAGCATTGGAACAGTGCGACGGGCGTGACCCTCCCCCCCGCCCAGGCCAGCGTACTCTGGGTGTCCCGCCTCCTGCTAAAGGGCAAGGTGACCCCAGCCTCCGCCCTGCAATACACCGTGCTGATCCGGGGGTGGCTCAAACGGGCGGCCATCCCCCACGACAAACAGGTGCTCGCGGACTTCTCCCGCAGCTTGCTTCGCAAGGGGGCGAAGCAGCCTGTGCGGCAGGCGCACCCAGCGACATCGCGCGGGCGTGCTCCATCACCACAGACCCTCTCCTGCGCCTGATGATACTCGTCGCGTGGTACAGCGCGGCGCGCTACGCCGACGTCGCCACCCTCACCCCCGGTCGTATCGATTTTTTCCCCGCCTACATCTCCCTGAACTGGGCGGGGACGAAGTCCGATCCCTTTGCGGAAGGTTGCGTCACCGCAATCGCCCTCAGCGGAGAGGACCGGGCGTACCTGGAGCGCCTCTGCATGGCGCATGGCGGGGACGAGCAACTCTTCGGCTTCTCGCGCGATCAGTTCGCGTGGGCTTTACAAGCGGCGAATCCGCTGCTGACGGCTCACTCCGTCCGCCGAGGTGCACTGCAGGAGCTGCTGGATCGAGGCTACTCGGCGACGGAGATCCTCCTCGTGAGCCGCCACAAGTCGTTGTCATCCCTGTTTCACTACCTGCCCCAGAGCAGGACGGAGCAGGTGCGGACGACGGCGGACATGTCGCAAACCCTGGCCCAAGGCCTTTCCCTCTAAACCCTGCTTTCCCTCCTTCTTTTTCCAAGATCCTGGCGCCGCCCGCGGCGACATACGCCCCTGAGCCGACAGGCGATGGCAGGTTCGACGGACGCCCGGACGTGGTTTCTGGGTACGGCGATGTGGGTCTTTTTTCCGGAGAGGGACGGCTGGCTCCGCCCGAGCCCCGCTCCGACGAGCCGTTGGCGCCGATATCGATCAGCCGGATTCGGCTGGAGGTGCTGGCGAATATGGATCCGTCGGGCGAGCTGCGTGAGACGCTTGCCCTGATCCGGGACCCCGCTATTTTTCTATCTGCTTTCCTGGAGCCGGACCCGGTGAGACGAATCCACCGGGACAGTGCAGCCCGTCGCTGCGTTTCGAGGCACATGCTAGGGCACCTGGACAGTCTTCTGCAATACGAGGTGGTGTCCATCGCCATCCCCCCGCTGGTTGCCATGCCCGCTTTCGTGGTGAGCAAGCCCTCCGGCGGGTCGCGGTTCATCCTGGACTGCCGGAAGCTGAACGTGCGGATGTGCCGACCGCAGTCGACTCCTCTGCCAGGGATCAGGGACGTGATCCAGCGTTTCCTGGATGCCCGGTATGTGGCCTCTGCAGACCTGCGGAGCTGCTTTTACCAGTTCCCCCTTCACCCTACCATCTCGGAGTTTTTTGGGATGCACCTGGCGGGAGCGAGGGGACCATACGTGCGGGCGGCGATGCGTGTGATGCCCATGGGATGGGCGCATGCCCCGAGCATTGCACAGCGTTCGATGCTGGCCCTTCTCCCTGTGGTGGAGGGGGTCAGCTGGATCGACAACGCGTTCCCCCTGGGGCAGACCCAGGAGGAATGCAACGCGAGGCTGGACTCTTTTCTCTCTCGGTGCAAGGATGTCAAGGCAGAATTGAAGCCTGACATCGAACGCGCCACACAGCGGCTCACCGCCTTGGGGCTGGAGTTCGACCTGCAGCACTCGCGTTTCCGCATGTCGGAGGCGTGGGTCGCGAAGGTGCGCGACTCACATGATATTCGCTGCGCTCTGGCGGGTTCATGCACCCCCCGCCAATTCTTCCGGCTGTGTGGGGCTCTGGTGTGGTACATGCACTCATGCTCCCTTCCCCTGTGTTTCATGAAGGCGATGCTGTCTTTTCTCCGGGGCCTGGGGCGCCGGATCCACAGTGGGGCAGTGCTGTGGGACGCAACTATCGGTGTTCCTGCAGCTACATGCACCGAAACAACGAACGCAATTGCGTCTCTCGTGGAGAATGACTGGCACCGAGCCCCGGAGGCGGCAACCACGGTGGGGTGGTCGGATGCGTCGTCGGGCGCTTGGGCGGCTATCTACGAGGATGCCGGACTTGATACACAGGGTGAACGGGTGTGTTACGGGGTCTTCAGCGACACGGGCATTCACATTTTTATAAAAGAACTCTTGGCGGCCCTGCAGTGCGTAGCGTTGGCGGCGGTCTCTGACCGCCCGCGAAACGCCGGGTTGCGCCTGATGGTGGACAATGCCGCGGTCGTGTCTGCTGTGAACCGTGGCCACTCATCAAATTTCCTTGCAAATGAGTTGTTGTGTCTCCTTTTTTCCCTGGCCCGTGCATCGGACATGGCGGTGCACTGCACGTGGGTGTCGACAACCGCTCAGAGGGCGGACGCGTACACCCGCGGGGCGGTCCCCGAACGTGCCGTACCCCCTGCCCTGAACACGGCGGTCAGGAATATCAACACGTCTTCCAGAGTCCGCCAGGTGCTGGCGACCATGCGTTAAGAGGATTATTCCCCCCTTCTTCCTTTCTTTTCCTCCCTTTGGGAGGTCCCTTTGGGATTGGGGTGCGATCAACGAAAAACTTTTTCTCGTTTACCTTTCGTATTTCTTCACGAATGATCCTGCACGACTCCAGCTATATTTTCTTCCAACAAGGTACTTGTCAGGCGGAAATGCAGCGATAGGGGAAGTGCTAGGTGCTTGCCGTCACACACAGTCTTATGCGCCTGCCAATCACACACCAACACTTCCGCAGGCAAAATTTTCTGTGTGTGTCGTGCGATCAACGAAAAACTTTTTCTCGTTTACCTTTCGTATTTCTTCACGAATGATCCTGCACGACTCCAGCTATATTTTCTCTCCTGTGGGAAACACGCTACCTCCAATACAGAGCCCAGACTGCACCAACACTACCACCGGCCTCGTCCCAGACCTTGTGGTGCCCATTTCCTGATGTAGGGGCCCTCCATGTATCCCAAATATCCACCCAGGCCCTCTGGTTTGCAGGAAGTCACTCTTCTGACTGCTGCGGAAGGACCTGTCTCTGGAGGCCTTAGGAGCCTGGCTCGAGACTCACCAAACTAGGTTGTCCGAAGTCTCGAACCTCGGAAGACACATCAGTCAGCCCTCGCCCAGCTGCAGCGTTCGTTTGTCTGGACTTGTGACCAACAGATGACAACGCACCCTCAAGACAAGCCATAGAATGGGCTCACTTGACAGTGGCTGAAGGCTAAGGACACTGCCTGCGGAACCCCTTGTCACTACAGAGCCGAGATTGTACCAAAACGCCCCCTAAAGGGGCCCCCTACTCGGGTGTTGCAAAACCCCGTTCCTTTGACTATTTGGAATCTGTGCGGATCGTAGTGGGGTCATTTCTGTGGTCGAGCTGTCAAGCTTCGTCCGTGAAACGTGGGTCTGGTTCAGGGGCTGGTCATAGGATGTGACTGAGAAGCAACCACACCAGCCCACCCAGCGGGACCCCTCCTTGGGTGTTCCAAAAACCCGTTATTTGGAACGTTTGGGATCTGTGCGGATCGCAGTGGGGTCGTTATGACGATGGGGTGTCCATTTACACCTCTTACTGGGAACACCAATTGGGTGAAAACACCCCCCCCCCCCTAGGCATACTTGTCCCCCCATTATGGGGAGGCCCTTTTATGCGGGAAAATAGGGGGGGTTTATGGGGCAAATCCCCCATAAAAAAATATGGGGGAAATATGGGGGGTTTATGAAAATATGGGGGGAATATGCGGGAAATATGCGGGAAAATTGGTCCAAAATCCAGAGTGTATAGGGGGACCCTTTTCGAATTTTTTTCATGGTATGACAAAGATCTTGCAAGAAATGTTAAGAAATCTCGAAATTTCTTAAGACGTCTTAATGTAATGCCGAAAGGGCTATTTCTTAAAGATTTCTTAGGAGGATTCTTCATATTCCTGGATTTCCCGAATTTCCTGGATTTCCCCCGGCCCCTTAGGCGATTTCAGGGCGGACAGGGCGGACATGCCCGGACCCGGAAATCCGGGTGTCCGGATGTCCGGGCACGGTGGGATCTTGTAAATTTTACATGTATAACTACAAGTATATACATGTATTATACATGTATAATACTTGCATGTCAACTATTATACATGTATAATACATGTATATGCCTGAAATATACATGTAAAATACATGTATATCAAGTAAAAATACATGTATAATACTTGCATGTCAACTATTATACATGTATCTTTACTTGATTTACATGTATTTTACATGTATATTTCATGCATTTACATGTATTTTACATGTATAATACTTGTCATGCAAGTATTATACATGTAAAATACTTGCATGACAAGTAAAATACATGTATAATACTTGCATGACAAGTAAAATACTTGCATGCAAGTAAAATACATGTATTTTACTTGCATGCAAGTATTTTACTTGTCATGCAAGTATTTTACATGTATAATACTTGCATGACAAGTATTATACATGTAAAATACATGTAAATGCATGAAATATACATGTAAAATACATGTATATCAAGTAAAGATACATGTATAATAGTTGACATGCAAGTATTATACATGTATTTTTACTTGATATACATGTATTTTACATGTATATTTCAGGCATATACATGTATTATGGAGGATTCTTCATATTCCTGGATTTCCCGAATTTCCTGGATTTCCCCCAGCCCCTTAGGCGATTTCAGGGCGGACAGGGCGGACATATCCGGACCGGAAATCCGGGTGTCCGGATGTCCGTGTCCAATTTTGACCCCCCCCCCCCCCCCCCGGACATTTCCCGAATTTCCCGCCCGGACATGTCCGGGCGGACATCCGGACATCCAGAAATGTCCGCCCCGGACAGGGCGGACATGTCCGGGCGGACATTTTCTGGTGTCCGGATGTCCGGGCGGACATGTCCGGACCCGGAAATTCGGGAAATCCAATTTTGACCCCCCCCCCCCCCCCCCCCCGGACATGTCCGGCCAGGACCTCAATAGTTTGATTTTTGGTCCAGAAAATAGTTTGAAAATTTTTGAAATCTGGGTGCCCAAAAAAAATTTCCTAAGACCGGCGATTTGTAGGGGGACCCTTTCGAATTTTTTTTTGGGGAAGGGTAAATTGAACGTTTTTGGCCAAATGAAGCCACTGCGACCATTCCCGGGCCTCGGAAATCAGATTTTTGCCCCTCAAATGCGGTGCCGGTCCGGACAAAAAACCGAAAAAATCGTGAAAAATGGCCCATTTTCCCCAGCCAAAAATGGGCCAAAAATGCCCCCCGGACACCCCCAGAGACATGTCCTAATCCGGGGTGCCAGTAGGGGGGACCTTTCGATTTTTTTTTCGAGGAGAGGTCAATTGAACGTTTTTGGACATCTGAGGCCACTGCGACCATTCCCAGGCCTCGGAAATGAGATTTTTGGCCCTCAAATGGGGTACCGGTCCCCACGAAATTCCGAAAAAAATCATGAAAATCGAAAGGTCCCACGCACCAAATTCTGCCCAAAAATCGTCAAAAATGGACATGTCATACGCAGCAAGGGGGCAAACCACTCCCCAATGCTCAATGATTCCACGGCAAGCCAGATTTTCTGATCAATTGGTTTGTTTGAGCATGTTCCTGGCCCTTGTTTGGAAAGTAGATGACCCCTGGCTGGAGAGGACGGTTGTGCTCGACCGGACGGAGAGAGAACCTTCTCCATAACCACCTCCACTCCACAATGCCACAAGTGGCAGGAAGGCCGGGTGTTACAGGCCTCAACCAGGGTTCCAAGGCTCTCCACTTCCTGGCTGCGTCAGGGATCACCGGGTACAGCGAGCAGGATTACCTGTCCTGACACCCCAGCATGTACCACCGGAAGAACCCGAAACAGCAGCCGCCCCTCATAGGGGTTGCAAGAGGCACGGAAATCGTTCAAATCGGACCAAGTCCGAAAATTCGGCACTTTCTTGGGTACAAATTGCGGTCCGAAATTTTCCGATTTTTTGAAAAAAGGCTAATTCTGTAAGGGGGACCTTTTCGAATTTTTTTTTCGGGCACTTTTTCCACAAGGAAATGTCCGCCCTGTCCGCTACTGTCCACTACCGATTTCAAGGATCCTCCTATACATGTATAATAGTTGACATGCAAGTATTATACATGTATAATACATGTATATACTTGTAGTTATACATGTAAAATTTACAAGATCCCACCGTGGGTCCAATTTTGACCCCCCCCCCCCCCCCCCCGGACATTTCCCGAATTTCCCGCCCGGACATGTCCGCCCGGACATCCGGACATCCAGAAATGTCCGCCCCGGACAGGGCGGACATGTCCGGGCGGACATTTTCTGGTGTCCGGATGTCCGGGCGGACATGTCCGGACCCGGAAATTCGGGAAATCCAATTTTGACCCCCCCCCGGACATGTCCGGCCAGGACCTCAATAGTTTGATTTTTGGTCCAGAAAATAGTTTGAAAATTTTTGAAATCTGGGTGCCCAAAAAAAAATTTCCTAAGACCGGCGATTTGTAGGGGGACCCTTTCGAATTTTTTTTTGGAGAAGGGTAAATTGAACGTTTTTGGCCAAATGAAGCCACTGCGACCATTCCCGGGCCTCGGAAATCAGATTTTTGCCCCTCAAATGCGGTGCCGGTCCGGACAAAAAACCGAAAAATCGTGAAAAATGGCCCATTTTCCCCAGCCAAAAATGGGCCAAAAATGCCCCCGGGCACCCCCAGAGACATGTCCTAATCCGGGGTGCCAGTAGGGGGGACCTTTCGAATTTTTTTTCGAGGAGAGGTCAATTGAACGTTTTTGGACATCTGAGGCCACTGCGACCATTCCCAGGCCTCGGAAATGAGATTTTTGGCCCTCAAATGGGGTACCGGTCCCCACGAAAATTCCGAAAAATTCATGAAAATCGAAAGGTCCCACGCACCAAATTCTGCCCAAAAATCGTCAAAAATGGACATGTCATATGCAGCAATGGGGCACCAATCACTCCCCAAATTTTGCTCAATGATTCCACGGCTAGCCAGATTTTCTGATCAATTAGTTTGTTTGAGCATGTTCCTGGCCCTTGTTTGGAAAGTAGATGGCCCCTGGCTGGAGAGGACGGTTGTGCTCGACCGGACGGAGAGAGAACCTTCTCCATATCCACCTCCACTCCACAATGCCAGAAGTGGCAGGAAGGCCGGGTGTTACAGGCCTCAACCAGGGTTCCAAGGCTCTCCACTTCCTGGCTGCGTCAGGGATCACCGGGTACAGCGAGCAGGATTACCTGTCCTGACACCCCAGCATGTACCACCGGAAGAACCCGAAACAGCAGCCCCCCCTCATGGGGGTTGCAAGAGGCACGGAAATCGTTCAAATCGGACCAAGTCCGAAAATTCGGCACTTTCTTGGGTACAAATTGCGGTCCGAAATTTTCCGATTTTTTGAAAAAAGGCGAATTCTGTAAGGGGGACCTTTTCGAATTTTTTTTTTCGGGCACTTTTTCCACAAGGAAATGTCCGCCCTGTCCGCTACTGTCCGCTACTGTCCACTACCGATTTCAAGGATCCTCCTTACTGATTTCTTAAGACGTGTTTCTTAATGCCTAGCATTTTAATGTCCATCATTCTGAAAAAGATCTTAAAAGATCTTTTTCAGAATGATGGACATTTTTAATGCTGGGAGATATGGAAATAATGTCCATCATTTCATTAAGA
The DNA here is from genome assembly GCA_963210315.1 of Rhynchopus euleeides. Classification (NCBI taxonomy): domain Eukaryota; phylum Euglenozoa; class Diplonemea; order Diplonemida; family Diplonemidae; genus Rhynchopus; species Rhynchopus euleeides. Next base: position 1,666,696 of record OY723240.1, on the reverse strand, counting down.
AATCTTAAGAAATCCTGCATTTCTTAAAAATAATGGGGGTCATTAATTTAAGAAATTTAATGCAGCACCTGCATTAAGACGTCTTAAGAAAGAAGTGAAAAGATCCTTTTCTTATTACAGGGGGGGGTCAAATAAACGTACTTAGTTGAATAGTAGTACTTAGCCGAATAGTAGTACATATTTTTTTGGGGCTCTGGGGCACGTTGGGCCGTTGAATAGTAGTACTTACTTTTCACCCTTTTTTTTTGGGAAAATTTTCCGTTTTTTTTGAGATTTTCTTTTTGGAGACACACAAATCTGCAAACTTTGGGGCAAGGAATGGGGACAACGGGGTCTATTGGTGCCACTTAGGGGAACCAGGGTGCACGGGGTCCGTAGAGGGGGGAAGTGACCTACGCTCAAAGATATGTCGTGACGAAGGGAATCGGGGCATCCCCCCTCAGACACATACGGACGGGAAACCAGCGAACCCGCAAACTCCTGCGGTCCAGAGGCATCAGAACCACTGCTGAAGACCGCAAACCCGGAAACCCGCAAACTCCTGGGGTCCAGAGGCGTCAAAATCACTGCTGAAGAGCGGCGCGCATTAAACGACTCCTCATCTACGGCGTCCGCAGTCCCTACCACCAACGAGAAGATGTGGACGGATGGCCCCAGACACACCTCACCATAGATGTAGCCTTCGAGGACCAGCTGAGCCCACCCCCCACCCCCCGCAGCCCCCTTCCCTGACGTTGTTTGACATTCTCTCCTGTTGTGCAGCACTGATCAACACACGCCCGCAAACCCGCAATCCAACTGCCCAGATTTCACCATCCACCAACAGAGCCAATAGCTTCGGCTGGTGTCCGACATAATGATGACGTCCGATGCTTTCATGTGCCTCCTGCTGATGGAATGCCTCCTGTTCAAGATATTCGAGGATGGGCCACCGCCATGCGCTCCCCGGCCTTCCTTCAACCAACTGGCCCGGGCCAGGGCACGCTGCAATGGCCCGATTTTTTCATGGCCGAAGACACAAGCCAAACCTTCAACCAACCGGTCCGCGCCGAAGACACAAGCCGAACCTTCAACCGACTGCTCCGCGCCGAAGACACAAGCCGAACCTTCAACCGACTGCTCCGCGCCGAAGACACAAGCTAAACCTTCAACCGACTGCTCCGCGCCGAAGACACAAGCCGAACCTTCAATCGACTGCTCCACGCTGAAGACACAAGCCAAACCTTCAACCGACTGCTCCGCGCCGAAGACACAAGCCAAACCCATTCCAGTCCTTCGGGGTGGGTGTGAGGCACAGCCGACGGAAGCGCACGGAGGCGGCCCCAAAAGGGCCGAGTTTTTAAAAGGGCATTCCTCAAAGAATGTCAAGGTGGGGTACTGGCTGACGACGAGCGACGTGGGGAACCTGCTGGTTCACTACCTGCAGCCCGCTGGTGTAGAAGCAGTGTCCCGTGTCGCCAACCCCCGGTATGATCCGGTGAAAAACCCGGACGGTACTCGTTTTTTTGAGTACTGCCAGTTCGAGAGCATCACAAAAGGGATGAAGCGCTATCCAGCTAGTCCCCAGGGTGTGGCGTTCTGGGAGACAAAATCGGAGTGGCAGGGTTGTGTGGTGAACACACACAACAACACAGGCCTCCACTGGGTCTTTTGTGCTTTCCGGGAGGATGAGTGTATCGTGATTGACGACCACGCGATCATTCACGGTTCTCCACTCGCCAAGAGCCTCGAGCAGAAGTTCAGCACTGTCCGTGTGGTGTTGAGTGGGATGCAGAAGGACGCGTGGTCGTGTGGGATTCAGGCCGTCCGGCATGCAACACACTTTTTCCCCACACGGATTCATCAGCTGTCTTCAGCTGCTGATATCGAGCGGGAGGTCCAAGAACGCCAGGCACCCTCCAAAGACGATCTCAAATCTGTGCTCCGTGATCTTCGGGAGCTGTTGGCTGCGGAGACCGCGTGCGCGATTGTGGTTTCTGCGAGCAACGACGACGCTGGACCGAACGACGACACTACCTCAGAGAACGATGACGCTGACTCAGAGGGCGGCGCTGGATCGAATGGCAGCTCTGAGAGCACCTGCGACGACGACGACGACGACGACATCGAAAAAGTCTCTGTTCTCGAAGAACTCGAAAAGAACGGCTCTGATGACGGGAGTGGGGACAGTGGGGAGGGAAGGGAGGAAGGGAACACGGGTGGGGAAGGGAACACGGGTGGGGATACCGAGAGTGCAACGAAGGGGGAGACCCCTTCCCCGGATATTGTGCTCTCGGTTGAAAACCTAAAGGAGTTTTTGGGGGGGGAAATTAAGCACTGCAGGGCCCCTTCAAAGGTTGGGGATACAACCCGCCGGGCCTGCTACACGTCCCACTACAAGCAGGCTGTAGCCTCCTTGTTGTGGGCTGGGCTCCCGGTGATGGAGACCATGCGTGCTTACCTTTTTGCTCCTCCTACTCCTCCTGGTAACCCTCCTATCCAAGTGAACCGGGACCAGTGTTCGACAACGGCAACTCGTTGGAAGAGAGACTTTCCCAAGGATAAGGCAATGAAGAGCCTCCCAGCAAATGATGGAAAAACACATGCCAAAAGAAAGGCGGGGGGGGGGAGGTCGTGTTTCTTTCCTGAGGTGGAGGCCCACGTGCTTAAAGAAGTGGGAGAACGGCGGAAGAACGACTTGCCAACGACGCGCCGCAAAATCAAGGAGCTTGCCATGTCCTTTGTTCCCTTCCCGAAAGGCTTCCAGGCTTCGGTGGAGTGGATTGACGGTTGGGCCAGGAGAAACAAGTTTCAATTTCGTACTTCGCGCATTGCCAAGCTTTCTCTTGAAAAAGCCCGGGTCCAGTTGCACAGCTTCTGGTCCACCATCAGACGCCTCTCCATCGGGTCCGAGCTGCTGCACAACCCCTTTGGTACTTTTGACCTGGTTGTGAATGTGGATGAGTCTGCCTTGTACAAGAGCTCTACCCGCAGGGACAAACTGTTGTGCTACACCACTGACACCAACATCATGGTCGATACCGATGCTGGCAAAAATAGATTTGCCACGTTGATTGGTGCTGTCACGTTCAGTGTGAAAGACAGGACCATTCTTGCGACAAAGCAGTCGATCGTTTTTAAAGGTGCGGGCGAGAGGATAAAGAAGGAGGAGCATCAGATTCACAAAGACTCGGGGGTTAACTGTACTTTCCAGAAAACCGGCTGGGTCAAAGAAGCCGAGTGGCGGTGGTGGATTGACAGCGTCTTGGCCCCCATTTGCAAAAACAAAAACGTGCTTGTCATTTATGACTCGGCGACAACACACATTGCACCAAAAAATGTTGCGTACTTGCACAGGAAGACGGGGGCGAAGTCAGCGGTCATTCCAGGTGGGTTGACAGGAACAGTGCAGTACCTTGATGTGCATGCATTTGCACCATTCAAGGCTGCCTTCCACACTCACCTGGAAGGGCTCAAGGACAAAGCCCGTCTCGAGATGAAGAAATCAACAGCCGAAGGTTTTCGCCAGGATTGTCGCTTCACAGAGAGGTGGTACCGCGAGGCCATGTGCACCTCTGTTGGAGCTGTTTGGGGAAAGTCGGTGGAAAGTGTGAGGGGGGAGGTGGTAGCCGAGCGCTTGCGGGATATGGGGTACGTGCTGAAGGTGTCGGGTGAGGAGGACGGGTTCGTGAAGAGCTCCCTTTGTCCGGACCTCACCTTCGCACCAAGCACAGAAACATCCCCTGAGGCTGGTGGTGCGGACCTTGAACCTGGGTTGGACGGGAAGGCAAAAGAGAGCACAGAGAAGCAGTCCACCCAAAAGAAAGTTGTGTCTCAGCCAACCCAACAGTCAAGCATCTTGGCATGGGCGAAGCCGGTTCGTGTGAACTCTCTCACACAGACACAGCCTTCCCAGTCCTCCCAGTCCTCCCAAAAGAAGCGCGCAGCGTCCCCGACCACCCAGACTCCCAACAAACACCGCAGGCTCTGCAAAGGGTGTAGGAAGCCTGGGCACAACATGCAGACTTGCCCCAACAAGCCCAAGAACTTGAAGAAGAAGTAAGTTGGGGCGTGCTGGTTGTGGCTTGTCTTTTTCACATCTTTTTTTTAAGCATCAACGCACCAACCAACCACCGACAGTGAAGCTGACAGCTCTGATGAACTGTGTATGCTTTCACTAACTCAACAAGAATGTCAACCAGGGGGGGCACCAGAGGGGGGGGGGGGCAATACAAATCAAAACGGTACGAAACCAAATGAGGGGCGAGTGGTAGGACGAGAACAGAGCGGATACTCGACCGGAAGGCAGAAGAAGTGAGAGACGGACGACAGCAGTGACCAGCGCGCCCCTGGTGGACCAAACAGCCCCGCAGAGCCCCTGCAAACAGCGTTTTTAGGAAAAGTTGAATAGACGTACTAAGTACGTCTATTCGCTCGCAAACTATTTATTAATTTTCTGGCGAGGTCGATTTAGGCCCGCGCGTTCGCCGAATAGTAGTACTAAGTACGTTTATTTGACCCCCCCCTGTAAGACCTTTGTCATACCATGTTTTTTTCGGGGGGGGTCTATTTTGGACGTTTGAGCCCGATTTCGAAGGAATTTTTGAGTTTTGAGCCTATTTTGGGCCCTAAAACGCGTTAAAACGGGTCCCGGAATTTCCGGAAAATGGCTGTTTTTTTGGCCTTGGCGAAATTTCGCCCAACATATTGACCCAAACTGTTCTGGGCCCAAAAATCGGGTCCTGGTGGTCTGGAACTGTCCATTTTCGAAGGCAGTCGTCAAAAAATTGCGAGGGTTCGCCCCGAATTCACTCATGTGACCCCAAAAATCAAGCAAATGAGGTTTGCTCCGGACCTTGTTGTGGGGAGAAATCGGCCAAGTGAGGTTCGGGTTGTCTCTTGTGCGAAATTCTGACAATAAAGCTCAAGTAATCAAATGCCATGACCCCAACCACAAACCCACCCCCTGCCTTCTGCCCCCCACCCCTGTGCAGGTCATGTGCCCCATCCCATCCCGTGTTGCCTTGTTGCAGATTTTCAAATTGGGAAATTTCAGGTGACCCGATGACGGTGACGTACCCCGAGGGTCTACCTGCAGGGCTCCACTTTTTTTTGCTGTGCCTGCTTGCGCTTCGCTTGCCACACACCACCCCTGGGAGGGACAGAGGGCGGAGGGGGTTACACACTTACACAACCGATCCGGTCAAACAATGCCACGTCATCCCCATTGGGGTCCTGGACCGCGGCCTCTCTCCCAGCGAATTGGTGTCGTCATCAGGCAGGCTAAGTAGTTGTCTACACAGGACATTGGTTTTAAGGGGGGTCTGAGTTCTGCGGAACTGGCTTCAAGGGACGCCCCCTCGTAATGACTGGGTGGATGGAGCCAAGTAATACCAGGTGGTCGGACACCGGAACTCTCGGCATTTATTAGTCGCGGGAACTGTGTCCGTGTGGTCGGGTGTGACCCCTTCCGATTCCACTGATTCCACTCTTGAACATGTAGTGTTGAAAGATACTTGGTGTTCTGATGTTTTACAGGGTACTTGACAAAGGAAAGAGGGTGGTCAGTCTTGTGATCCACCCTGAATCCTTCCTGTGAGCAGCAGATCCACAACACCTCGACTTCTTTCAGCGGCTGTATTGATATTGCCTGACACAGCAAACATGATTCAATTGGAGGAACAAGCCTCGTACACCAGCGGCCCAAAAGGTGGATTTCATGTATGGTTTTAGGATTTCCCTTATTACTGATGGTGTAGAGACTACAAAGCCTGACCTGATGACGCCGCCATGAACCTGGGAGACACGCCGCGTGAGAAGGGACCTCGGTGCGGGGTGGCGTGAAGATCCTGCCTGAGTGCCCTCGTCGGGACCCGCGGTAAACCGTGGCGTTCCCCCCGAGGCAAGTCCAGGACGAAGGTTGCAGATAACCGCTGCATCTCTTCGTCCGAAAGGAGCTCACAGGATAGGGGAACTGCCCACATCCCACTCACGACAGTGTATCCGAAAGGTGCACTGCGCGTGTGGTGGCGGTGTCGGGTCCAGACCCACCTCGTTCCCCATGCCCGTCAGTTGTTGCCCCTCCAGGGGTGGCTGCTGTCTGGCATGGGGGGCGCCCTCCCTGCCTTGCAAGGGAAAATGTAGAACGGCATGCTGCCCGTTTCTTCATTTTTCACCTTGCCTGGTGGGGGGGGAACCTCTCACGAGGCAAAAAAGAGGAACGGCATGCTGCCCGTTCACTCATTTTTGCCTCGAGGGGGTAAAATATGCGGAAAGGACTAAAATCCCGCATATTTTCTCCAGCCAAAAATAGCAGGAAATCCCGCGTATTCCCCCATAAATCTACCATATTTCATCGTATTTCCCCCATATCCCCGTCACGATTCGGACAGTGAGAAGATGGCATCGAATACTGCCATCTGACACAGTCGTTGGGTGGCCTGCTATTGAACTCGGAGCTGCCAGGAACAGGGAGGATGGCATCATAGCCGACAGTGATGCATTAGTGTTGATGCCCTCATGAGAATGCTCTCTTAGAATGCAAGGCAGGTGAACTGTCCCGACTAAACACTTGCCACTGCTGCCGTTATCTGCGAAGCATCTCTCCTGTGGATGCAGACAGTCAAGGGAGGTGAAGAGCGCAGCGAGTACCCAGCTGCAACGCAGAGCCCGAGCTTATCATCAAGGTTCTCTTCTGGGCGCTCAAGACCAGGGTCCTGTAGGACCTGGTCTCAGAACAGTGTCCGGGTATTTATGCTGCACGCGCCTTATGGAATGACGAGTGCGCAGAACTGGCTAAAGGCGCTGCGAAGGATATGCTCGGGACATTCAAGCGTCCTCCGTACGATGAGGCGAGGAAGGGGATCAAGGAATCACACAGTGCAACTCTCGAAACAACCATTTCACAGAAGAAGTGCGCGGGCTTCGAATGCACGTCCTGAATAATCAGAAAGTCATTGCACGCCTTGCTCAGCAAGCCATGAGCAAGTCGTGAGGGTTGGTTTGCAAACCCCCCTCCCGACAGAGGAGACCTTTCAACTTACAAAGAGTTCGTTGGCCAGACCAGCATCTCAGTGTCGGAGCAGTGGCCAGTTGTGCCGCCTGTCCCTTGCAGCCAAGCACCGCACACTGTGCAAGTTGATGACGGTTCCCACTCTGCATCAGTATGCATCTTTGCACGATCTGGCAGTGTATACAGAGAAGGAGATGGTGGCTGCCCGCATTCAACAGTTTGGTGCGACGCTGGAGTGGGAAGAGGGTCGAAAGATGCAGGATTGGCACCTATAGTGGGTCTTGAGGACGCAGGGGAGGAAGGGGTGGAGGAGGTCGAGAAAGTGGGCCTGCACATGGGCTGATAGTGGATTGGCGAACCTGTGCGTGACCCTGAGGTGCAGTATACAGGCCCGACCATATTAATCCGGGTTTCTATTTAGTGAAGTCTCCGAAAAAAAATTAATTATTCACTAAATAAAAACCACGTTTAATCGCGCCCCACACAATCTAGTTGACTACCGTTCATTCCACCCCCTCCCTCCATCACTCCAATACACGACACGAATCACACACCAGGAAGCGAGAACATATCCCGGACCCTCCATCACAATGAGCGGAACAGTTACCCCCATCGACGTGGCCCTTGAGGCGGCGGGGAGGGCAGCGGCTGCGGCTTCCGAGGCTGCCCAGAAGGAGGCGGACAACGTAGCTCTTGTGGAGGAAATACTTGAGAAGCAGTCGCAGCGCACCACCCTTTCTGTGGCGGACATCGTACACCTGACTGACCTCGCCCAACAGAGGGAGTGTCAAGTGGACGCGGTGAAGGAGTGGAAGGAGAAGAACAGCGAGAAGAAGGTGTCCGCCGCGCTGGTTTCGAAATATGTAAAGCACAAGGTGGATACGGGCGACTACCACGTGCCCAGGCAGCGGGGAACGAAGCCCCTCCTCACAGACGGTGAGATAGAGAAGGTGCTGAATCTCACGCAGCGGACCCGCGCGCTCGGGTGGCCGATCACAGCTGCCCGCTTCTCGGCGCTGGTGTGACAGGTGTGGTGAGTAACAGCGTTGCTGTTACTCACCACACCTGTCACCCGAGGAACTCCGTGTGTCTTATGCACTTCTCGCACGACCAATACCGTACCGTCGGAGGGACCGCCGCAAAAAATAATTAATTATTCGACAAAATTTGCGGTGCGAAAAATTAATATATATTCACTAAATAGGAACCCGGGTTAATACAAATTATCCAATTAAGAGCCCACTAAAAAGGAGCGGGCCTGTAGGGAACAAAATTTTGACATCATCAAAAATCGACTTTCCGGGGCTCGGGAGCCCGAAAATCGGACTCCTAGGGCCCAAAAACCGGGGTATGGTGGGTTCTGGGGGGTCAGAAGGTCAAATAGAGGGCCGCGGCTGCTATGTCGAAAAACCCCATTTTGGGACAGGCTTTCGACCCGCCCTACCCCCCCCCCTCATACCCCCCTACCCCCCGAGTACTCGGGGGGTAGGGGGCCCCTGCCTGTAGAGGGCACAAATTGTGATTTTTCGGCAAACAAACCCGTTTCTTTGCACAATACAGGTGATTCAGAGTGGTCCCTAACTGGGACTCGAAAATTTTCGGCATTTTTTCACCCTTTTTGAGCTAATTACTGGCCCCGCCCCAGTACAAAATAAAAAAGTGACATTACGAGGCCATATTGCGTAGTTCGTGCGTACTTGTGCGTAGTTCGTGCGCACATCATGCGAAGCACTTTCAGCAACACCACTGTATCGTTGTTTTTTTTGTACGAATAAATGGCGGAAGGGAAGGAGGGGAAGGGAAAGTAGGTGTGTTTCGTAGCGGGGTATATCTACTACGCAGTTTCGGCTGCCAACCCACGACTGTGCAGTAGTGCGTGAACCACTGGACTCCGGCAGGGAAGAGCGGAGGGGGGGGGGGGTGCAGACCACGGTTGGCAGGGCCGAGTGGCACGTCTTGTGCGGCGCAGAAGTCTTGATCGGTTCCAAAATGGAATTTGCAATGGGCAGACACACTGTGGCAACAGTTTAGGCTTACCATCCATCCTATTGGCCCACACACGAACGCCAGTGCCCCTGCAGGCAAGGTGCCCCCAACAAGCGTCGTCACAATGGCGCCCGGTGAGGTGGGGTCACGCAGACAGGCACCGCCACATGCGGTCGTTGCCCGCAGGCGTGCCTGCCAGCATCCGATGGACAGGCGTCGTGGAGTACGTGTTGAGCGGCGGTTCCAACACACGGATGTAGTGCTTCTCACGGCGGCGGCCCGCCACCCCAGCAGCCCGCTCCACAGGCACCGCGTGCAGTGGCTGCCCGTGCTCCACCTGCGCAAGCTGCACGCGGCTCAGCCGTCCCCCTCCACGCAGCTTATGTGTGGCAAGTGCGAAGTGATGACCAGCACGCCGCAAGCACGTGTGCTGTGTCTGCCCCACATACAGCACACACCCACCCTTGCTGACAAGCGCGTACACCACACCGCTGTCTTGTGGCTGTGGCACACCGCCCCGCCGCTGCTTGCGCAGCACAAATCCGTGGCGCTGCTCGAACGCACGCCGTGCCTTCTCGTTGTCTGCAGCCCACACGCGCAGCTGCCGCGGTGCTGCCGCAGCAAGGCGGGCACGCAGCACCGCAGCATGTGCAGACCCGACGAGGTTGTGACCACACACGTTCAGCAGCTGCTGTCCGTCACGCACACCCTCTGCGACCAGCTGTTTCCGCAACGCATCCAGCTCTGCCCGACCGCCCAGACGCACACCACGCACCACACGCAGGCACCGTCCCTCCTGCAGCACCCCACGCCGTCGGAGTTCGTTCCGGACCCCACGTGGGTCCTTCGACACACCGATGTACACACGATTGTCCGTGGTCTCGTCAACCACCTCGTACACAGCGTGTGTGTGGCCGTCACGTTCCAGTTGTGCCTTCAGAGACTCACGCCGCTTGTTGAGAAGCACACGCCCTGCAGCCTCGCTCTGCTGAATCAGTACCGAGCGCAACTGTGCCACCTCGTGCCTGTCCTGCATCAGCACACTGTGGACCACACGCAGAGACCGTCCCTCCTGCAGCACCCTACGCCGCTTCAGATTGCCTCTCACTGAGGACAGCTCCTTCGCCACACCCACGTACACACGGCTGCCTGTGTGCTCATCCACCACCTCGTACACGGCGTGTGTGTGGCCGTCACGTTCCAGTCGTGCCTTCAGAGACTCGCGTCGCTTGTTCAGCAGCACACACCCTGCAGCCTCGCTCTCCTCGATCAGCGCCGTACGCACACGCTGCTCTGCGCGCCTGTCACGAATCACCTCATGCCGCACCACACGCAGCACATATCCGGTACGGAGCACACCCTTCGCCTTCAGGTGGTGGCGTGCCGACTTCAGAGACTTGGCGATCCCGACGTACACCCTGCGCCCCTGACGGTCCACCACCTCGCACACCGCATGCGACATGTCCTGGCGTGCACGCCCTCGCACATTCTGCAGCTCACTGCCCGACGCCTCGCTGGAGGCCACCAGTGCGGCACGCAGCCTGTTGAGCTCAGCCCTGCTGTGCACACGCATGGTGCACAGCACGCGCAGCTGCCGCCCTGCCCGCAGCACACCTGCCTTGCGCAGCTCGTACGCTCGTTGCTTGAGGTGGACGACAACACCGACGGACACACATCTGCCTTCCTTGTCCACCACCTCGTATGCCTTGTGCAGGGTGTGGGCTGTCGGCATCTCGCGATCCACATGACCCACGTACTTCACCTTGTTGAGCAGGCGGCATCCTGCTGCTGTGTGTTTGGCGACGAGGGCAGCACGCAAGTGATTCACTGCACGCCGCGTATTCAGCACCACCTCACGCATGACACGCACCGTCCTGCCTGCGGTGAGGATGTTGCGTTGCCGGAGATCACAAGTGTTGATCTGCCTGCACACACCAACGTACACCGTCTCCCCTTCACTGTTGAGCACCTCGTACACAACGTGCGTCATCCCACTCTTCTGTGGCCGCAAGCCTACGTCAGAACGAGACAATGATGATTTGAAACGACGGATCTCATTTGAACAGTTCAATCGGACCTCACGCACAATGCGTGTTGTGCACCCGGGACTGAAGTACTTCCATTTCCGCATGTTGGCGTCACCCATCACCTTCCTCACACCCACGTATACGGTGTTCCCTGCACTGTTGAGCACCTCGTACACGACATGTGTTGACCCACTGCTGGGCTTTGTGTACAGCTTCTTGTTGAGCAGGCGGCACCCTGCTGCTGTGTGTGTGGCGATGAGGGCAGCACGCAAGTGGTTCGCCGCACGCCGGGTCTTCAGCACCACCTCACGCATGACACGCACCGTCCCGCCTGCGGTGAGGATGTTGCGTTGCCGGAGATCCCAAGTGTTGATCTGCTTGCACACATTAACGTACACGATGTCCCCTTCAGTGTTGAGCACCTCGTACACGACATGTATCGACCCACTGCTGGACCCACTTGCGTACTTCAGCTTGTTGAGCAGGCGGCACCCTGTTGCTGTGTACTTGGCGATGAGGGCAGCACGAAACTGGTTCACCGCACGCCGCGTATTGAGCACCACCTCACGCATGACACGCACCGTCCTGCCTGCGGTGAGGATGTTGCGTCGCCGGAGATCACAAGTGTTGATCTGCTTGCACACACCAACGTACACGATGTCCCCTGCACTGCTGAGCACCTCGTACACAACGTGTGTCATCCCACTCTTCTGTGGCCGCAAGCCTACGTTGGAATGAGACAACGACGCTTTGAAACGGCGCAGCTCACTCGCATTGTTCAGTCGCACATCACCCGCAATACGTGTTGTGCATCCGGGACTGAAGCAGTTCAATTTGTGAGTGCCAAAGTCAGATAGCTTCTTGACGACACCAACGTACACTCTGTCCCCCTTACTGTTGAGCACCTCATAAACAATGTGTGTCGACCCACTCCTCGGCTTTGCGTACAGCTTCTTGTTGAGCAGGCGGCAGCCTGCTGCTTTGTGTTTGGCGATGAGGGCAGCACGCAAGTGGTTTAGATCCTGTCTGCTGCTGGGTGCCACGTCGTGAAGGGCCTGCAGTGACCTGCCTTCCGTGAGGATGCCTCTGGCGCGGAGGTTCCGTTTGTACTGAGCGTGCAGCTCCCGTCGAATGATGCTGACGTAGACACACTCGCCACTCCGCTCCAACACCTGGAAGGCTGTGTGTGTTGCACCTGGCTGCGGCTGCACCCCTGTGCCCGCTGGGTGCGACACAGCACCGCCTGTGGCACGGGACCCCCCATGCGTGTGTATGCGTGCTGCCTGCAGCAGCCGTGCCGCACGGCTGTGCGACACCATGCCTGGCAAACCTGTGGGTGGCACGGGGTGCTGACATATCTCTCTGGGCTTGGTACAGTGGTGCTGTCCAGCGTTGTCTGGGGGTTCAGGGATTCCTCTGTTTATAATCGAAAGTTCCCTGGGGTGTCGGGGGGGGGGTTTGATCGTCGAGAGCGAATGGAAAAGTTAGTCGCCCAGCACCTTCTCGCAATGTTAGTCCTTTTTGTAGTCACTACACCAGATATGTTGTACAAGGCAGATGAATGCACGATAGGAGGGTGTGTAGCAGTTGTCTGTCAGTGGCATGGTGGTTGGAACAACACAGTATCACTAAAACACTACCAAATGTCTGTACGTAATACGTAGTCTCTCCTTGACACCATACATTTTGTGATCCTGTGATGTTGTTCTTTGTACGAATAAATGACGGAGGGGAAGGAGGGGAAGGGAAAGCAGGTGTGTTTTGTCGTGGAGTTTATCTACTACGCAGCTTCGGCTGCCAACCCACGACTGTGCAGTAGTGCGTGAACCACTGTGTCGGGGGGGTGGGGGGCTGGGCACTGGGCATTGGCGGTTCGCCCGTTCCCCTCGCCACTTGAACCCCTCATCCCACAAGCTTCACGATGCCCATAGCCCATCCAGGTAATTCTCCCTCGGTATCTACGTGTCTTCATCCATATGGGTCGGTGCGAAAAACCCCCCCCCCCCTAAATACCATAACGATTTTTGGGAAATTTTCAAGCTGTCTCCCGGTCAGCCATGACCACCCGGTGGGAAACTGATTTTTAGGTGCCGGGAACCACCCTGGTGCCCACTCTGGGGCACCAGAAACGCCTCAGAATGGCCCAGATTGGCCAAAATAGGGTCTCCCAGGCCCCAGGGCCCAAATAGGGGGGAAATGGGTGAAAAGGTCGATTTTCCCTGTTTCTTCCAGCTCCTGGTGGGGATATCGGCCCAGCACCAGCTGTTATGGGCCCACAGTAGCCCTGTGGGGTCACCTGAGAGGTTTAGCGGGGCTCTGGGCGGTCTGTCTGTGGGAGAAAACGCAAAAAACGACATTTGTTCGTGTGAGAGGCACTAATAGGGCGAAATGGATGAAAAAGTCGAACATTTCAGCTTCTTCCAGCTCCTGGTCGAGATATCGGCCCAGCACCAGCTTTGATGGGCCCACAGTATCCCTGTGGGGTCACCTGAGGGGTTTGCGATGACCCTGCAACCTGACAGTGCAGCAGTAAAAGGGGCTTGCATTCGCCTGTGGGCCAATTGGGGGCCTGGCACCTGAAAAGTGTCGTTTTTATAGGTGTCGGCACACAGCCAGGTTGCCTAGAGCCCCCCTCAACCCATGAGTGGCCCTACAGGACTGCTGTGGGCCCACCCCAGGGTGGTGCTGGGCCGATGTCGCTACCAGTCTGGGAGAAGTCAGAAAAACTACCGGTTACTACCCATTTCCCCCCTATTTGTGCACTGGTCCCTCGTAAATGGGGGCTGCAGTTTTTTGCATTTTCTCCCACAGACAGACCGCCCACAGCCCCGCTGAACCCCTCAGGTGACCCCACAGAGATACTGTGGGCCCATAACAGCTGGTGCTGGGCCGATATCTCGACCAGTAGCTGGAAGAAACGGGGGAAATCGACTTTTTCACTCATTTCGCCCCTATTCGGGCCCTGGGGCCTGGGAGACCCTATTTTGGCCAATCTGGGCCATTCTGAGGCGTTTCTGGTGCCCCAGAGTGGGTGCCAGGGTGATTCCCGACGCCAAAAAATCAGTTTCCCACCGGGTGGGTCATGGCTGACCGGGAGACAGCTTGAAAATTTCCCAAAAATCGTTATGGTATTTAGGGGGGGGGGGGGGTTTCCGCATCCACCCATATGCCCCTCAGAAAACATGCCACACGGCAACAGGGCCATGCCTGCGTCATGCAACCACCAGTCTAGCCTGCTGCTGTTTCGGTTTCCCAAATCGCAATAGCGGCAGCACCCCCACAACGCGAGTGAACTATAGGAGTGTGGGGGGGAAGGGGGTACAGGGACCCACCCGCTCACCTTCACCCCCGCCAGACGGGAGGCAACATCACTGCCTGATACACCACGGGTCGGTGAGGCGTCCTACCCCCACCCCACCTCCGACAGGAGCCTGCTGCTGGAAAGCAGAAGCCACCACGCGGTTCTTCGGCACACACCACTGGAGTTGGGGGCGGGAGTCGTGAAGTAGAAGAAAGGGGAAAACTAATGCAACCGAGTGAATCACGACAGAGAAGGTAGCAACGACAGTTGGTGTTCTTCGAATGCAGAACACCCCACAGCCTGCCAGGCGTGTGAAGTGTTTGCAAGGATCCGCACGGTGAAAAGTTTCCTGTGTTGGATACCCTTCACAAGGAGTCGGTATGCCACCACCACACAAGGTTTACCTACTTCTTGAGCTACAGTGGAGCAGAGGATTGGGGGGGGGGGGGGGGGTTAGGGGGGGTCAAATGCCACCCTTTTACGTGGACAAACACGATTTTTCAAAAAAACCGGCGCAGAGGCCCCAAAGCCCCCGTAAACCCTCCAAACCCCCCCAGATCGGTCCGGAAACCCATCGAACCCCACTTTTCCACCATTCCGGGCACCTCAGGTGCCCGAATTGGGGTACCTAAATTTTGTGCCACCGTTTGGTACCGTACAGTGCCACTGTGTGGGAGGTTGGAAAAGAAAATGCCCCAACACACCACATCTGAGGGTTGCAATGCATGTTGCTTGCCAACCACGTCATCCGGTGGGTGTCAGGCGCTATGTAGGTGGCATTAGCCAGGTCTTCGATGTGTTCTGGCTTGTATATATACCTCCCTGCCACCATGCACCGGGAGGCTGCCTGTAGGTACGGAACAGTCCAGATGGTCGTGTGATTCCTGTGCAGCAGTGCTCCACAACCGGGATGTGTTGACAACGACTGTTGCAACACGAGCTGTACATTCCGGGAACACATGAAGTGCGCTGTCGTGGTACCCATTGTGCCAGAATTGGTAGTTGCTGCGGTCTACTTTGCCTGGCCCAAGAGCACTGGTACTGAACGGTGCAATATGCGTGGCGAGGTGAATACAACGGAAGCGCGCAAAGTCAATACAGCTCTCGGATGGCGGGTGGTGGTGCCACTAGTGTGTGACGTTCACTCGAGGATACAACGCATCACAATGAATCAGCAACCGTGGACCGAGTACAATACGCTCTCTGTGGCTGGTGTGGGGGACAAAGGCAGTGCCTGTGCCGCAGGCAGGGAGGTATATATACAAGCCAGAACACATCGAAGACCTGGCTAATGCCACCTACATAGCGCCTGACATCCACCGGATGACGTGGTTGGCAAGCAACATGCATTGCAACCCTCAGATGTGGTGTGTTGGGGCATTTTCTTTTCCAACCTCCCACACAGTGGCACTGTACGGTACCAAACGGTGGCACAAAATTTAGGTACCCCAATTCGGGCACCTGAGGTGCCCGGAATGGTGGAAAAGTGGGGTTCGATGGGTTTCCGGACCGATCTGGGGGGGTTTGGAGGGTTTACGGGGGCTTTGGGGCCTCTGCGCCGGTTTTTTGAAAAATCGTGTTTGTCACCCCCATTTGACCCCCCCTAGGGGGGGGGGTTGGGTGGTGGCGAAGCAGAGAAAGTAAGATACAGAGAGCCGGCCACTCTTTATTGGGTCATGGGGGGGTGGGGGGTGGAGTGGATAGCTCCCAGGCACAGAGCTGATCTTCCCTTCACTAGATATGCGAGGTTGAAGAGCGGAGGCAGGGTGTGCAGACCACGGTTGGCAGGGCCGAGTGGCACGTTTTGTGCGGCGCAGAACTCTTGATTGGTCCCAAAATAGAATTTGCAATGGGCAGACACACTGTGGCAACAATTTAGGCTTACCATCCATCCTATTGGCCCACACCCCAACGCCAGTGCCCCTGCAGGCAAGGTGCCCCCAACAAGCGTCGTCACAATGGCGTCCGGTGGGGTGGGGTGCGTTCAGCCTGAACACCGAGTCGCTTCGGCGGCCAACATGACGATTCAGGGATGCTGATGCCATCATGGGGCCCTCCTGCCTGACTGCGACACGCACACCAGGTGGGTGTCCTGATATCGCTTGCTCGTTTCGGGCTGTTGGGGAAAAAGGGGGCATGCAGGAGGGCATGTGGGAACAGGGGCTTGACGTGACATGGAAGGCAATGTCATTTCGTGCGGTGACACATGGCATGCCGGATGACATCAAAAAACTAGGCAGTGTAATCACCATCTGGACCATCTGGATCGGGGGGGGGAAAATAGTGATGAATGAACAGCAAAATAAACCGCCCGCAGGCAAAGGGGCAACACTGCGGCAAAAAAAACACATTTCTAAGGCAACATACCTGAAGCCCCCCGAAGACCACAATACCCTTGTCGAGCGTCTGCGCCGCACAGTAGCACCTCTGCGGGAAGAGCGACTTTGAGACACGCCGGATATCTCCCCTCTTGATATGCGTCTGCTGCCCGTTGAGCCTGCAGCTGCGTGTGGGCGCCACCACCAGGTTGTACGTCCCATCCGCGTTGACCTTGGTGATCTTCGCCGACACCCAAAAGGCCCCCTTCTGCGGACCGGCAGTCGACGCCCCGCGCACCTGCACCGCCTCCGCCACTGCCAGGGGAGGTGGGTACCGCTCGCTACCGACACTGCTGGGCACACGCCAGACAAACCTCTCCAGGTCCAACACATGCACCATGTGGGACTCTCTCCCTCCCACACACACAAGGTGCCCCCGCAGCAGCGTCACGGTGTGGCCGTAGATCCTCGCTGGAGGGGCATCTCCTGTGCAGCTGATCGCCTCCCAACCCGCCGACAGGTTAAGCAGGTTCAGGCGGAACACCGTGTTGGGCGACTCGATCTTATCGGAGGGGAGCTGGCTGCCCACGGTGTCATGCCCGCCGAAGAGGTAGAATGCATCGCCCTGCAGGGTGAGGGAGCAGCTGAACCGCTGCAGAGGCCGTGCGGACCACACCTGCTTCTGCGATTTGTAATGCAGGAGCTGCTGCGTGTCGTCGTAAACAGGCTGTTTCGACATGTCGAGGATGCGCCAGCGGTAGGTCGTGAGGTTCAGAACATGCGTCTCCCCGCTAACCGCGCCTGACGAGCTCCGCCCCCCAAAACAGTAGAGGCTCCCCTGATAGATGCCGCATGCCGCAGCGGTGAAGTCCGGCACCGCGCCCTCCACCTGCCGGCACTTCTCCCAATGGAGCGTGCTGCAGTTCATGCGGTGCAGGCTTGGGACAAATCCGGCCTTCCCAAAACCCCCCCAGGCGTAGAGGAAGCCATCCCACACGCCATGGCAGTGGGAGAAGCAAGTTGTTGGCATGTCGCCTGTCATGCGTCGGATACTCCATTTGTAGCTCACCGCCTCGTATTCATGCACGGTGTTGTGGAACTCCGGCTCTGCCCCTCCAAATATCACCCAGCATGCCAGGGCAGGCGAGGTTGGGGCAGGCATGTGTATGGCGCTGTAGCGGCAGGCGGGCTGCATGTCCTTCCAGCCAGCCTGGCGTGCGTTAAGCTGCAGCGTCCCAAGCTCCCCGTCCCATCCGTCGCAGCCTTCGCCGTCGGGCGTGCGGCTGTCCGTCTCCGCCTCGGGCTCCGGCGGCGCCTCCTCTGGGACAGGTTCCGGCGGGGGGGGCTGTGGGGGTGGCGGTTCGGACTTCTTGGGTGGCATCACGCAGCTGGTGGGGAGGGGGTGGGTGGGTGCAACAGAGGAGGGGCCTGGATGGTTGGGTGTGTCGGACAACAAAACGGGGACCAGCTGGCATCATCGACTTGCGACCGGTTGCAACCAATAGAGGAGGGACCGTTCAGCAAAATTGGTAGGGATCAAAAAGCAACAAAAAACACTTGGAGACAATGTGATTTTCGAAGAAAAAGTGGTAGTCACTTCTCAGCAGGGAACCTAACCGAGACACAACGCTCCCAGCCCAGAAGCCTCAAGCCTAGCCTGCCGGCGAGGGGCAAAACGGTGACCAGCTGGCATCACCACTTCCGTGTGGAGCAGGTGTTGCTGCGAACAGACACGTGCAGCAAACGAAGTCCACCTCGAGACACGTCCACATGGACCATATGCTGACATACAGAAGCTGTAAACGAAACAGGCGTGTCCGACGGCCCGGCGGGAACGCATGCTCGCGGGCGAGGGCGGTGGACGCAGGGGGTCGGCCAGGGGGGCGCGGGGGGAGCGGATCCCCCTGCAATCTACAACCCGCAGCATAACAAACCGAACAGGTGTAGCAGGTGCGTAGCTAACAAGGATCCCTAAAAAGTGTCACTTCAACTCTGCCGCTCTTTCTCTACTGTATGATACTTCGTTTGATGCGTTGACGCTTCCACACATAAAATTGTGCCTCCGAAATTATTTGGTCCGATTTAAGCCGAAAAAACGGCAAACCGGACCCCACCACACATCTAGTAGCAGGTGCGTAGCAACAGAGATCCCTCATAAAATTGTGTCTCCGAAATTATTTGGTCCGATTTCGGCCGAAAAAACGGGGAATCGGACCCCACCACACATCGAGACTGCCATTTTTCGGTGTTTCTCGGGGTCTGGGGGTCCAGGGGGGCACTTCACCACCTCTCTATGACCCCACATGGGGGTCACAAACAGGGCACACAGGGGTTCACTAGGGCAGAATGGCCATCACCCCGACCCGCAACCACGAGAATAGGCAGTGAATGGCTTGGTTGACGGGCAGGGGTGTGGCAAAATACATGTTGACAGAGACGGCAGAGACGTGGTGTGTGGTCACTAGCAAAAACAAGCGGGATCAGAGACAACTTTGGGATTTGCATGTAACCGATTGTAACCGATCAGCCTATTCTACAGACCTATTCGGACCTATTGGGGGTCTTTGCTGGTCGACAAACTTCGACAAACTTCTTCAGTTTTCAGCCAATTCAACAGGAAATGCACCAAAATGCACTGACGACCACCCCGTAGCGAAGACCCCCATTCGCTACCAATTCGGCATGTTACAGACCTATTCAGACCTATTGGGGGTCTTCGCTACGGGGTGGTCGTCAGTGCATTTTGGTGCATTTCCTGTTGAATTGGCTGAAAACTGAAGAAGTTTGTCGAAGTTTGTCGACCAGCAAAGACCCCCATTCGCTACCAATTCGGACCAATTCGGCCTGTTACAGACCTACTCGGACCTATTCACTACCAATTCGGACCAATTCGGCATGTCACAGACCTATTCGGACCTATTCGCTACCAATTCGGGCCAATTCGGCATGTTACAGACCTATTCAGACCTATTGGGGGTCTTCGCTACGGGGTGGTCGTCAGTGCATTTTGGTGCATTTCCTGTTGAATTGGCTGAAAACTGAAGAAGTTTGTCGAAGTTTGTCGACCAGCAAAGACCCCCAATGGGATGTTTTTTTTCTTTTGATGCGTTTTCCTACATTACAGGCGAAAAGAAGCACCGTGCTACTGTTTTGCCGAAATCGCGAAGACGCCACCGCCCCTCCCGTGGGGAACAGTAAGATTATCCAGCAATGTGGATTTGCATCCCAAAACTCGGGCTTTCTCTGGCCGAGGAGGGATCAAGAGGCGGGGCAGGGGTGGTGGGGTGAGACACTGGGGGAACGGTAGGAGTCCACACGCCTGGTGCATAGCCACTCTGCCCTACAGAGAAGACGACAGGAGGCTCAGATGAGTGTGTGGCGCTATGATCGCATCACGAATGTGCTCACAACCAAAAGAAACGCGGCAAGTATAATGCGTTCGCAACGATTCGATGTTGCGCCAAAAACAGGATTAGGGCGGTGGGATTCACCGCTGCCTCAATCTCGACGCCCACCTCCCCAGAGCCCAGGTGTCGAGACGTTATTCCCTCCCAGAACCGCATACAATTGATTTTTTGAGCTCCGTGCGGATCGGAGTGGGGCCCATCACATGCGTATGTGTTGCAGGGCCAGAGAGCCTGGAGCCCACGGCGGTTACTTCCACAATGTTCCCATGAGTTGAGGCCGTACAGCTGTTGTGGGGGCAACCCCTCTCCGAGCTTGAAAAATCATTTGCATGCGACTCCGGAAATGAGCGATTGGCAGCATCTCTTTTGCGTTGAATCGCTGCCTCCTGAACACAAAAACGAAAGGCCTCATGAGGGTGAGGCATGCTGTGACGCCTCCTGCTGAGCCACACATGGTGGCTCAGAGAAGCAACCGGGAAGGGGTAGTGCTAGAGAGAAGAAGAAGAGGCACAGAGTGTTGACTCCTGTTGCCCAACCAACAGCGCTGCAGAATCGTGGAACCGGGCAGCGCTCAGCGGCAGAGAGCAACGCAACACTGATGCATCCCTCAACGCAACACGATGCGTAGGCACACCATTACATGTGATGACTTGCAGCAGCAAGTATCTCGCGGTCTTCCTTCAGGCTGTCGTGTGCGTACTTGAGTGAGTCCCCATCTTGAACTGCAGCAAGAACGATCTCACGATCACCCTTCAGGCTGTCGTCTGCGTACTGGAGTGAGCGCCCATTTTGTTGAACTGCAGCAAGAACGATCTCGCGATCACCCTTCAGGCTGTCGTCAGCGTACTCGAGTGCGTCCCCGCGGTATTGAATTGCAGCAAGAACGATCTCACGATCACCCTTCAGGCTGTCATCTGCGTACTCGAGTGAGCGCCCATCTTCTCGAACTGCAGCAAGAACGAACTTACGATCACCCTTCAGGCTGTCGTCTGCGTACTCGAGCGAGCGCCCTTGTTGTTGAACAGCAGCAAGAACGTATTGATTTTGTTTATAGACTGACTCATCCAGAGGATCCAGGGAGCCCAGCGCAATTGCCAGACCCCCCAGACGGCCAGAAGACGCCGGTCTTCGCCGGGGCGGACCCAGCTAAAAGCTAACAGCAAGAACAGCAATAAAAAGGGAGAGCGTGCTCCTATCTCTGTGGGCTGGCGGGAAAAGGCTAAAAGGTAGAAAGGAAGGAAGCAATGTGCAACAAAATACGATTAATGCACTCGTTTGTTAACACCGCGCCGGTCGCATAATGCTGCGGTCGGATGAACGATTGACTGATCAACTCCAACCCAGTGGGCGTAAAAAGGAGAAGACGGGAACAACGGCTGGTCTAAACAGGACGAACGGACACTCACCACCACAGGGTATTCCAGAGGCGTTCCTGGTCGCGGCTCGACTGATCGAACAACAGGTGACGGGCAAAAGATCGTGGTGAAAAGAACTAAAAGTAGGAAGGCGAAAGAAGGCAAAGCCGGGGGATCCACGTGTGCGTTAAACTTGTCCCACGTGCGCGTGTGCGGTAAACTTGTCCCACGCGCCCCGGTGAAAAACACGTAACACGGTTGCCGCCCACAGTTTCTTCTTGCCACGCGGCGCGCTTCATGAGCGCCGCGTGCAGCCTGACTGGTCTTAGCGGCCTAAGCGAAACACCGGGTCTCCAGAGGGATACATCCAGCCTACACGCAATGCGCTACCTTAAGCCAAAGCGTGCAGCGTAGCTTACCTCAACGGTCTGTTCGCAAAGGCCCCCAGGGTTCACCACGTGGAGGTGCCAGCCGTAGTCGCCAGGTCCGCTCCCCTGACGACCCATCACCCCTGAATTGCAGCAAGAACGATCTCACAATCACCCTTCAGGCTGTCATCTGCGTACTGGAGTGAGTACCCATCTTTTCGAACTGCAGCAAGAACGATCTCACGATCACCCTTCAGGCTGTCGTCTGCGTACTTGAGTGAGAACCCATTTTGTTGAACTGCAGCAAGAACGATCTCACGATCACCCTTCACGGTGGTGTGCGCATGTTCGAACCAGCCCCCCTCATACCCGTCGTCATCTTCGTCCGTCAACTCCCGAACGGCTTGAAGGACCTCATCGCGTGTCGTCACCCACAGCGGGACCTGCCACAGTTGCTTCTCCCCCTTGTGCACCGCATCGAGGTGACGGTCGGGACGGAGGGTGACGTGAACCACGCATCCGGCTTCGACACCTGCATGGCTGCACAGAGGCTCGTCGGCACACACCGCTTTGCCCCCCACCGACAGATGCACGTCCTCTTCCTCCACACCATCAGGGTAGCGGAACGCCTCGCGTGCTTCGAGCTTCAGCCTGTCGGACTTCTCGTTCATCCCGATGTCGACAGCGTGCGTCACGCCTGTCGCCGCATCCGTCAGGAACACCTCCATAACCACGCCTGTGAAAAGTTAGCAGCGCCCTGCAGGGTGGTGTGGCTCTGTGTGTGCGTTGCAATCAATCAGGAGGCATGCGCCCGCTCAGCGTGGTGCATGGTCATAAAGACGATTCTCATCAGGTGCGCGTGTGTGTCTCGGGTCCAAACCTGGGCACTTTGGGACCACATAGGCCAGGAAAGGTCAAAATTTTCGCTTTCTTTTCGGAAAGTGTTCCTGTCAGCCAGGAACACCAACATGACCCTTTCTGCTTGCAAAGGCAGTCGTGTCCCACACCTGCAGGTTGTGTAGCGCAGTGCAGTCAAGCTTCCGTAGCTGAGCGACGGGTGTGTCTAGGCAGGCGTTGGTTACCAACCCCCACCCAATACACCCTCCCTTCAGGGGGGCAGCGCAGCACTGCACAGCACAGTGCAGAGCAGGCCTGTGGAGCAGGAGTGGAGCTTGGGGGTTTTTTCGGGTCAGAGTGACTGACCCGAGTGGGGCCTCGGCGGCAACGTAGGGTGGGCTGGGGGGCTGGGGGTGGGCTGAGCTTGTTGGGCGAAACACCGGCCGGCAAAAAAAAGGCAGCAACCGCGGGGTGTATCTGATTGTTCAATCCATTCCACCACCACCCGCCTCCAATTCTTTAACCCTTTAAGTCCCAAGGCGCAATATATTGCGCCTACACTTTCGGTTCACATTTTGTTAGCACGCATTTTTGTCTTTTTGGCAAACCCTGGGCACCATGAAAAGGGTTTGGACAGTTCTTTTCAAGACAACAAAAATTGACGAGATATCTGTCTGTCGGTTGCCCGCCGTCACCCCCGAGAATCTGGCCCAGGTCGGGGTTTTCAGGCGAAAACAGTATTCTGGGCCCTTGGCATTCCGTGCACACCTCAACAAGGTCTGGCATACTTTGCCGGGGGTCTTTGTGCCTGCCGACACGTGCTTGGGACTTAAAGGGTTAAACGTTTCTCCGGGAGAATAATGGCAATACCGGGCTCTCCCTCCCTCCCGCCCTCCCTCCCCCCTCTCGTGTGCTGAAGTGTGATATCCCCGTATCGAAGACACCCGCACCCCAAGGGGGTCGTCTACTTAACTACGCAGGGACGTGGCCCGGTAGGCTCCCCTTGCTTGAGGGGGGAGCTGCTCTGGTGGGGTGACACAGGAGGAGGGGTGGAGGGACGCCCGCAAGCCTGAGGGCGTGCAGGTGACCACACACGGGCAGAGGAAGAGGCGCCTGAACGGGGCCTTCGGTGGTAGACTGCTTCAACGGACACGCCGTTGGGAGGGGAGGTAGTAGCAGAGGGTGCGGCCGGGTCAGCGGCGCCCAGGTCAGCGCAGCGATGGGGATCACGGAATCGACCCTCGGCCTCTGGGCAGGCAGTACCGGGGTAGAACCGGTATGCGCCTCGAAGGCGGCGCGCTTCAGCTGCGCCACGGCGGGGATGGACGGCCGGGTGCCGTCGGGTGAGAGCCTCCCACGAAACTGCATCAGGTGGCGGTGGGGTGAGCCCGGGGAGCACAGGCCAGCCGCTTCAGCACAGCTGGAGGGGTGGCGGGCTCGGGGACAGCGGTACACGGGGTTGCCTCAGGGGAGGGCTGAGGCACAGGCACATGGTGAGGGGTGGCGGGGCGGAGGGGAGAGCCTCCACATGCGTCACATGCGGCGGTGGGGTGCAGGGGATGGCTTCCACAGGGCTGCAGAGGCAGGCGCGGTCGCATCTGGGGAGGACGGGGTCGTAGTCACAGGGGGCGTCGGGATAGAGGTAACCACACCACGTGGGTCATTAAAAATTAGTATAGACACACACCGAGCACTTGCTCTTCATGTGATCTCCACTGTCACACTCACCCTCCCACCGCCCGCCGTCGAGGTTGATGGGATTCACTGCGCCTGCCTCAATCTCGACGCCCACCTCCCCAGAGCCCAGGTGTCGAGACGTTATTCCCTCCCAGAACCGCATACAATTGATTTTATCTTACTCCACCAAAATTTTCGTTACTCCTATTAATCTCCTACACCCCCACTTTTTTCTACTCCTCCCCTACTTTTTTCTACTCCTCCCCCACTTTTTTTGACTGTAAAAAAAATTCGTCTCCGGGATATTTTTTGAGAGGGTGCAGGAAACTTATTCACAGGGTGCAGGAAACATATTTTCCACTCAGAGGCACACCCTGGGACCCACTACCCCCCATCCAGGCCAAATAGCACCTAGTTACCACTACTGCCTATAAAGTGATTTTCACTGTTTTTTTCGACTGGGGGGTATTCTCGACCCGGGCGGAGTAACTCAAATTGTGGTGTTGTGATAAAATCACGAATTACACTCCACAGTAGCCATTTTTGTACTCTCTAGAGGGGGCCTACCTCCAGCCATCCCTCACAAAAAAAGTGTGACGGAAATTATTTTGGCCAATTCTGCTCAAAAAAACACGTCCCTGGACCCCGCACACACATCGACAATGCCAAAAAACACATTTTTGGACATGTTCGGGTGTGCGCCACTTCACCTTGGGGCCAGACTGCCGCCAGAGAGTACTCCCAGGGCAGAACAACGCAGAAACAAATGACTGTTGGTAGAGGAGGCATAGCCTGCTGACCTGGCTGTCTAAAAAATTATTTTTTTAAAAATCGCATTGTCTTTTCGACCCTATACCAAAAGTGGTCCCAAATCGGTCCGGGACGACCGTCCACAACCGTCCACACGCTCTAAATGCTCGATGTTGCATTTTAAATTCAAAATTTCACATTTTCCTGCCAACTGGGCCCGTTTCCTTAGGAAAATGGCTCAAAATCGCAATCACTCCATTTCTACGGGCCACCACAGGCCAATCGAGTACCAAAATCGGTTTTTTCGCATTCTACGGCCACAGCCAGACCGTCCACACCCAAAAATCACCCCCAGGTGGTCAATATGGGGGTGTTCTGGCACTTTTTCACCTGTGGACGGTTGTGGACGGTTGTGGACAGTTGCGGACGGTCTGAAAACAGGTTGTTCGAGGTTTCTGGTGGTTGCGAGACGTTGTTAGAGGTCGCCAGTCCTCGGGCAGACCGTCCACACCCAAAAAACACCCCCAGGGGGTCACGCTGGGGCTGTTATGGCACTTTTTCACCTGTGGACGGTTGTGGACGCTTGTGAACAGTTGTGTCCGGTCTACCAGGACCGACGTCAGGCGCCAGGGGGGACGGCGGTTACGAAGCCTGTGACAGCTAGCTGTTGCATTATATCGTCAAATAACAGCTAGCTGATGCATTTGTGAGTAACAGCTAGCTGTAGAATGGGGTAATCAGGCTGGGGGAAAAAACAACAAATCACAACGAATCACACCCGATCACAACAAATCACAACGCCAAATGTTGTGATTTGTTGTGATTTGTTGCGATTTGTTGCGATTTGTTGTGGCCAGTTGTGATTTGTTGCGACCAGTTGTGACGACTTGTGACCCTTTTGTGATGAGTTGTGATGAGTTGTGATGAGGTGTGATCTGTTGTGATCTGTTGTGATCTGTTGTGATCGCGATCCAAAATTTTAAAAATTTAAAATTTTGGATCGCGATCACAACAGATCACAACAGATCACACCTCATCACAACTCATCACAAAAGGGTCACAAGTCGTCACAACTGGTCACAACAAATCACACCACGTCACACCTAGTCACAACAAATCACAACTGGCCGTATTGCAATTTGGGTTAGCGTGCTGGCATCGCAGCCTGGCCCCGAAGGACCATACCGTGAGGAACCGGGCCCGCTATCCTACTCTTGCTCTACGTGACACCACACGGTTTCGCTCTCCTCCTCGTTGCGCTGTAAAGGAGGGGGGACACACACACACTGGAAGCCGGAGATTGCGCCTGCTGATACTGAGGCGCAATCTTCGCGACGACGCGTTGAAAAGAGCGCGGAATAGCCGCCGAACGAAAGATGGTGGGAGAGGGGATGCAGCGGGTGCGCTTCGGAACCGCACGCAACACCTGCTTCTGGAGGAAACGAGAACGAGAAGGACGGACAGCACGTGTCTTGCGCTCCAAGAAGCGCAAGGCCTGTGAGGCCCGTGGGAAAGGGGAAGGCACGCCTGATCTAGCTGTGCTGATGATCGTGCGGGAGGAAGGAAACCCTGCTCTGTTGTTATGAAACGAGCATCGCTCCAGGGCAGATTCGTCTGCCTCCCGCATGTGCGCTACACGTTTCTGCGCGCGGGGAACCGAGGACTCAGAAGGGGAGGAAGGGGAGAAAGGAAGTCGACGCCCCACGTAAGGGCTCGGCGACGTGCACTCGTGGGAGAGCGTGTCGCCCCCCTGGTGAGACGGCGTTTCTGCCTGCCAGTCGGGAAGAGAGGGGGTTGCAGTGTCTAAAGGCACTAGGGGCTCCTGACATGGAGAGGGTGGTGGGGGTGACACAGTGTCTGATGGGGGACTAAGCCGAGTGTCGACGGGCTGAAAGCCCGGCGAGTCATCCACAACAAGGGAAGGTGCAGGCGAGAGAGGAAGGGGGGAAGCAAGTTCTGATGGGGGCATGATACTATCCTCGTCAGGCCGAAGGCTTGACGCTGAAATCGGTGAACCAGGGGACACGGGGGGTTGAGGTTCTACTCTTCTGTTGTTAAAGGAGCGTTGCCCCAGGGCAGATTCGCCTGTCTCCTGTATGGGTGCTACCCGCTTCTGCGCGCGGGGTACCGAGGACTCAGAGGGGAGAGAGGGAGAGAAAGGAAGGCGGCGCCCCACGCAAGGGCTCGGAGATCTCCGTTGCGTGGCGCTCTCTGGGAGGGGCGGCGAGCCCGACTGCGGGGTCTGTAGCCCGTCCAGCAGGTCTGTGTGCAGCACGAGCTCCGGAGCCGGAGAGGGCGCCGGAGGCGGTGCTGTATCTGCTGGTGGAGCGAGACGAGCATCATCAGGCTGGGAGCCCGACGATTCATCCGCATCAAGCGTAACGTGCTCTGCACCCATCTTACGCGGGGTAGGGGAAGCAGGGGTATTCATTCGAGGGGAAGGCGAGAAAAGAAAACCAGGGAATTCGCGTGGGGTCAACGCAGATGACTCCGCAGAAGAACCCAACTCGCCCTCACTGGGCTGATCGTCGGGGCAGCAAAGAGCCAAATGCTCAATCACGCCCGGCCAAAGAAGAAGAAGAGACGCACACATGTCCCACTCTGGCTGTCGCACAACTGGCCGCAACAAATCGCAAAAAATCACAACAAATCACAACAAATCACAACATTTGCCTTGTGATTTGTTGTGATCTGTTGTGATCGGGTGTGATTTGTTGTGATTTGTTGTTTTTTTCCCCAGCCTGATTACCCCATTTCGGGTGTTAGGCTAAGAATGTCATTTGCGAGGAACAGCTAGCTGTGGCATTATATTGCCAAATAACAGCTAGCTGTTACATTTGCGAGTAACAGCTAGCTGTAGAATGGCATTTGCGAGTAAAAGCTAGCTGTTGCCTTATATTGCCAAATAACAGCTAGCTGTTGCATTTGTGAGTAACAGCTAGCTGTAGAATGGCATTTGCGAGGAACAGCTAGCTGTAGAATGGCATTTGTGAGTAACAGCTAGCTGTTGCATTATATTGCCAAATAACAGCTAGCTGTTGCATTTGTGAGTAACAGCTAGCTGTAGAATGTCATTTGCGAGGAACAGCTAGCTGTAGAATGGCATTTGCGAGTAACAGCTAGCTGTTGCCTTATATTGCCAAATAACAGCTAGCTGTTGCATTTGCGAGGAACAGCTAGCTGTAGAATGGCATTTGTGAGTAACAGCTAGCTGTTGCCTTATATTGCCAAATAACAGCTAGCTGTTGCATTTGTGAGTAACAGCTAGCTGTAGAATGTCATTTGCGAGGAACAGCTAGCTGTAGAATGGCATTTGCGAGTAACAGCTAGCTGTTGCCTTATATTGCCAAATAACAGCTAGCTGTTGCATTTGTGAGTAACAGCTAGCTGTAGAATGTCCTTTGTGAGTAACAGCTAGCTGTTGCCTTATATTGCCAAATAGCAGCTAGCTGTTGAATTTGTGAGTAACAGCTAGCTGTAGAATGGCATTTGCGAGGAACAGCTAGCTGTAGAATATCATTTGCGAGGAACAGCTAGCTGTGGCATTATATTGCCAAATAACAGCTAGCTGTTACATTTGCGAGTAACAGCTAGCTGTAGAATGGCATTTGCGAGTAACAGCTAGCTGTTGCCTTATATTGCCAAATAACAGCTAGCTGTTGCATTTGTGAGTAACAGCTAGCTGTAGAATGGCATTTGCGAGGAACAGCTAGCTGTAGAATGGCATTTGTGAGGAACAGCTAGCTGTTGCATTATATTGCCAAATAACAGCTAGCTGTTGCATTTGTGAGTAACAGCTAGCTGTAGAATGTCCTTTGTGAGTAACAGCTAGCTGTTGCCTTATATTGCCAAATAACAGCTAGCTGTTGCATTTGTGAGTAACAGCTAGCTGTAGAATGTCATTTGCGAGGAACAGCTAGCTGTAGAATGGCATTTGCGAGTAACAGCTAGCTGTTGCCTTATATTGCCAAATAACAGCTAGCTGTTGCATTTGTGAGTAACAGCTAGCTGTAGAATGTCATTTGCGAGGAACAGCTAGCTGTAGAATGGCATTTGCGAGTAACAGCTAGCTGTTGCCTTATATTGCCAAATAACAGCTAGCTGTTGCATTTGCGAGGAACAGCTAGCTGTAGAATGGCATCTGCGAGTAACAGCTAGCTGTTGCATTATATTGCCAAATAACAGCTAGCTGTTGCATTTGTGAGTAACAGCTAGCTGTAGAATGTCCTTTGTGAGTAACAGCTAGCTGTTGCCTTATATTGCCAAATAACAGCTAGCTGTTGCATTTGTGAGTAACAGCTAGCTGTAGAATGTCCTTTGTGAGTGACAGCTAGCTGTTGCCTTATATTGCCAAATAACAGCTAGCTGTTGCATTTGTGAGTAACAGCTAGCTGTAGAATGTCCTTTGCGAGTAACAGCTAGCTGTTGCATAAAATTGCCAAATAACAGCTAGCTGTTGCATTTGCGAGTAACAGCTAGCTGTAGAATGTCCTTTGCGAGTAACAGCTAGCTGTTGCCTTATATTGCCAAATAACAGCTAGCTGTTGCATTTGCGAGGAACAGCTAGCTGTAGAATGTCCTTTGCGAGTAACAGCTAGCTGTTGCATTATATTGCCAAATAACAGCTAGCTGTTGCATTTGTGAGTAACAGCTAGCTGTAGAATGTCATTTGCGAGGAACACCTCGCTGTTGCATTATATTGCCAAATCACAGATTGCTGTGGCATTTTATTGGGCAGTAACAGCTAGCTGTGGCTTTTCTGAGTACCAGCTCGTTGTCATGTGGCATTTTCGTGAAACTCCTCTCTGTTGCATTTCCGAGTGAGAGATTGCTGTTTCTTGGCATTGGAATGTCACGGGGCGCAGCATTTCTGAATGCCATTTCTGTGACGGAGTCCACAGTCGCCCAGTGACCCCTCCCCTCCCGAATCAGGCCCCCCCCTCCCCTCCGGAACGGACTTCCAAAGGACTATCATTTCGAGAAGGTGGGAGCGTCGCTTTTTTGATTCGCTCTCGACAGTCTGTCTCCCCTCCCCAACCTGTCGTTGTAGCCCTTGTGCCTGTCAGTGCCACCGCTTTTCTGCACTGCTCATCCCCACCGGCAGGAGGTTTTTTGGTCAGCCACACTTACGATGCCCCCGAGAGTTCCTGTGAACGTGGATGAGTTGAAGGCCGCTATTGCATCTCTGGGGTCTCGCCGCAAGTGTCAGAAGCTACCGGCTCTCCTCCTCGCCAGGCTCGCTGCACGACAGCCAGGTGTCAAGAAGATGTCTATCGCTCAATGCCTCGCTGACTGCTGTCAGGAGGATGGAGGTATTCCTGGAGTGACGTGGCATCCCCCTCCCGAAGACCGCTCGACCGGCGCGGTCTACTGCTTGCATCCTGGCATGACCCACTGCCTGTGTCCTCCCGACACCTCGGTGCTCCCTCCCGCTGGCCCTGCAGCGCCTCCGCTCGAGGAGGCGCTTCACCCGCTCCTGTGGGATGACGGTGAGTCTGCATGCCAGCAGCTCACTCGCACCCACCTTGTGGCTCCACAGGGTCCCCCGGCGCTGACTCGCGAGCTGTGCGTGGAGCGGGAGCAGGACCTGGCCGGCCTTCCTAACGTGCCGCCGACACCTCTGCCTGCCGCCATCCCACCGACGTCTACGACCGGCGATGTCGACATGTCTTCTTGTGCTGACGACGGCGAGGCTGATGCGGCTGCTGATGTGGCTAATGTGGACGCCACAGGGAGGGTTGAGCCCACTCTGGAGGAGGCTCTGACTCGCGTGCTGAGCGTGGAGCGGGAGCTGGACCTGGCCGGCCTTCCTCCCGTCCCGCCGACACCTCTGCCTGCCGCGCTCCCACAGACGTCTCCGACAAGTCCCGCCGACGATGTCGACATTGGTTCTTCTGTGTGCAGTGACCCCGCCGACCTCGCCAGCCTCGATGACCTCGCCGACCTCGCCGACTCCGCCTGCCCCGTTGTCTCCGCCTCCCCCGCCAACACCGACTCCCCCGTTGCGACTGCGATGGACGCGTTGCGTGACGCTGTGGCTGCTGGTGAGGGGTGGTGCTGCATCAGCAGCGCCGAGTACCTGACTCTCCTGCGCTCCCTCTTGCCCGCAGGTGCGAAGGTGTCGGACACCGCCCTCTTCTCCCTGGTGAAGGAGAACGCCGACTGCATGTCTTCTGCTCTGCATCCTCACGAGAAGGGTAGTGATACCCGGGGGATGAAGAAGAAGTACTGCATCGGAAATGCAGTGCCGGGACGGCCGTGCAGCCTCCACTTCGTCGGACAGGGCACGCCTCCGCCGGCCCCCGTGGGGCGCCCCTCCAAGACCCTCCCCGAGCGGGTCTTGCAGGTCAAGGCTTTGCAGAAGGCCTTGCTGAGGGCGAAGGACCGCATTGCGCAGCTGACGGAGGAGTTGGCTGCTGCACACGAGGTTCTCGGGCGCAAGGGGGACATTGTTCTTCGTGGGGTGACGGGCCGGAAGTCCTGCACCGAGCCCTACCCCATGAAGGTGCTGCGGGCGCTGTTGGAGTTGCGGATGGCTGGCATCGGTCAGGAGTCGTCGCGCAGGGTGCTGCGCGACATCATCAAGCTCCTGAGCGATGGGGTGGAGATGCCGATCCCCTCTCGCTGGACGCTCCGGGAATTCGAGATCCCGAGCGGAGCGGCTTCCTTCGCCGTCTTCTTGGAGGATGTCGCGAGGACGCAGACCGGCGGAGGGGGCCTAGGCAAAGACCGGCAGAAGGCCACCCTCTCCCTCGCCCACGATGCCACCTCCTCCTTGGGCCGGAGTAGTGTCTCGCTGCACGTTGTCACCGCCCACGTCGCTGCAGACGAGAATCGCGTACGCGGGGCCTGCGCCTCCGCCCTCCCCCTGAAGAACGGGAAGGCTGCAGGGAAGACCTCCAACCTGCAGGCGGTCCGCCGCATAGTCTCCGCCCACAAGCTCCGTATCAGCAACGCCACCCTGAGTAGGGGGGGGGACACCTCAGCAAAAACTGCAGAGATGAAAATGAAGCTTTAATTCAAAGTAGTTGTCAGATTTTGGACATGAGGAGGGGTGGTGGTCCCTGCACTCCGTTCTGACGCAGACTGGGTCACTCAGCAGCTCACCGACGGGCGGTGCCTGGGCCTTGTGACCCCAGGTGGAGCTTTCCCCCATCCACTGTGTGCAAGTCTGAGATCCGCTGTCCACACCACAAGCAGAATAGCTCCCACTGCGGACTGCATCGACAAACTGACGGATAGCACCCCCCCACACCGCCGCAGCATCTCCGTCTTCGCATAATTGAGCATCCTCGTCCTCGTCGCTCGATGCCTCTGATCCGGCACACTCACAGTCCGACTGAGGAGCTGAAACCTCGGACAATTCGTCGCTGATGTCAGATTCAGAAAGCTGAGAATCGGCATCCGAGTCCACAGCCTCGAAACACTCTGCCTCAGGGTCGTAAGGTTCCCGGGCGGCGGCGAAACAGACCACGCAACGTGCAGTCACGCAATACAACCGCTCCGTCACGCGCTTACCGTGCTTGTCGGTGTGGCTTTCCGACCACTTTGGGATCTTCGAAGTGCTGATCATGACTCCCTTGGCGGTGCGAGTCCCGGTGAGCTTCAGGTGCGCGCAGACGTCGTCGAACTGCAGACCATGCCGCCGAGAAGATTCTGGCGCGGCGTCCAGGTCCATCTCCGTCTCGTTGGCAGGCGCAGCCGGCGGAGGCGGGAACCAGCGACGGGTGTTTTTTCCGTTGAAGTCGACGAATTGCTGCGTCCAATGACGACGCTTCAGCTCCGATGAAATGGCATTCGCCCAGGTGAGATGAGGGCAGTTCAGCTGCACAGCCTCTTCGCGGGAGTAGCCTTCGGGTCTGAACATGGGGCTCGGAGCATCCGAGCCAGACATCCAGTGTGTAAGGATCCTGGTGTGGCTATGTCGACAACCCACTTGCATTTCCACACCATTCTGGGCATTTCCACACCATTTCCGTGCCATTCTGAGTACTTCCACACCTCTTCCACACCTCTGTGGGCACTTCCACACCATTTCCACACCTTTCTGGCCACTTCCACACCTCTTCCACACCTTTCCACACCTCTCCACACCTCTCCACACCTATTTCACCCAGTTTCGGCCTATTTTAGGTGAAAAATAGGTGTGGAGAGGTGTGGAAGACCCGAAAAACGGCATATCTATGGCAGTAAATGGTTGCGGATGGCCCATGTACCCCAAAAAAGTGATTTTTGGGGGTGCTCGGGGGCTGTTACAGGTTAGTTTATGGGTGTTACCGGTTTGTACTGCATTTCTGGCCCATTATACAAGGGTTTCAGGGGGAAATGGGCCAAAAATGACCGCAAACCGGTAACATAGGTGTGGAACGCATTCCCCTGGTGTGGGACAGGTCTGGACAGGTCAGGTGCACCATTTTGGGACCACTTTTGGGGTTGGTGGGTCGAAATGGGACAATACGAAAATCGCAGAATTTTTGCATCACCGCCCAAGGGCAAGTGTCCCCCCTCTACTGGAGATTGCCCCCTATTTGCCGACTTGCAGAGGGATCCGCTATCACCGCAAAGTCGCTCTGCCGGTCGCGGGGCGCCGCTTCGCGGCAGCCCCGCTCTCCGGCGAGCGACTTTGCGGCGCCAGCGGATCCCCCTGCAATCGACAACCCACTTGCATTTCCACACCATTCTGGGCATTTCCACACCATTTCCGTGCCATTCTGAGTACTTCCACACCTCTTCCACACCTCTGTGGGCACTTCCACACCATTTCCACACCTTTCTGGCCACTTCCACACCTCTTCCACACCTTTCCACACCTCTCCACACCTATTTCACCCAGTTTCGGCCTATTTTAGGTGAAAAATAGGTGTGGAGAGGTGTGGAAGACCCGAAAAACGGCATATCTATGGCAGTAAATGGTTGCGGATGGCCCATGTACCCCAAAAAAGTGATTTTTGGGGGTGCTCGGGGGCTGTTACAGGTTAGTTTATGGGTGTTACCGGTTTGTACTGCATTTCTGGCCCATTCTACAAGGGTTTCAGGGGGAAATGGGCCAAAAATGACCGCAAACCGGTAACATAGGTGTGGAACGCATTCCCCTGGTGTGGGACAGGTCTGGACAGGTCAGGTGCACCATTTTGGGACCACTTTTGGGGTTGGTGGGTCGAAATGGGACAATACGAAAATCGCAGAATTTTTGCATCACCGCCCAAGGGCAAGTGTCCCCCCTCTACCCTGAGCGACCATGCTAGCACGGAGGCGAAGGCGACCAGGGACGCGGGGGGCGCCATCGTCCACCTACGGTGCATGCACCATAAGGTTGGAGGCGCACTGAAGTACGCAGTGCAGACGGCGGGGAAGGCCTTGATGATGTCTCATCGGGTCGACCCGGCAGCCAACGTTGCCAGCGTACTTGCTGTCCTCGACCCGACAAACGGCCGGTCAACCGCCGGGGTCATTTTCGTGGATGCTGAGCTTGGGAAAGCACTTGACATGCGCTACCCCCGGGGCTTGGGGTTTGCCCGTGAGCGGGGGTCGAAGTGGCATGCCCGTCCTCAGCAGTGCTCCCGCCTCCTCAAGTTCTCCGCCTCCATCCTGGAGATGGTGAGAGAGGAGCGGTTCACCCCGACTGCGACAGAGATCCTCACTCTTCTGGGGACCCCCACCGTCGCCGCCTACTGTGCAGCCTGCCATTTCATTGGCAGCCTGTACTTGAGGTTCCTCAACGACCTCAAGCCCAGGCGGTTGAACGAGGAGACGGGCCGCCTCGAGGTCAACTTCGAGGCGGGATGGGGTATGCTGAGGCCGCTGCACCTCCTCGCCCGCGACCTGAGCGCCGACTCCGCCGCCAACGACTTCCCTGCCCTGCGGAAGCATTGGGGACAACCCCGCCACGGTGAGGAGGAGGTGGGGCGGGCTGAGGCGTTGGAGGTGGTGAAGGATCACCACGATGTATTTGCGGAGGTCTGGGTTCCCTGCATCCAGGGGTTTGCGAGCACATTGGCAAGGTTCATCGGCTACGATGAAGCTGCAATGGCGTCGGCATCACCCGAAGACCTCCCTTCGCTACCCTCCACACAAGACCTCGCAGAGTGTGTGGCTGGGAATGCATCGTTCTTGGCGCAGAGGGCCCCAAACCTCTCTTCTGCTGCCTTGTCTGGGATTACCCAGAGCAAGGTGAACCGCTTCCTGTTGGGTTATGGCAACTGCAACAACGCAAGGTATGCAGGCTCTTCAGCCTCTTTTTTTCTCCCCTCCCTTCGTTCTTTTTTTTTACATCGCAACAACATATACTGGTGGAGTCCTGCCAGAGTCAGAACCGATAGATTTTTCTTGCATCCCCGGCACTTTCTTGCACGCACTCCTGGAGCACTTTTTTGCACTCCAGGGCCGTTTTTCTGCACTCAGTGCAGATATCTCCAGGAGTGCAGGAAAAAGCTCCCGTAGTGCAATAAAGTGCTCCCGGAGTGCAATAAAGTGTTCCAGGAGTGCAATAAAGTGCTCCCGTAGTGCAGTTTGGGGATTGCCGCAGAACTCCACGGAAGTGGGAGCCACTCACAGGATTGCCCCAAATGTGCCCGGAAATTCAAATGCGTGGCGACTCCGGCCGTTCTGGTGAAGTCTGGGTGGAGATCTCACACCCCACTTTTTGGGTGGCGAATTCGCCTTGTGTACGGGACCTGCTGAACACTGTACGGCCCAGTCCACACTGTCAGCCACAGAAACAGCCTGGATCTGGCTGTGGCTGATTCTCTGGCCCAGTGTGGGCTGTTCCCACGTCCCTTCGGGCCGTGACACAGTCTGACACCAGTGACTGGGCCCAGACACCTAGGTCCGACCACGCCCACACATCCAGCCAGACTGCCAGGTTCAGCTCACCCAGTGATCTGAGTAGGTACCGTACCAGGTACCGGGGGGTAGTACCCCCTGGTACCCCCAAAATGGTCGTTTTCAGTTTCACGAAATTTGCATTTCCGGAATTTTTCCGGACCGTGGTGGGGTCACTTTGCTCTGGGAGATGAGTTTTTGGCCAATCAATTTTTTTTCGATTTTCCTTAGGAAATGTGGACCAGCCGAAAATGAAAAATGGAGGGGGGGTACTTCGAACGTGAGGTCAAAAAAAATTTGCGACCAACCAAACTCATCTCCCAGAGCAAAATGACCACACTACTGGCCGGAATTGATCCGGAAATTCCAAATTTCTGAAAAATTTTGGGCTGGGACCCAAGTCTGGATTTTCGAAGTCCCGGGGGGTACCGGGGGGTAGTACCTGGTACGGTACCTACTCAGATCACTGGGCTCACCCATACCCAGATCAGGCCCAGCGGGCCATGTCTGGGTGGATTCGGGTCATCTGCAGGTTCAGCACCCACACACAGCGACAGGTGCCGCCCCAGCCCACACGCACCCAGATCTGGCCCATTGGGCCGTGTCTGGGTGTGTCCGTGCCGACCCGGGACGTTCCCGCCACCTCTTGGCTGAACCAGCAGAACCTGGTACTGGCTGGTCTGACCAAGTCCTCGGCAGAAGGGTCCCGTCGTGCTGTGCTCGAAAGTGCCGGGTGATGGCAAGAAACCATCATCTGCACCCCGTGTCGGCCTCAACTGCACCCTCGAGCAGGAAAAAAAGGCCTCGGGCCTCCGGCCCTCGGACCGTTTTTTTCCTGCACTCGGGTGCAGTTTCGGCCTCCGGTCGGGGTGCAGGAAATATACATTTTTTCTCATTCATTGTCATTCTCTCTTCTCACAGTTTACTGAGGGAATATGACCCAAGGCCACTGGCAGCAGACACCCCCATCCCCCTCATCACCCCTGACACCCCTCAACCCCAATCCTGTTGCCTTTCCCCTCTCTCTCTCCCCCCATGTTGTGCCCATGCACCTTCCCGGGACACCTTGTATATAACTTTAACACCACACCACACAACACCCCCTTCATCAGGGTAATCTCCCCGCGGCCAACACTCTTCGTCTTGTCCGCTTTCTTTTATTGTTACACTCTCACCACCCCGACACCATGTCTCTCCCACCTCCCTCGCCGGACTGCATCAACCTCGACGGGTACACCCCATCAGCGGTCGGTACGGCGAGGGTGCGGGCGACGTCGCCGGCTGCGACGGCAGGACAGGGGCTTCCCGCCCCTGAGATCATGACCGCCCGCATGCTCGGGGACCAGGCGGCGGCTCTCGTCGACGCCTGCGTGGTGTACTCTTGTGCACCCGTCGACGGGAGCCAGCCGTTTCGGCGGTTCGCTGGTCGCCTGTCGCAGGCGCATGACGAGGAGGGGAACGCTGCGGGGTACGAAGTGCGCTTGTCCGAGGCGTACAATTACGTATCCGACACGGAGCAGCACCGCGGGCCCGACGTCCTGTACAGGATGCCGGCGGACGGGTGGCAGTACTCCCGTCTGGTGGAGATGTCTGTCCACCAGACGGAGTGCGCCACCCGCGCGGTGACGGCGTCGCAGGAAGCGATGCAACGCTGGCTGGAGCAGCAGGCGCAGGAGTTCCGCGAGCGTGCGGAGGAGCAGACGAGGTCCTTCCGGCTGGAGCTGGATGCTCGCCTGCGGCAGCACCAGGACCATGTGCAACGTCAGCAGCAGCAGTGGGCTCACCCGCCACCGTCTCCGCCAGCACCGCCGTCCCCCATGGCCATGTCTGCCGGGATGCCGTACCCCGGGTCGGAGCGACACCCCGCGGACGCAGCCGACGTCCTGGAGTGGGATTCGCTGATCGAGTCCGACGCACCGTATCTGGTGCTACAGCTGGAGACCCGCTGGGTGTCGGGGTCGTCGCACCTCCCTGGAGGCCGCATCCTGGATGAGGCGTTCGCAGCGTTGCGCCTGTGGATTCTTGCCACGGCGTACGTGTCTGGCTGGGGGCGCACTCCCCAGCGGGAGCTGGGGCATAGTGACCAATTCAACAGTTGACAGGGATGTTTGCAGATGTTGACTCAACATTGCAAACAGTTGAAAAAAGTCAAAAAATAGATGTCCAATTTGGTGACATTTGGTTTTTCATGATTTTGTACGGGAAAAAGACAATGCGATTTTTTGTGATTTTCCATCTCGGATGAGCCTCGATTTCGCAAAGTCGTCGGATTACCGAGACTTCTTGCTGAGCAGAGTACATAGTGACCAATTCAACAGTTGACAGGGATGTTTGCAGATGTTGACTCAACATTGCAAACAGTTGAAAAAAGTCAAAAAATAGATGTCCAATTTGGTGACATTTGGTTTTTCATGATTTTGTACGGGAAAAAGACAATGCGATTTTTTGTGATTTTCCATCTCGGATGAGCCTCGATTTCGCAAAGTCGTCGGATTACCGAGACTTCTTGCTGAGCAGAGTACATAGT
This sequence comes from Rhynchopus euleeides, assembly GCA_963210315.1. Taxonomy (NCBI): domain Eukaryota; phylum Euglenozoa; class Diplonemea; order Diplonemida; family Diplonemidae; genus Rhynchopus; species Rhynchopus euleeides. The sequence goes on along the minus strand of OY723240.1, from coordinate 1,628,331 downwards.
GACCAATTCAACAGTTGACAGGGATGTTTGCAGATGTTGACTCAACATTGCAAACAGTTGAAAAAAGTCAAAAAATAGATGTCCAATTTGGTGACATTTGGTTTTTCATGATTTTGTACGGGAAAAAGACAATGCGATTTTTTGTGATTTTCCATCTCGGATGAGCCTCGATTTCGCAAAGTCGTCGGATTACCGAGACTTCTTGCTGAGCAGAGTACATAGTGACCAATTCAACAGTTGACAGGGATGTTTGCAGATGTTGACTCAACATTGCAAACAGTTGAAAAAAGTCAAAAAATAGATGTCCAATTTGGTGACATTTGGTTTTTCATGATTTTGTACGGGAAAAAGACAATGCGATTTTTTGTGATTTTCCATCTCGGATGAGCCTCGATTTCGCAAAGTCGTCGGATTACCGAGACTTCTTGCTGAGCAGAGTACATAGTGACCAATTCAACAGTTGACAGGGATGTTTGCAGATGTTGACTCAACATTGCAAACAGTTGAAAAAAGTCAAAAAATAGATGTCCAATTTGGTGACATTTGGTTTTTCATGATTTTGTACGGGAAAAAGACAATGCGATTTTTTGTGATTTTCCATCTCGGATGAGCCTCGATTTCGCAAAGTCGTCGGATTACCGAGACTTCTTGCTGAGCAGAGTACATAGTGACCAATTCAACAGTTGACAGGGATGTTTGCAGATGTTGACTCAACATTGCAAACAGTTGAAAAAAGTCAAAAAATAGATGTCCAATTTGGTGACATTTGGTTTTTCATGATTTTGTACGGGAAAAAGACAATGCGATTTTTTGTGATTTTCCATCTCGGATGAGCCTCGATTTCGCAAAGTCGTCGGATTACCGAGACTTCGCGAAGAGAGGTGAAGCCGAGCTAGGCGCCGCCCCGGCGCCGGGGGTTTGGGGGGCTTTGCCCCCCAACCCCGCCGGAGGCGAAAATTTTTTTGAGCCTTTTTTTGTTACAGGGGGGGGGCGAATAGTATTACCTAGTTGAATAGTATTACGGTGCCAAATAGTATTACTTATTTTTCGGGAGCTCTGGGGCACGTTTTTGTGGACCCTAAGTATGGGGTGCAGATAGGCACCCCATGTCCAAAATGACCCCACCACGATCCGCACAGATTCCAAACGTTCAAACGAACGGTGTTTTGGCAAATCTGTGAGGGGGGTCATGCTGGGTGGGTGGTATGGGTGGGCAAGCTGCCTCCCAGTCACCTTTTCCCTTCACAAGTGACTGAACCCGACCCGCATTTCATGGGTGAAGCTTGGCACTTGAGCCACCAAAATGACCCCACTACGATCCGCACGGATTCCGAAAAGTGCAATAGAACGGGAGACCCCTCGAAACGCCCCTTTTCACGAATTTTGGAGTAGTACTACTACGTAATGCTATTTGGCCACCCCCGAAAATATACCTTTTTTGGGGGGGGTCAAATATACAGGTTGGTTCGCCGAATAGTATTACTACACGGTGGGATCTTGTAAATTTTACATGTATAACTACAAGTACCGTATACGTAAATATTATGGAACGTAAATATTATGCCTGTGCAGGACACTCCCGAAATGGCGCTGGCGTGGAGCAACCTTCCACCCAGCGACTCCAGCTCACCAGCCGTCACCCTCTGCCAGTCCACGCTGTCCAGCTTCGCCATCAGCCTGTCCGACGGAGACACGGTCTGGGCAGCATGGTCGAATGCCACCCCGAGAAACTCGTAGACCGTCGCCGTGTCCACCGAGTCAGACGGCTTCCATGTCGCAGCGCACGCCGCAGCCACCTTGTCCATCTGCCGCGTCGCCATTTCGACACTGGTGCGGGGGCCGGTCAGACGCACGTTGTCGATCCAGACGTCGACCCCCACCTCAGGCGCAGTGCAGAACTCCTGGCGGACGTAGTCCCGGTGCCCACCCACAACAGCAGCCAAAGTGTGCATCAGCTCGGGCGCACAACAGTGGCCCATGGGCAACCTCAGCAGCTCATACCAGTCCCCCGACTCGTCAGCGAAGCGGAAGAACCTCCGTGCAGGCGCAGGGATGGGGATCTGATAAAACCCGCACTTGAAATCCCGCGCCGACCCACACTCCGCAAACACCGCGTCGAGGTACCCCGAGATGTGCCCCAGGGGGACGTGTGCCGCGTAGGACTCCTCCAGATCGTCGTTTGCCTGCTTGGTCCAGAGGATGAACCTCTGCCGCAACCCCGACGGCTTCTCCTCCATCACAGTGAAGGGCACGCACAGGGAGGGGCCCGGGCCCGACGCAGGCCCAGCCACTCCGTTCTCCACCAGCAGCTCCGCATGCTTCTGTTGTAGATGCGAGGGGCGGGAGCGCCCCTCAGAGGGAGAAGGAGTAAAAGTGCCCGGCGGGGGCGCATCAGGGAACGTCAGCCGCCACACCTCGTCGAACCTGCGCCTCACAGTGGCGGTCATCCTCGCCCGCAGCGCCTCGACGTCCATCTCCGCCACAGAAGACACATGCAGGGGCGCACGGCGCTCCTCCTCCGTCGCCGGCAGCCTCGACTGGTGCGCACGCCGCGTCATCGAGTGCAGCCCCCGCTGCTTGCGGCAAAAGGACTCAGGGTCGGCCATCACAGATGCCGTGTCACCTCCTGCGTCCGCAGCGCCCTCGCCATCTCCGTGGGGCACCCCCCGTAGCGGATGGTGGTGCTGGAGAGGCCGCTCTCGCCGTGGTGCTTCGCGAGGCGGCCCACCAGCATCTCCGACAGATCCGCTCCCGACCCGATGAGCCCGAAGAGGAAGGTGAGTGCCCCGCGCTTCACGCTGTGGCCCGAGTAGTCCTCCATCTCCGGTGTAGCCCGCCACATCGCCGTCACATCTGCCGTCGAAACCGCCGTCAGCCGCTCGAAGGGGCGCAGGCGCGTCACCAGCTCCGCGATGAGGGGGGTCAGGTCCCCGCATATCACCGTCCACTTGGAGGGGGTGAACGGGTTGGCCCGGCGGCCCTTCGGGGAGGTGTGCCAGTCTATTATCACCTCCCCGGGCTGCACTGCGATGTACTGCTCCGAGGAGAGGGAGCACACCTCCCCCCACCGGCTGGCGGTCTTCCACGCCGTCAGCGCCGCCAGCTGGAGGTGCGGCTGCTGCTGCAACGCCCACGCCACGAGCACCCCCTTCGGCATCGGCGTCGCCTGCCGCTGCGGAATGGCCCCGCCGGCCGCCCGCAGCGCGCTTGCCAGGCTGAGGAGGGGCTGCTGGCCGAAGCCGAGGTGCCGCATTGTCCCGGAGAGCGCCTTTGCGTAGGCCAGCATCCCCTGAGGCGACACCCCTGTCGCCAGCACGAACAGCATGGCGGTGTCGGCGTCGACTTCTAGGCCGTGCTCGTTGGCCCATCGCACCAGCCTTGCCCACAGGAGCTGCCTCTGCGACGAAGTGCTTCTTGCCCACATCCCCGCCACCACGGCCTGCAGGCGCTCCACGGCCTCCCCGGGGGCGACCTCCACCTCTCCCGTGCGACGCGCCGCCACGCCCCCGACCCGAGCGGCCACGTGCCGCATCATCGCCCTCCCGAAGAGCGATGGTCTCCCGCTGGCGGCGCCGGATGCGCCTGAGGGCATTGCGGGCCCTGGCTGAGCGGGGTGGGGTCGAAGGGAAGTGGCGGGTGGAGGAGAAGTTGCTGAGGTGTTGTTGTTGTTGATGTTGTTGGTTGTTTTGTTGGTGACGTTGTTGATGATGTTGTGGGCGGGTGCAGGGGGGTGTGTTGGGCGGCGAGGGGCGGGGTGATGTAGAAGCGTGAGGGGGGGGTGGGTCTGAAGCCGGAAGGTGGGCAGTCACGCGCGCCCGCCCCCGGCCCTGCCGTTTCCCGGCGCCCTCGCCGGTGCCTTCGCCGCGATGCGCTGCTGGGGGGCCCGAGCAGCGGCGCGGGGGCGCGTGTGTTGTTGTTGTGTGTGGGGGGCGGCGGCCCCCGGCCCCACAGCCGCAGCCGCCCGCATCACCGGGTGGGAAGTGGGGTCCTCCTTCGCAAGGTGCCGCTCGATGGCGGCGCGCGGCACCCTGTCGCGCACGAACGCGACCTGCAGCAGCACCTGTCGCAGCAGGTGATTCCCCAGCTCCCGCTGGGGAGTGCGCCCCCAGCCAGACACGTACGCCGTGGCAAGAATCCACAGGCGCAACGCTGCGAACGCCTCATCCAGGATGCGGCCTCCAGGGAGGTGCGACGACCCCGACACCCAGCGGGTCTCCAGCTGTAGCACCAGATACGGTGCGTCGGACTCGATCAGCGAATCCCACTCCAGGACGTCGGCTGCGTCCGCGGGGTGTCGCTCCGACCCGGGGTACGGCATCCCGGCAGACATGGCCATGGGGGACGGCGGTGCTGGCGGAGACGGTGGCGGGTGAGCCCACTGCTGCTGCTGACGTTGCACATGGTCCTGGTGCTGCCGCAGGCGAGCATCCAGCTCCAGCCGGAAGGACCTCGTCTGCTCCTCCGCACGCTCGCGGAACTCCTGCGCCTGCTGCTCCAGCGAGCGTTGCATCGCTTCCTGCGACGCCGTCACCGCGCGGGTGGCGCACTCCGTCTGGTGGACAGACATCTCCACCAGACGGGAGTACTGCCACCCGTCCGCCGGCATCCTGTACAGGACGTCGGGCCCGCGGTGCTGCTCCGTGTCGGATACGTAATTGTACAAGGCTCTCGGGCCTCCGGAGGCGCCTCCGGGCCTCCGGCCTCCGGAGGCCTCCGGAGGAGCTAAAATGGCCTCCTCCGGAGGCGGGTGGAGGCCTCCGGAGGCCTCCGGAGGCCTCCGGAGGCCTCCGGAGGCGCCTCCGGAGGAACCCACCATGTCGAGCACAGGGTGAAAAATTGGTCCAAAACACGGTTTTTGGCCAATTTTTGGCCATTTCGGGAGATTTTTTTCGGGAGAAATTTTTTTTGGTCGAGAAAGCCAAAATTCACCCAAAAGATGACCAAAAAAATTCTGACCCCAAACTCGGATTCTAGTGGTCTGAAACTGTCCATTGTCGAACGAAATCCTAAAAAAACTGATATTTTTGGCCCCTGAATCCCCCATGCGGTCCCAAAAATCAAACAAATGAGGTTTGGTACGGTTTTGGGCCGAAAAAGCCGAAAAATCAGACAAGGCAAAAATCCACCCAAAAGGTGTTCAAAAAAAATTCTGACCCCAAACTCGGATTCTAGTGGTCTGAAACTGTCCATTGTCGAACGAAATCCTAAAAAAACTGATATTTTTGGCCCCTGAATCCCCCATGCGGCCCCAAAAATCAAACAAATGAAGACGGGAAAAAACCCCAAAAAAAATCCGGCCAAAAAAAAAATTGGGGTGCGGGCCCAAAATCCAAAAAAAATCGGCCAAAAAAAAATTGGGGTGCGGGCCCAGAAATCCGAAAAAAAATCCCGAAACTCAGCCCACCCCTTCATTTCTGTGACGATTCGTCCTCGACATGACGTTAAACTGTCGGCATTCCATTTCAAAATCCGACACAGGCTATACTGGATTTCTGTCTTGATCCTAATTAGGGAAACACAGGCCATACCAGATTTCTGTCTTGAGGATAGTCGACACAGGCCATACTGGATTTCTGTCTTGATCCTATTTAGGGAAACACAGGCCATACCAGATTTCTGTCTTGAGGATAGTCGACACAGGGGGTCTTCGCTGGCCGTTATTCTAACGGTCACTCCGTAGCGAAGACCCCCACAGGCCATACTGGATTTCTGTCTTGATCCTATTTAGGGAAATACAGGCTATACCCAGTGATCTGAGTAGGTACCGTACCAGGTACTACCCCCCGGTACCCCCGGGACTTCGAAAATCCAGACTTGGGTCCCAGCCCAAAAATTATCAGAAATTAGGAATTTCCGGATCAATTCCGGCCAGTAGTGTGGTCATTTTGCTCTGGGGGGGTCTTCGCTGGTCGACAAACTTCGACAAACTTCGTCGTTCGTCACATAATTAGGAAAACGGCTGTTTCAGGGGGTTTTTCACCGAAGACGGCAGTGTTCTGACGACGACGACAGGGGTCTTCGACAAAAACTTCGTCAGCGAAGACCCCCCCCCAAAAATGAATTAAAAACCGGTTTTTCGGGGATTCTCGCTGTTCGTCACCTGTCGTCAAATTTCGACAAATTTCGACAATTTTCACCTAAACCGACGGAAAATGCACCAAAATGCACCACCCACAGCGTGGGTCGGCCCAGGGTCTGGACACCACTCCTGGACCCGGCCCAGTACGGGCGAGATCGGCCCATAGCCGGCCCAGCACTGCCGAGATCGGCCCATGTCCGGCCCAGTACGTGCGAGATCGGCCCATAGCCGGCCCAGCACTGCCGAGATCGGCCCATGTCCGGCCCAGTACGGGCGAGATCGGCCCATAGCCGGCCCAGCACTGCCGAGATCGGCACATAGCCGGCCCAGTACGGGCGAGATCGGCCCATAGCCGGCCCAGCACTGCCGAGATCGGCCCATGTCCGGCCCAGTACGGGCGAGATCGGCCCATGTCCGGCCCAGTACGGGCGAGATCGGCCCATGTCCGGCCCAGTACGGCCGAGATCGGCCCATAGCCGGCCCAGCACTGCCGAGATCGGCCCATGTCCGGCCCAGCACTGCCGAGATCGGCCCATAGCCGGCCCAGTACGGGCGAGATCGGCCCATAGCCGGCCCAGTACGGGCGAGATCGGCCCATGTCCGGCCCAGTACGGCCGAGATCGGCCCGTAGCCGGCCCAGCACTGCCGAGATCGGCCCATAGCCGGCCCAGTACGGGCGAGATCGGCCCATGTCCGGCCCAGTACGGCCGAGATCGGCCCGTAGCCGGCCCAGCACTGCAGAGATCGGCCCATGTCCGGCCCAGTACGGGCGAGATCGGCCCATAGCCGGCCCAGCACTGCCGAGATCGGCCCATGTCCGGCCCAGTACGGGCGAGATCGGCCCATAGCCGGCCCAGCACTGCCGAGATCGGCCCATGTCCGGCCCAGTACGTGCGAGATCGGCCCGTAGCCGGCCCAGCACTGCCGAGATCGGCCCATGTTCACAGTTTACTGAGGGAATATGACCCAAGGCCATTGGCAGCAGACACCCCCATCCCCCTCATCACCCCTGACACCCCACAACCCCAATCCTGTTGCCTTTCCCCTCTCTCTCCCCCCATGTTGTGCCCATGCACCTTCCCGGGACACTTTGTATATAACTTTAACACCACACCACACAACACCCCCTTCATCAGGGTAATCTCCCCGCGGCCAACACTCTTCGTCTTGTCCGCTTTCTTTTATTGTTACACTCTCACCACCCCGACACCATGTCTCTCCCACCTCCCTCGCCGGACTGCATCAACCTCGACGGGTACACCCCATCAGCGGTCGGTACGGCGAGGGTGCGGGCGACGTCGCCGGCTGCGACGGCAGGACAGGGGCTTCCCGCCCCTGAGATCATGACCGCCCGCATGCTCGGGGACCAGGCGGCGGCTCTCGTCGACGCCTGCGTGGTGTACTCTTGTGCACCCGTCGACGGGAGCCAGCCGTTTCGGCGGTTCGCTGGTCGCCTGTCGCAGGCGCATGACGAGGAGGGGAACGCTGCGGGGTACGAAGTGCGCTTGTCCGAGGCGTACAATTACGTGTCCGACACGGAGCAGCACCGCGGGCCCGACGTCCTGTACAGCATGCCGGCGGACGGGTGGCAGTACTCCCGTCTGGTGGAGATGTCTGTCCACCAGACGGAGTGCGCCACCCGCGCGGTGACGGCGTCGCAGGAAGCGATGCAACGCTCGCTGGAGCAGCAGGCGCAGGAGTTCCGCGAGCGTGCGGAGGAGCAGACGAGGTCCTTCCGGCTGGAGCTGGATGCTCGCCTGCGGCAGCACCAGGACCATGTGCAACGTCAGCAGCAGCAGTGGGCTCACCCGCCACCGTCTCCGCCAGCACCGCCGTCCCCCATGGCCATGTCTGCCGGGATGCCGTACCCCGGGTCGGAGCGACACCCCGCGGACGCAGCCGACGTCCTGGAGTGGGATTCGCTGATCGAGTCCGACGCACCGTATCTGGTGCTACAGCTGGAGACCCGCTGGGAATCATACCTTGGCCGGGCTATCGCAGACAGGGGGCACACACACGTCGACTCGGCTATAGTTCTCCTGGTGGTGTGTGTGCGCAACGACAAGAATGGCAAAGGCAATGGGTAGTGGGGGTGTTGATGGGAAGGGGGAAGGGGGACTTCCGGTTCAGCTTTTCCTCACTTGCAACGCGAAGGGGTTAAGAGATCCCGCGACAACCGCCAATTCAGGCTGTTGAGGCGAGGTCTCCGCCTGCCCCACCGCGAGTGAAGAAGCGCCGCACCGCAAGTGAAACCTGGTCCCGGGTTTCGGGAGAAGAAATGCAAGAGGGGGGGATACGGGAAGGGAGATCTGCCGGATTGGCAGAGGTGTGGACGTATCCAACGGAAAAAGACAAAACCTGGAGGGCTGTGAGGTATTCTACCGCCTCCAGGACGGACTTGTTAATAAGATTGCAGGCGGCACACAGCCGCTTGCGCACAACAGCTGCCACGGTCGTATTGTCGACCCAGATCTCTACAGCCCCCCCGCACACAGACCGGGGAAGGGCTCGCACTGTTTTGTTGAGGGCCATCGCCTCGAGAATGTTAATGTGCAGCTGGGACTCGGCTGCGGTCCACGAGTCACCAATGACCTGCATTTCTTGTGTAAAGGAATCTATTAAGACGCCACCCCAACCCTTGAGGGAGGCGTCAACAAAGCAAGTAAAAGACGGGGGTGTGGACTGAATAACTCTCCTGTGGGGGGGAACACGCGCAACCCCCACACACACACACCACTGCCGCAACTCCCGGCAGACCGATGGGGGGATCCGCACAGGGTCAGGCGGCCGAAGGACCGCCCGGTTCAAAAAATTAGTCACCCGGCGGAGGAACTTGATCCCAAACCAGAACCTCCCCGGGGACACTCCCGAAATGGCGCTGGCGTGGAGCAACCTTCCACCCAGCGACTCCAGCTCACCAGCCGTCACCCTCTGCCAGTCCACGCTGTCCAGCTTCGCCATCAGCCTGTCCGACGGAGACACGGTCTGGGCAGCGTGGTCGAATGCCACCCCGAGAAACTCGTAGACCGTCGCCGTGTCCACCGAGTCAGACGGCTTCCATGTCGCAGCGCACGCCGCAGCCACCTTGTCCATCTGCCGCGTCGCCTCTTCGACACTGGTGCGGGGGCCGGTCAGACGCACGTTGTCGATCCAGACGTCGACCCCCACCTCAGGCGCAGTGCAGAACTCCTGGCGGACGTAGTCCCGGTGCCCACCCACAACAGCAGCCAAAGTGTGCATCAGCTCGGGCGCACAACAGTGGCCCATGGGCAACCTCAGCAGCTCATACCAGTCCCCCGACTCGTCAGCGAAGCGAAAGAACCTCCGTGCAGGCGCAGGGATGGGGATCTGATAAAACCCGCACTTGAAATCCCGCGCCGACCCACACTCCGCAAACACCGCGTCGAGGTACCCCGAGATGTGCCCCAGGGGGACGTGTGCCGCGTAGGACTCCTCCAAGTTGTCGTTTGCCTGCTTGGTCCAGAGGATGAACCTCTGCCGCAACCCGGACGGCTTCTCCTCCATCACCGTAAAGGGCACGCACAGGGAGGGGCCCGGACCCGACGCAGGCCCAGCCACTCCGTTCTCCACCAGCAGCTCCGCATGCTTGTGTTGTAGATGCGAGGGGCGGGAGCGCCCCTCAGAGGGAGAAGGTGTAGAAGTGCCCGGCGGGGGTGCATCGGGGAACGTCAGCCGCCACACCTCGTCGAACCTGCGCCTCACAGTGGCGGTCATCCTCGCCCGCAGCGCCTCGACGTCCATCTCCGCCACAGAAGACACATGCAGGGGCGCACGGCGCTCCTCCTCCGTCGCCGGCAGCCTCGACTGGTGCGCACGCCGCGTCATCGAGTGCAGCCCCCGCTGCTTGCGGCAAAAGGACTCAGGGTCGGCCATCACAGATGCCGTGTCACCTCCTGCGTCCGCAGCGCCCTCGCCATCTCCGTGGGGCATCCCCCGTAGCGGATGGTGGTGCTGGAGAGGCCGCCCTCGCCGTGATGCTTCGCGAGGCGGCCCACCAGCATCTCCGACAGATCCGCTCCCGACGCGATGAGCCCGAAGAGGAAGGTGAGCGCCCCGCGCTTCACGCTGTGGCCCGAGTAGGCCTCCATCCCCGGTGTTGCCCGCCACATCGCCGTCACATCTGCCGTCGAAACCGCCGTCAGCCGCTCGAAGGGGCGCAGGCGCGTCACCAGCTCCGCGATGGAGGGGGTCAGGTCCCCGCATATCACCGTCCACTTTGAGGCTGTGAACGGGTTGGCCCGACGGCCCTTCGGGGAGGTGTGCCAGTCTATTATCACCTCCGTGGGCTGCACCGCGATGAACTGCTCCGACGAGAGGGTGCACACCTCCCCCCACCGGGCCGCGGTCTTCCACGCCGTCAGCGCCGCCAGTCGGAGATGCGGCTGTTGACACAGCGCCCACGCCACGAGTACCTCCTTCGGCATCGGCGTCGCCTGCTGCTGCGGAATGGCCCCCCCGGCCGCACGCAGCGCGCTTGCCAGGCTGAGGAGGGGCTGCTGGGCGAGGCCGAGGTGGCGCATCGTCCCGGAGAGCGCCTTTGCGTAGGCCAGCATCCCCTGCGGCGACACCCCTGTCGCCAGCACGAACAGCATGGCGGTGTCGGCGTCGACTTCTAGGCCGTGCTCGTTGGCCCACCGCACCAGCCTTGCCCACAGCAGCTGCCTCTGTGACGAAGTGCTTCGCGCCCACATACCCGCCACCACGGCCTGCAGGCGCTCCACGGCCTCCCCGGGGCCGACCTCCACCTCTCCCGTGACGCGCACCGCCACACCCCCGACCCGAGCGGCCACGTGCCGCATCATCGCCCTCGCAAAGAGCGGTGTTCTCCCGCTGGCGGCGCCGGATGCGCCTAAGGGCGTTGCGGGCCCTGGCTGAGCGGGGTGGGGTCGAAGGGATGTGTCGGGTGGAGGAGATGTTGTTGAGGTGTTGTTGTTGTTGTTGTCGTTGTTGTCGTTGTTGTTGATGTTGTGGATGTGGGGGGGGTTGGATGGGCGGCGAGGGGCGGGGTGTTGTAGAAGCGCGAGGGGGGGGCGGGCCTGGAGCCGGGAGGTGGGCAGTCACGCGCGCCCGCCCCCGGCCCTGCCGTTTCCCGGCGCCCTCGCCGGTGCCTTCGCCACGATGCGCTGCTGGGGGGCTCTGGCGGCGGTGCGGGGGCGTGTGTGTTGTGTCTGGGGGGCGGCCCCCGGGCCCACTGCCGCAGCCGCTCGCATCACAGGGTGGGCCGTGGCGTCCTCCCTGGCGAGGTGGCGCTCGATCGCAGCTCGCGGCACCCTGTCTCGCACGAAGGCAATCTGGAGCAGCACCTGTCGCAGCAGGTGGTTCCCCAGCTCCCTCTGGGGGGTGCGCCCCCAGCCTGCGACGCACGCCGTCGCCAAGATCCAGAGGCGCAATGCCTCGAAGGCCTCCCCCAGAATGCGCCCCCCGGGGAGATGCAGCGAACCCGACACCCAGCGAGACTCGAGCTGCAGTACCAGGTACTGCGCGTCGGTCTCGATGGCCGCATCCCACTCCGCGACGTCCGCCACATCCGCCGGGTGCACCGCCGCGCTCGTCATCGGCGCCGCCATCTGCGGGTACATCGGGGGCGGTGTCACCGGGGGAGCACCCATCTGCTGAGGAGGGGGAGGGGGCTGCGACGCCACCATCGATGCAGCCTGCTGCTGCATGGTCGCGACACGCCGGTCGAATTCCTCCTGGAACTGACGTGTTTGTTCTGCCGAAGCCTCGTCGAAGCGCCGCTGCTGCGCTGCTGCCTGTGCCTGCACTTCGTTCAAAGCCTCGCGCACCGCTGCCACCTCCCGTTCTGACTGCACCCGCATGTCCTCGATGGTCGTCGCCGCCATCTCGGTCTGGTGCACCGAGGTCTCGACGAGTCGGATGTAGACCCAATCCGGAGCGGGGAAGGGGTAGGTCACATCCGGACCGTCGTGCACTTCGACTCCGGCCACATAGTTGTAGGCCTCCGACAATGTCACTTCATATGTCGGAGAGCCGTCCTGGTCAGGTGCACCCGCAGAGAGACGCGCTGCGTAACGCGCGAAATCCGTCGATCCGTCAGACGGTCTGCACGTGTATACAACACACGCATTCACCAGGGCAGCGGCCTGGTCCCCCAGCATCCGCACCGACATCTCCACAGGGGCCACAAACCCCTGCCCAGCGGTGGCTCTGGGGGAGACCGCCCGCGCCCGCTGAGTCCCCACCCACGACATGGTGAAGGGCTGCAGGGGGACGACGTCAGGGGAGGTTGTCATTGTGTAGCGGGCGACGGGCGGTTGGAAAGGGCAGTGGGGAAGAAGGCGTGGGAACAGAAGGTGAAAGTGTAACAATAAAAGAAAGCGGACAAGACGAAGAGTGTTGGCCGCGGGGAGATTACCCTGATGAAGGGGGTGTTGTGTGGTGTGGTGTTAAAGTTATATACAAGGTGTCCCGGGAAGGTGCATGGGCACAACATGGGGGGAGAGAGAGAGGGGAAAGGCAACAGGATTGGGGTTGAGGGGTGTCAGGGGTGATGAGGGGGATGGGGGTGTCTGCAGCCAGTGGCCTTGGGTCATATTCCCTCAGTAAACTGTGAGTGTCGGGGTCGTCGCACCTCCCTGGAGGCCGCATCCTGGATGAGGCGTTCGCAGCGTTGCGCCTGTGGATTCTTGCCACGGCGTACGTGTCTGGCTGGGGGCGCACTCCCCAGCGGGAGCTGGGGAATCACCTGCTGCGACAGGTGCTGCTGCAGGTCGCGTTCGTGCGCGACAGGGTGCCGCGCGCCGCCATCGAGCGGCACCTTGCGAAGGAGGACCCCACTTCCCACCCGGTGATGCGGGCGGCTGCGGCTGTGGGGCCGGGGGCCGCCGCCCCCCACACACAACAACAACACACGCGCCCCCGCGCCGCTGCTCGGGCCCCCCAGCAGCGCATCGCGGCGAAGGCACCGGCGAGGGCGCCGGGAAACGGCAGGGCCGGGGGCGGGCGCGCGTGACTGCCCACCTTCCGGCTTCAGACCCACCCCCCCCTCACGCTTCTACATCACCCCGCCCCTCGCCGCCCAACACACCCCCCTGCACCCGCCCACAACATCATCAACAACGTCACCAACAAAACAACCAACAACATCAACAACAACAACACCTCAGCAACTTCTCCTCCACCCGCCACTTCCCTTCGACCCCACCCCGCTCAGCCAGGGCCCGCAATGCCCTCAGGCGCATCCGGCGCCGCCAGCGGGAGACCATCGCTCTTCGGGAGGGCGATGATGCGGCACGTGGCCGCTCGGGTCGGGGGCGTGGCGGCGCGTCGCACGGGAGAGGTGGAGGTCGCCCCCGGGGAGGCCGTGGAGCGCCTGCAGGCCGTGGTGGCGGGGATGTGGGCAAGAAGCACTTCGTCGCAGAGGCAGCTCCTGTGGGCAAGGCTGGTGCGATGGGCCAACGAGCACGGCCTAGAAGTCGACGCCGACACCGCCATGCTGTTCGTGCTGGCGACAGGGGTGTCGCCTCAGGGGATGCTGGCCTACGCAAAGGCGCTCTCCGGGACAATGCGGCACCTCGGCTTCGGCCAGCAGCCCCTCCTCAGCCTGGCAAGCGCGCTGCGGGCGGCCGGCGGGGCCATTCCGCAGCGGCAGGCGACGCCGATGCCGAAGGGGGTGCTCGTGGCGTGGGCGTTGCAGCAGCAGCCGCACCTCCAGCTGGCGGCGCTGACGGCGTGGAAGACCGCCAGCCGGTGGGGGGAGGTGTGCTCCCTCTCCTCGGAGCAGTACATCGCAGTGCAGCCCGGGGAGGTGATAATAGACTGGCACACCTCCCCGAAGGGCCGCCGGGCCAACCCGTTCACCCCCTCCAAGTGGACGGTGATATGCGGGGACCTGACCCCCCTCATCGCGGAGCTGGTGACGCGCCTGCGCCCCTTCGAGCGGCTGACGGCGGTTTCGACGGCAGATGTGACGGCGATGTGGCGGGCTACACCGGAGATGGAGGACTACTCGGGCCACAGCGTGAAGCGCGGGGCACTCACCTTCCTCTTCGGGCTCATCGGGTCGGGAGCGGATCTGTCGGAGATGCTGGTGGGCCGCCTCGCGAAGCACCACGGCGAGAGCGGCCTCTCCAGCACCACCATCCGCTACGGGGGGTGCCCCACGGAGATGGCGAGGGCGCTGCGGACGCAGGAGGTGACACGGCATCTGTGATGGCCGACCCTGAGTCCTTTTGCCGCAAGCAGCGGGGGCTGCACTCGATGACGCGGCGTGCGCACCAGTCGAGGCTGCCGGCGACGGAGGAGGAGCGCCGTGCGCCCCTGCATGTGTCTTCTGTGGCGGAGATGGACGTCGAGGCGCTGCGGGCGAGGATGACCGCCACTGTGAGGCGCAGGTTCGACGAGGTGTGGCGGCTGACGTTCCCTGATGCGCCCCCGCCGGGCACTTTTACTCCTTCTCCCTCTGAGGGGCGCTCCCGCCCCTCGCATCTACAACAGAAGCATGCGGAGCTGCTGGTGGAGAACGGAGTGGCTGGGCCTGCGTCGGGCCCGGGCCCCTCCCTGTGCGTGCCCTTCACTGTGATGGAGGAGAAGCCGTCGGGGTTGCGGCAGAGGTTCATCCTCTGGACCAAGCAGGCAAACGACGATCTGGAGGAGTCCTACGCGGCACACGTCCCCCTGGGGCACATCTCGGGGTACCTCGACGCGGTGTTTGCGGAGTGTGGGTCGGCGCGGGATTTCAAGTGCGGGTTTTATCAGATCCCCATCCCTGCGCCTGCACGGAGGTTCTTCCGCTTCGCTGACGAGTCGGGGGACTGGTATGAGCTGCTGAGGTTGCCCATGGGCCACTGTTGTGCGCCCGAGCTGATGCACACTTTGGCTGCTGTTGTGGGTGGGCACCGGGACTACGTCCGCCAGGAGTTCTGCACTGCGCCTGAGGTGGGGGTCGACGTCTGGATCGACAACGTGCGTCTGACCGGCCCCCGCACCAGTGTCGAAATGGCGACGCGGCAGATGGACAAGGTGGCTGCGGCGTGCGCTGCGACATGGAAGCCGTCTGACTCGGTGGACACGGCGACGGTCTACGAGTTTCTCGGGGTGGCATTCGACCATGCTGCCCAGACCGTGTCTCCGTCGGAGAGTTCCCCATCGGTTCCTGTGTGAGGGAGGCTAAGTGTACGCAGCAACACATTCCGGGCAAGCCTTGCCCTCTTGGCACTTAGCCTTCCTACAAGTGTGGTGGAGAGGGGAGTGGGGAGTGGGCAGCACGATCTTCTGTTACCATTACTGTTCGTAGCGCAGGGGTACGCTGAGCGCGCGGCTGAAGTCACCAAAGACGCAGGTCGCCGCAGGACGCAGCGGAAGAGCCGCGCGATCAGCGCCGAACGACACCCCGGGTGGGAGGGAAGGGAAAAAGAGAAAGGCTTTGCGCAGTCCGTGGGAGAAAGTAAGTTGGAGCTTGTCGTTACCTGAGGTGTGGGGGGTTGTGTGTAAAACCCAAGAATTATACGGACTGCAAGCCAACATTCCTGTGACCGAATAGAGAAGGGGAGAGATGGCATGGAACCGAGGGGAGAGGGGGCAGGAACCTTGGGAACTCCGACTAGTGAGCAGGCCCACTGTGGCCACAGGCTGATGGCGAAGCTGGACAGCGTGGACTGGCAGAGGGTGACGGCTGGTGAGCTGGAGTCGCTGGGTGGAAGGTTGCTCCACGCCAGCGCCATTTCGGGAGTGTCCCCGGGGAGGTTCTGGTTTGGGATCAAGTTCCTCCGCCGGGTGACTAATTTTTTGAACCGGGCGGTCCTTCGGCCGCCTGACCCTGTGCGGATCCCCCCATCGGTCTGCCGGGAGTTGCGGCAGTGGTGTGTGTGTGTGGGGGTTGCGCGTGTTCCCCCCCACAGAAGAGTTATTCAGTCCACACCCCCGTCTTTTACTTGCTTTGTTGACGCCTCCCTCAAGGGTTGGGGTGGCGTCTTAATAGATTCCTTTACACAAGAAATGCAGGTCATTGGTGACTCGTGGACCGCAGCCGAGTCCCAGCTGCACATTAACATTCTCGAGGCGATGGCCCTCAACAAAACAGTGCGAGCCCTTCCCCGGTCTGTGTGTGGGGGGGCTGTAGAGATCTGGGTCGACAATACGACCGTGGCAGCTGTTGTGCGCAAGCGGCTGTGTGCCGCCTGCCATCTTATTAACAAGTCCGTCCTGGAGGCGGTAGAATACCTCACAGCCCTCCAGGTTTTGTCTTTTTCCGTTGGATACGTCCACACCTCTGCCAATCCGGCAGATCTCCCTTCCCGTATCCCCCCCTCTTGCATTTCTTCTCCCGAAACCCGGGACCAGGTTTCACTTGCGGTGCGGCGCTTCTTCACTCGCGGTGGGGCAGGCGGAGACCTCGCCTCAACAGCCTGAATTGGCGGTTGTCGCGGGATCTCTTAACCCCTTCGCGTTGCAAGTGAGGAAAAGCTGAACCGGAAGTCCCCCTTCCCCCTTCCCATCAACACCCCCACTACCCATTGCCTTTGCCATTCTTGTCGTTGCGCACACACAC